>LT669791.1:4368495-4727745 GCA_900128785.1 Arabis alpina | reverse complement strand
CAGTGACGATTCCTGCAGATCTTCAGCCAAATCTGACTGTTGGGATGAGGCCGGTTAGGATTCTTGAGAGAAGTATCAAGGTTCTGCGCCGGAAGAGAGTGCCGTTGTTGAGAGTCTTGTGGGACTGTGAAGGTATTCAGGAGGAGACTTGGGAACCAGAGGCAAAGATGAAAACGAAGTTCAAGAAGTGGTTCGAGAAGCAAGTAGAAGAGTGAATTCGTTTTTCTTTGTGGTTCCCAGTTTCAGTTTTTGTGTTGTGATCACCGTGTGTGGTGAGGTTTTTTTTTTTTGGTTGTGGATTTTTGTATTTTCATTAAAGTTGTAATGATTATGACATTTTTCCAGTGAATAAGAAAGTGTTTTTCTTATGTGTTTGACTTTGAGAGTCATGTGTTTGTGGTTAGAGAACCCCGAAATGGAAGTTTTATTGCGGATAGAACTTGCCAGTTTCGGTGGAGACTCTAGCGGTTTGTGTGTGTGTGTGTGAGAGAGTCTCGGAATAGAAGTTTTACGGTGGTTAGAACTGTCTAGTTCCGGGTAGACTCTGCGGGGACATCCGGGGTGAGGGATGGTCCGGGTGATCTGTGATGACCACGTTAGTGATGGTATTCCGGGAGGGGAATATCATGAGAGACCTTAGGAGGTAGTTCCGGTCAGAGGTGCATTATAGACGTTAGGAATTGATTGCATAGCTCAGAGATTGACATCAGTCTTTCTTGGAGATTAGTCTCCGGCAGATCTTGAGAGATGCGTCTCTCCGGGGGACAGTGGGTTCCCCGCATACAGATCGTTCGTCAGGACTGTGCGGACTGAGATCGTGAGGGTATGGGGATAGTTTGGGAGGTTGCGACCTCTGGCAGATCTCTGCATACCGAGAGCTTGATCGACTGTGTGTCTTGATGGATTGAGGTGTGTGGAGATGATTGAGTATCGAACACCGTCAGGACTGCGCGGACTGAGGTGGGTTGATACTAGACACCTAGAGCTGAGGGGTGACGATCCCAAAGCTAGATGGTGGTTATGAGCTATGGGCAATCAATGTCTGAGACGGGTCTATGTGCATAGGACGGATGTGAACCTCGAGAGGGTCTGGGAGATGTAGTCTCCGGTGTTACTGGCGGGTTAGGCCAGGGTAGATTATTGAGTAGTGTTAGAGGATTCGAGGACGAATCCAGTTTTAGTGGGGGAGAATTGTGACGCCCGTGAACCATTTTTTTTAGGAAAATTGAGGGGCTGTCGATCGACACACGTAGTGTCTGTCGATCGACAAGGCTCTTAAGGGCTGTCGATCGACACACCTAGTGGTTGTCGATCGACCAGTGCTCGAATTGGCTGGTTTTCTGGTTCGATTTAAGTTGTTCGATTGGACCGGGCCGGTTTGGGTAAACCCTAGGGCTTCGTATTTAAGGGTTTTTGGCCGCATGTGAGTGAACCAAAGTCCCAAAAATCAGAAACAGAGAGTTTGAGAGGAGTTTCTCTTGTTCCTGATAGTTGTGGATTAGGGTTTCGTTCTTGATCGATTTGGAGAGGAATTTCGTGGTGTTTGTAGCTGAATCTGTTCCAGCCTCATTATCCAGTAGATTCTATCCGAAAATCTAAGGTGAGTGCGTGACCATGGCTTCTGGGCCGGTGGATTCGTTAGGGTTGTATGGTGGTAGGTTAAAACTGGTTGATTGTGATGATTGATGTTGTTTCTGTGTGTTTTGTGGTGTATGGATTGTTGGATTGTGTTTGTTGTGCAGGTTTCGTGTTATCGCAGGGGAGGAATCGATCCGAGAGGATAATTGATCGATCTCCTATGAATCTGCGACGACCTGTCGATCGACAGCCCTTGGGTGTGTCGATCAACAGGGTCACACGAGGCTGTCGATCGACACCTAGAGGTTGTGTCGATCGACAGGTGATCGAGGAGCTGTCGATCGACACCTAGAGGTTGTGTCGATCGATAGGGTCCTGTGGAGCTGTCGATCGACAGGCACCGTGGGTGTGTCGATCGACAGGGTCCAGTTGAGCTGTCGATCGACAGGCACCGGGGGTGTGTCGATCGACAGGCGTGAACAGGGCTGTCGATCGACACCTAGTGGTAGTGTCGATCGACAGGCTGCCTGTTGGGCTGTGGTTGAGCCGTGTTGTTGTGTTTGCTTTGTGTGTTGTTTGATGCGTGTTTGCCTGAGCGGATCCATCGCGTCTGTGTGCGCAGTCGTAGATGGGAGGACCGTCTCACTGGGTATTTGTGATAATACTCACGCATCTCTTTTTTTCCATGTGATGCAGGTAAAGGCAAATTGTGATCGTGGAATCATGGCAACGAAGAGGGAGATGATCTAGGGTCTCGTGTTGGGTGTTGCTGTGTGATTTGTTATTGTTTCCTTTCTGTTTTAGAACTCCGCTAGGTTGTTGGTTTTAGTGATTTGGTAATGTGTTGAACTGGTTTAGTATCTTTAATGAAATGGAATACTTGGTTTATTATTGTGTTATCCGCTGTGATTGTTTCTTGAGTTGCTTGGTCGTTGAGGATAACATTTATGGGAATGCTAATCCGAGACCAATGGTTAATGTTTTTAAAAAAAAAAAAACGGGTCGGGTCGTTTCAATTTGCTACATTTTTTATTTATAAAAGAATATTCAAAATATCTTTTATCACTATTCCCTCCGTTTTTTTTGTTTGATGTTTAAGGTTTCTACACACAAATTAAGAAATCATTCAATTTTTAATTTTTTTCAAAACAAAACATGTTTTATCATCAATTCCAACAAAAATCAACCACTAAAAAACAAACTGCAGAATTTAAACGGTTAAAAACTCAAAATCACAATTAATTTTACATAGAAAATTGAAATCATCAATCTAAATAAAACAAAAAATCACTTTAAAACATCAAACAAAAAAGAACGGAGGGAGTATTTAATATTAATTGTAATTTTCAAAACAATATTTTTTACTTTTCAAATATACAAGTTTTACCCATTTATTTTATTGTTTCATATACTTCAATAAAAATCACGAAATCAAAATTTATTATATAAAATTAATACATGTCATCATATAGATAAGAAATAAAAAGATTTTCATTAAACATTAGACATATATTTATCCCATAAATGATCAGTTAATGCATTTCGATATGAGAAATGAGCTTCTTTATCTTTGATCTTTCTAGATAGAGCCATAATCAATTTCATTTGGGCAATATTTTAATAATATTAGTACTTTTGGAAACGATTTAGCGTTGTATTAAATCATAATTTATGTTGTGTTATGTTTTTAATTTATACTTTTGCTATTAGTTATATATTTTAATTTTTATTGTTCGTTGTATCGTTGTAATTTATGTTTTATATAATTTAGTATTGCATTTTATTTGATAAAATAATTAAATAGAATGAAAACAAAACAAGTAAAATTAATTGGATAAAATAAAATTTTGAATTTTGATTGTGTATAAAATTTAAACATATTAAAAATTAAAGGACCAATTTACAAAGAAAAAGTTCACCTTCATAATATGAAGAAATGAATAGTATTTCTTTAAATATGAAGTAATATTATTCATTCATTCATTTTGAAAATAAAAAAAATGAAGCATCATTGAAGAATTTATTTTTATTTTCAAAATGAAGAAAAATATGAAATTTAAAGCAGCGTTAGAGATGGTTTAATATTAGAAAAATAAAGTTCACTAGTGATAGATAGACGGTTGTGTTACGACCACCCACCCTATTGACTAAAATCTAGTGTTTATACTCTCTTCTTGTGTAAAGACTCCAATTATAGTGATGATAGACTGTAAAAACAAAACTGTTCTTTTCGTTGTTTCTTTCCTTTTTGGTTTTACAAATAAGATGTCCTAATTAAGCAAGCTAGTATCCTTCCAAAAAACGTATGGACGGTAGGTTTTGTCGATAGACTTATATTGGATGTTAAAAAGTATTTTGGTTTAGTTTTGAATGTTAAAAAATATTTTTATATATATATATATATATTTGGTATAGTTTTACGCTTCCAAAACGTACCCGCTTTTTAATTTTTTCAAAAAAATCGCTTCTGCGTTTGCGAACGTTTCGCTTCCACGTATCCGTTTCCGATTCCATGCAACATAGACAAACACACATATATTATATATTTAGTGGAGTGGTAATAAATCCGAATCATTAAGTGGTTATAAAAACACATATATATGATGATTTTTTTCGATAGATTTATAGAAATAGGACCGTGTCTTAATAATCAATACAAACAACAATTTAGATCTTTCACCATATTAACTAAGTAATAATTCTTTTTCAAAACAAAAAAAAAACTAAGTAATAATTCGTATTGTTGAGGATTGTCTGTAATCCAAACAAAAAACAAATCTCCTCCAATGTAAAATCGTTTAAACGTTTGTATACGTAAATAGTAAGAATATCCAATTTTTCATGGGGTTCGAGAATAAATTACTTACCGAGCTAAAGATTATTCCGGTGATAAAAAAAACTTCCACTATATTATTAACAAAACTAAAAATAGTCATAATTAAAAAGTTGTGAAGAATTCCTAGTCATGAGTTTGTGTTACGTTATAATAATATTTAGACTTAGTTACCTATTTTAAAAACAATATCTAGTAATATAAAAGCTTAAATAATATACGATTAAACAATAGTTAGTTATTATTTTAAATAAATGTCATAGTTAATAGTAATAAGATTGTATTAAGTAGATCTCATGTTTTAAACTTTGCTACACACAAAATGAGTTTTTTCTAGAAAGAGCAATGAGATAAAATAAAAATGAAAAACACACGTTTGAGTTAGTTACAACGGCTTAATATTTTATAAGCATTTTTTTTCCACACCCATTTTATGCTTCTTCAAGCTTAAAGATAGTGTTTTCTGTCTTGTAATGAAATTTTCCGCCATGAAAACGAATTTTCTTGTTCTTGGTTTGTCTCTGTTTCTTGTTCTTTCATGCTTCCATGAGGTCTCTTCTCAGGTAATAAACACACACAAAAAAACTCTTTCTTATCCTTTTCAAGATATTTGTAAAATAGAAAAAATGATTTTGGATTACATTTTTGTAGGATGATGGAACTAGTGGTTTGAGTCATTTGGATCTAATCGAGCGTGAATATCAAGGTAAGAAAATATTCAGATTTTCCATTTTTATTGTGTGTGTTTTCTTGGATTGATTCTTGAGTTTTATAATTGTAGATAGTGTTAATGCTCTTCAAAGCAAAGAAAATGAAGATCAGTGTAAGATCTCTTTCTTGATTCTTTTTAAGATTCTGTTTTCTAGATTTTGTGACAACTTCTGTGTTTGTGTTTGTTTCAGCTGCAAAGATACAAAGTGAGAACCAGAACTCTACAGTCACTGACAAGAACACCATTTCTCTGTCTCTATCAGATGATTCTGAGACTACTCTCAGTGATTCAACTCAGGTCAGATTTTAGCTTTAGATTAGGACTATATGATGAATCTGCTCATGAGATTTCTGTAGAGTAAATTCATTGTAACATTAAGTTGGTTGTGTCTTTTGTGTGTGTGTGTTTAGCTTGAAGGTGTTATTGATGAAAGTGCTAAACGTTCGAGTTTGTTGGATCAAATCGAACTTGAATTCGAAGGTATCTCAAGATCTTGATCTCTCTTAGTGATTGAATTTATGATTTAAGTTTGAAAACAAGAAAGGCCTTTAAAGATTAAAAAGTTAATTAATCAGGAAATTTGTGTTTGTTTTTTTTATTGTCCATCTTGATTGATTTTCAGCTCATCTTGATGGTCTAAACCAAGCTGGATCTGATAATGTCAAGGCTGAATCTAAAGATGATGATGAATTATGTAAGAAAATTTTCTCATTTTACACTTTCTTTATGAATCCTTTTTCTTTCTTTTGCTGAAGAAGTTGTTATGTATGTTTCAGCTGCTCAGAGACAGAAAATGTTGGAAGATATTGAACGCGATTTTGAAGGTAATCTCACAGATTCTATCTATATTCCCTTATAGTTAGATTTATAAGAACTTTCACTTGTATAAAAGTTTTGGTACTTATGTCTTTGTTTTGCTTCTCTTACTTGCAGTTGCTTCAGCTAATTTGAAACAACTAAAGATTGATGAATCAAGTGAAGGAAATGATGAAGAATGTAATTTCTCTTGACTCTAAATGTCTCCTTTGTGAAGTACAATACACTAAAACATATTTTGTGTGTTTGTTACAGCTGCAAAGAGAAAGAGTTTGTTAGAAGAGATCGAACGCGAGTTTGAATGTATATTACCAACAAACTATTGTCTTAAGTAATTCCTCTGTTTTGGGATCTTGAATCTAAGAGTTTGTTTTGTCTTCTTTTTCATTTGCTACATGTAGCGGCTACAAAAGATCTTGCACAGCTAAAGGTTAATGAGTTCACCGGTGACAAAGATAATGAAGAGCAATGTAATAAAATCTTCTCCTCGAATATTTCGGTTCCCTTATTGTCGATGCTTTAGTAGTTTATGAATGTTTTTGTGTCTTTTGTTATAGCTGCAATGAGAAAAAGTATGCTTGAAGCTATCGAACGCGAGTTTGAAGGTATCTTGCTACACAATTAGTTTTGTTCCTAAGTTTCAATAGTTTCCGAGTATATCATCTAAGTGTTTGTTTGTATGTTTTGTGATTCAATCTTCTACTTGCAGTTGCTTTTGAAGGACTTGAAGAACTTAAGGTTTCTGATTCAACCGGAGGCGAAAATGATGAAGAACAATGTAAGAATCTCAATGATCTCTTCTTCGTTTTCTTTGATACATTGTCTCTAAAGCTCCTTCTATGTCTTGTTACAGCTGCAAAGAGACTAAGTATGTTAGAAGAGATCGAACGGGAATTCGAAGGTATTTAGCACATACCACTAACTTCTCTTAAACATGTTTTATTAAGAAAGTTTGTGTTTACTAAAAAATATATTTCTGTGTTCTGTTTCTCATAGCTGCTACAAAGAGTCTTGAACAACTCAAGGTTAATGATTTAACCGAGGATAAAGTTGACGAAGAGCAAGGTTCGGTGTCTTCTTTATCTGTTGCTTTTTCTTGCATATAGTTTTGCTGAATTCATATTGATCTTATTGTCATTAAACAGTTGTAAAGAGACAAAGTATGTTAGAAGAAATCGAACGGGAATTCGAAGGTATCTAATCTACCACATAACACTTACTGATCTTTAACTAGTTTAATATCACATCTCTTGAGTATTGTGTGTTCATTACTTGCAGCTGCTACAGATAGCCTCAAGCAACTTCACTTTGATGGATCCGGTGAAGACAAAGAACAAAGTAAAAAACACTCTTCTTCTTTAGAATTGTATTTCTTTCGCTATACCGTAATCTGAAATAGTATTTGATGTCTTGTTATAGCTGCAAAGAGACAAAGTTTGTTGGAAGAAATCGAACGTGAATTCGAAGGTATCTTATTGAAATATCAAACGGTAATCGAACCAAACATGTCGAATATTTTTCTAAGAATGTTTCTATCTATGTCTACTTGCAGCTGCAACAAGTGGTCTTAAAGAACTAAATGATCTCACTGATGATGAACAATGTAACTAGCTTGATCTTTTCTTCGGTTTTCGACTTTTTTTTTTCTTTCTCTCTTTCGATATTTTAAGACCTATGTTTCTTTAATGTTTTCATTACAGCTGCAAAGAGAAAGAGTATGTTGGAAGAGATCGAACGCGAATTTGAAGGTAGATTCACATACAATTTATCTCTGTTTAAGTTTCTATTGTTTGATCCTAATATTCAATTTCTCTATCTTACACTTGTAGATGCTACAAAGGATCTTATGGAACTTAGAGTTAATAGTTTCTCTCAAGGCAATGATAATGAAGAAGAAGGTAATTTCATTTTAGTGATTCACTTTTCTTTACTAGTAGTAATTTGAGACTGAGTTAGTTACTTCTTGTTATAGTTGCAAAGAGAAAGAGTATGCTTGAAGAAATTGAACGCGAATTTGAAGGTATTGCAACATATCATATTAAGAAAGCAAATTAATGTTTGACTAAAAATGTATTGGTTTTTGTACTAAACAATTTTCCATAAGTTTGACCCAATAACAATCCAATAAAATTAATTAATATGTCTTGAAATCTACAATTTATAATTATTATTGCATAGAAAATGTAAAAAATCAATCTTTTTAAAACAATTTTTTTTCCTAGAACATCAATCTTTAAAGAACGGAGGGAGTATCAGTCTAATTAGCTTCATTTGCTTCAAAGGAAAATCTTGAATCTATTTCAATTTTCTACTTGTAGCTGCGGTCGAAGGTCTTAAACAGATTAAAGTTGAGGAATCTAAAGAAATTGAAGAACAATGTAAACTCTTTTAATCCATTTTTCTTCCTTTAACAAATTTTTTCATACACATTTTGAAACTTTTGTTATGAATTCTTGTTTCAGCTGCTAAGAGAAAGATAATGTTGGAAGAAATCGAACGCGAATTCGAAGGTATATATACTCAAGATTTTACTAAAGCAATGAATATAATTTAACATTGTCTGATTCCAACCTTCTTGTTCTTCTTCAGAAGCTCAAAGTGGTTTTGCTACAAAGACTGATAAAGAAGAATGTAAGAACACCAAAACTCATTGTCACTCGGTTTTCGACAATTTTCTAAGATAGTTCTTCTTTTTTCATAGCTGGTAAGAAACAGAGCGGTTCGATTACACCAGATGTTCTTGGACTTGGAAACTCAGGTGATTGTGCATGTCTTAAGCAAGATGAAGATGGTTCCATCGTTATACCGACAAAATTTAGCATCGAGGAAATACTCTCTGAAGAATCTGCAAGCCAGGTTTTTGTTTTTAGATTACATTTCTTGAACAACAAGAAACTGATCACGATCACAATCACAATCTCAAAAACCTAATTCTGAGATCATTCTTGAACATCAAGAAACAATCTCAAAACCCTAATTCCTATCTTCTTCATTAATTTTTGCAGGGAACAGAGACTTCTTCTAGTCTCAGTGCTTCATTAACTCAACTCGTTTCGAACCACAGGAAAGAAAAGGAACCTTTAAACGTACACACTTCTACTTCTTCCACAAGCGAATCATCAGTTACATCAGACAATGTAGAAACCCTAAGAGCTAAACTTAAAGAGCTTCGCGGTTTAACAGCTCGTGAGCTCGTGACACGTAAAGATTTCGAGCAGATTCTAGTTACGGCTGCGCGATTCGAAGAGCTAAGCTCAGCTCCAATAAGTTACATTTCAAGGTTAGCTAAATATAGAAATGTTATTAAAGAAGGACTTGAAGCTTCTGAGAGAGTCCATATCGCGCAAGCACGAGCTAATCTGTTCAAAGAAACCGCTACTGAGAAGCAGACCATTGTAGATGCTAATTTCGCTGAAGCGAAAACGCTTGCTGATAAAGGAGACGTGTTATACGTTAGAATCTTCTCGATCAAGAAACTGTTGAAGAAGCTTGAGAGTGAGAAAGAAATTGTTGATGGAAAGTTTAAGGAGATTGTGAATAGTCTTTCTCATCTTCTTGTTGATGCTTCTGAAGCTTACGAAGAGTATCATGACGCGGTTAAAAATGCGAAAGACGAGCAAGCTTCAGAGGAATTTGCTAGAGAAGCAACACAAAGTGCTGAGATTATATGGATTAAGTTTCTTAGTTCTCTTTAGAGAACAATTGAGATTCTTTGTTGTGGTTAGAGCAAATGTTGAGCTCTTGTTTGTTCTTGTTTTGTATTTTGTGTTCATGTTGTGTTTCAGAGTTTGTGTGTTGAGTTTATCAGGAGAGAGATGTTGGGAGATAGAGAAGAAGAAGAAGAGAGTCTGTGTGAAAACTTGTAATGTTTTTTCAGATTTTCAATAAACAATAATAAGTAAAATCTTTTTGCATACCTGTAATCAGGACCGGTGTTGGCATGATGCAAGAGGTGCATTTGCATCATGTCAATGTGATTTTTGCAATTTTTTATTGGGTTTTAGAGCTATTTTTTTTTTAGAAAATAAATTATTTTTACAATTTTTTTAAGATTTAAAAGATTTTTTGCAATTTTGGCACTATATTCTTTATTAGTTTGGACTAGGCATGCCTCTGTCTGTAATATTCTCTCTTTTTGTTTGAATATTCATACTACAATACTATAAAGTAAAACTTTTTGCGATAATTTTTTTTTTGCAAAGTACAATTTCTCACTTCGAGAGTCTTTCTTGAAAATAAGTTGGTTTTCTAGACTAGTTTGATGAATCATTTTTAATGCTTTGTTTTTTAGTACTAGCATTTATATATGTTTTCTTTTTGAATATATGATTATTCCATATTGTTCTTTATGAGTTGTACAAAATCTCTGAAGAATAACTGATGAATACATAAATTTATATCATCCGAACACATACGAGTAATATGATACAATACATCAAATACCAAATTATCTATTGATATGTCCAATCTTTAATCATATAAATGTTTTCTTTTCTTTTGTTTGTCAAAAGATTTATTTGTTATAAGCAAAGAGGAGAGCATCCTCTCTACCTTATTACATGGTTACTCACTCCGTTTCATATTAGCTGTCGTTCTAGTTGATTTTACATCAATTAAGAAAATATTTAAAAATTCTGTTTTACCCCTAATTAATGTGGTTTTTATTTGATATATGTAATTAATAAGCTAAAAGAATATGGGTAAAAATGGAAAATTAATAAAAAATGTGCATTGAAAATGTAGAACGACAACTAATTTGAAATAAAACAAAAAACCTAGAATGACAATTAATATGAAACGGAGGGAGTAAGATGTAATGTTTTTACAATGAAATGTTAATTGGCCAAAATTTGCAACTTTTGAACTTTTTTTTTTAATGATTTTCTTATTTACTTAGATAAATTGAAATTCTTGATTACTTAGCCAATTCACCAAATTTATATGGTTTGTCATGTAAGTTTTAATTTTTTTTTAAAAAATTAGTCATTAAATTTTCTTTTTTCAAGTAACACAAGTTGAAATTTATATATATCTATAGTGGAAAAAAATCATGTAATATATATTACTCCCTCTGTTCCTAAAAGATAAAAAATTTACAAAAAAAATTTGTTCTAGAGTTTTTACTGTTTTCTATGCATTTTTACAAATTTCAAGACAAATACTGAAATATTATTGGTTAAACTTTATTGCAAACTGTAAATCGTAAAAATCAATACGTTTTCTTAATAAGTGTGTATAACCTTAAACATCTATCTTTAAGGAACGGAGGGAGTACTAGACTAGATTCATCCATCGAATTAAAAAAAGTTGAAAAAATCATTTTAGCCAAGGAGAATTTAGAATCCGTGGCTATAAAACTACGTCGTTTTAAATGTCAATTATATCAAGGCCCAAGCCCATGTTCAAATCTAAAAGCTATAAAACTATGTCGTTTTACAAGTTCCTAAACCAATTTGGAATATCAAACTAATTTGGTAATTAAACAAGTAAACAAAATTAGCAGAAAACAAACACTCTCTGCTTCTTCTTCTTCTTCTTCAAGCTCTGAATCTCGAAAGAAGAAGAAGAAGAGTACTCAATACTCAATACCAAGTAAGCTTCGTCTCTTTCACTATATCCCTGTGCTTTCTAGTTTTCCAGTGAAGATCATTGACTTGAGGTTTCGTTGTTTCATAATCCATAGATTTGCTGCAAATTCGCATCAATTTAGCTGCGAATCGTACTTCGGAAGCTACGACGTTTGAATTATCGGTAGATCCAAGCTTCTGGTAAGTGTTAATGATCGATTTTGTAGTTCTAGTGCTTGATTATACTTGTGGAATCTAAAACTCTGTAATCTGAGAAATTTGTGTCTAGATCTGTATTGTACTCTTCTTCTAGTATCAGATTTTTGTTGAATGATGAAATTTGAATCAGAACTGAGATTATAGTTGTATATATAGTCATCATTGTGTTATAGACTGATTTGTATGATTTATTATACTAGGTTGTTGTGGTGTTGGAGCTTGTGGACTGGACCGGTTTGTGATGAGATAGTAGTAATCTTGGAACTATGGAGGAGATTCGGTTATCGCCGCTAAGACAAGCGACGTTTAAGTCATCATTATCAGGGAGGTCTACTACACCAAGAGGTTCACCTAGAGTACATTCTGGTAGGACACCGCGTAGAGGAGGCGGTGGAGGAGGAGGAGGAGGAGGAGCGTTTACGTGGTTTCGTAGTAGTAGATTGGTTTATTGGTTGCTTTTGATTACTCTTTGGACGTATCTTGGGTTTTATGTTCAGTCTAGATGGGCACATGATAATGAAAACAAAGTCGAGTTTTTACGGTTTGGAGGGATAGTGAGAAAAGATGTTTTACATGTTGAGAAGAATAAAGGAGTGAGTTCTGTTGTTGTTGTTGCTAATGAGACTTCTGATGCTTTGGTAAATATTACGGATGATTCTGGTGTGAATAAGAGGACTGATGTTAGTTTGATTAAGAAAGAGGACGGTGCTTCTCGACGGAGTTTGAATTCTAGGCAGAAGCCGAAAAAAGCTAGCCGGAGTTCACGTAGTAAGATCCGTAGTAAGGAGAAGGTAACTAAAGTGGTTGAGAGTAAGGTTTTGGATGATGAGCAAGATCCGGAACTTCCAATGACAAATGCTACTTATGGTAAGCTTCTTGGTCCTTTTGGATCACTAGAGGATAGAGTTCTTGAATGGAGTCCGTATAGACGGTCTGGGACTTGTGATAGGAAATCAGATTTTAAACGGCTTGTTTGGTCAAGGAGATTCGTATTAGTTTTCCACGAACTGTCGATGACTGGTGCTCCAATTTCAATGATGGAACTGGCTTCAGAGCTTTTGAGCTGCGGTGCAACAGTTAATGCGGTAGTTCTTAGTCGGAGAGGTGGATTGATGCAAGAGCTTAATAGGAGAAGGATCAAAGTTGTTGAAGACAAAGGAGAACTCAGCTTCAAGACTGCTATGAAAGCAGATTTGGTCATCGCAGGATCAGCTGTATGTAGCACATGGATAGGTAAGAATAAATTCATTACGCGATTTTGGGACTATTAGTTTACATTCAAAGTAAAAGCATATCTTAATCACTGTTCTTTACTCTCTCGCAGATCAATACATGAATCATCATCCAGCTGGTGGAAGTCAAATAGCTTGGTGGATAATGGAGAATCGAAGAGAATACTTTGATCGAGCGAAACCAGTACTCGACCGAGTGAAAATGCTGATATTTCTATCGGAATCACAGAGCAAACAATGGTTAACATGGTTCGAAGAGGATCATATAAAGCTTAGATCACAACCAGTGATTGTTCCACTATCTGTTAACGACGAGTTAGCTTTTGTCGCTGGGATTCCTTCCTCACTCAACACACCGACACTTTCTCCAGAGAAAATGAAGGAGAAGAGACAGATCTTACGCGAATCAGTGAGAACCGAGTTAGGTTTAACCGATTCAGATATGCTTGTGATGTCTCTTAGTAGCATAAACCCACCAAAAGGACAACTTCTTCTCCTTGAATCTGTTGCCTTAGCACTTACTGAGAGCGAGCAAGAAGGTCAGAGAAATGTCAAAGGCATCATTAAGAAACAAAAAGTAAGTCTCTCGAGCAAACATCGTCTAAGAGGCTCATCTCGACAAATGCAAAGCGTTTCTCTCACACTCGACAGTACTGTGAGAAAACCGAAACAAGAACTTAAAGTTCTTTTAGGATCAGTGGGTTCAAAGAGCAACAAAGTTGGATACGTTAAAGAAGTGCTAAGCTTCTTATCGAACAACGGAAACTTATCCAAGTCAGTCATTTGGACTCCCGCGACAACTCATGTTGCTTCGTTATACTCTGCAGCTGATGTTTACGTTACAAACTCCCAGGTAATAATCCTCCTCACACCTTGGATTTAGCATTTCGGTTTCGGTTTGATTGTACATGTTTTATCACAGGGAGTTGGTGAAACTTTTGGGAGAGTGACGATCGAAGCAATGGCTTACGGACTAGCAGTGGTGGGAACAGATGCAGGAGGAACAAAAGAGATGGTTCAACATAACGTAACCGGTTTACTTCACTCAATGGGACGATTAGGTAACAAAGAGTTGGCTCGTAATCTCTTGTTTCTACTTAGAAATCAAGACACTAGGCTACAATTCGGGATCGAAGGACGCAAAAAGGTTGAGAAAATGTACATGAAGCAACATATGTACAAGCGATTCGTTGATGTTCTTGTTAATTGCATGAGACCATAAAACACTTTTGTAAAAAAACCGAATTTTTTTCTTGCGATGCTTATCATATTTTTTCATGCTATATATACTCCATCCATTTCAATTTTAAGTGTTAAGACAATTTTCACACGAATTAGAAAAAGAGTTATATGTTCAATTACACATGTATTCAAACAGTTGGAATTTTTAAGTATTTGATGTTTTTAGTATTGAAATCATAAAACGGTCTAGTAGGACATGTAAATTGAAACAGAAAGAGTATTATTTGTTTGGAATTATTTTGGGGGTTTGTTTTCTAAAAATCTTTGATTAAAATACTCCCTCCGTCCCATTTTAGATGATTTTTTAGGAGAAATTTTTTGTCCCATTTTAATTGATTGTTTCAATTTTCTATGCAATATTTATTGTGTTTTTGTTGTTTTTAAGTGTTTGAATTCTGCAGATTATTTTTTCATTGGTTGAATCATTTTGGAATTAGTGTTCTTTATTGAAAAGATAAAAAATTAAATAGTTTCTTAATTTGTGTGTAAAAACCTTAAAAATCATCTAAAATGGGACGGAGAGAATATGTTATAACATGCTTTGAATGTAATTTAAGACGAAATTGGTGATGACATCAAGGATCATTTCGAGTGTCGTTCTCCAAAATAACAATTTCTTAGCCAATTTCTAATGTTTTGCTTCAACACAAACTTTTTGGTATAAAATTTTCTCCAAAGTACAATTTCTCACTTCGAGAATCTTTTCTGATAATAAATTAGTTTTATAGACTAGCTTGATGAATCTTTTTTTTAATGCTTTGCTTTTTAGTACTAGCATTTATAAATGTTTGCTTTTGTTTACTTTTTCAAAAGACTTATTTGCTTTAAGCAAAAATGATTTTATCGAAGAACATTTGTTTTTCTTAAAACATTGACAACATTATATGTATGTGTTAACCTACTAGTCACTATTGCTTTCTTTTTGAATGGTCTCGTTAGGATTTGATCTCTACAAATTATTTTATTCCATCACTCTCATTAACCTCATCAAATTCTTTTGATCGGAAAGGTCTCAAATATGTGAAGGTAAAAAAAATTCTAATCATAAAAATAAAAAAGATATCGATTCATAATAAAAGGTTCAAGTTAATACACATGATTCCTAGCTACAACCACATTGTATTCTCGACATGATCATGAATTGCAATTACGCGAACACATCTATGTTTTTTTGTTTTCTCCGGTCTAGTGCCTTCGATTTCAACACTTCTTAAGTTGTTTTGCTTCATGTCATAGTAGTAAACACACGAATGAGAAACATTAGAATTAGAACCCCATTGAACCGCAAAGAGATCACCAGCCGGAGTAACACCTGAGAAGCGAAATAACGACATTAATATTAACGGGTATTCAGGCAACCGAAAAGTACTCTTGGACCATTCTTGTTTCTCCGCGTTCTCCATAATGTACATACTCGTATGGCGGCTGTTGCAACATATGCATCCTAACTTTCCTAGGTAATTTACCAAAGTTCGATGAGACGCCTGATCAGTGGGACTTGACAATTCTTGTAACAGTGTCTCTGGAGTCCGGACATGATCAAATGTTTCAGACCTCATGTCGAAACTCAGCAATATGGTTTCACCCTTCTCGTGCATTTTTGTCCACCTTGCTAGGTAATAGATAGTCCCATCAATGCATACCCCTTTGCCACGTGGAAAGAGTTTCTCATCAATATTTCCTTGGATTTTCCTCCAAGATTGCGTCTTTATTGGACTCTCCAATGTGAAAACATGAAAAGTTTGAGTCAACTCTTCATAGTTGATAATAATGGACAACACTTTGTATTGATTCATGACAGGGTCGTATCCAAAGTGGTAGTAACTAGTTTTGGAACCCCCCCCATTAGATTTGTTCTCGGGTAAATGAATGTATTGCCTCGTGGTAGGGTTGTATATGGTAACCAACTCATGAGAATTGTCAGAAGAACAACATATCAAACCTCGGGCGTATTGAAACTCGTAGAAACTACCGTAGCTCCTTGATCTTGAGATTGGTACTTGAGGTTTGCTGCTTTGTGAGAAAGTAGACGAGACAGTGAAGAAAGGTTCATGCACACGATGGTGAAAGATGAAGATGGGAAGCTGTTGAGGTGGCTTAGCCAAAGAACGAGCCATGATCGACTCGATGAAGTCTCTATGTTTGCTTATAATGGTTGACCATAGTTTCGAAACGCATCGAAGCCTCATAAGAGATTTTGAAGGGAGTTTCTTGAGTATCTCCACAATAAGATCTTCAGGTAGTTGAAAATCTTTCAATCTTTTTGCTTTCTCGACCATTATGATGTCTATTTTCCGTCTTCTTTTGTATACACGAAACATTTAGGTGTGATATCTATGAAAACGTAACGAGAAACTCGTAAAGAAAAAAAAAACTATAAAACCGATCTATTAAATAGAGAAACAAAAAGAAGGCTTGAAGAATAAGGTAGAGGAGATATATAGGAAGAGAACGATTATGTTAAGGAACTAGTGGTTCATGAGTTAATTAAACGATTATAAATAGTCGTATATGGTTAAGGAATTAGGGTTTCATGTGTGGATTTATTCATTAAAATCTTTTACATTAATAATTAAGTTGGGGATTAAAATGGATCAAACAATATTAAAAGGTTTTTTTCAATAAAAACCCCATTTATTTAAGGGGTTATTCATCAAGATCTAAAACAAAATGAGAGTACTACATAAATATTGTGCCGACGATTTTCATAAATTTTCTAAAAAGAATATTGAAAGTAATATTATTAAGAGATAGGTGTTACAAAAACAATGGATCTGGCCCCATCATCTTAAACTATTGCATTTATCTAAATTCAATGTATTTTTTTGTTTGTTAAAGATCTAAGATCAATGTATATACAGCATCATCTTTGATTTACTACATAGTATATAATATAAATTTAACCTTTTATTTTTATTTTTTTGAGAACTGTAAATTTAAAACTTCGTTAGTAAATAAATAGCCTTGCATGATCGATTTATATTAAAAGGTTTGAGTTAATACAAATGAATCCTACAATCACACAGTATCTCGACATGATCATGAGATTTATGAATGTACCATGAAAGAGTCTAGTGTTTTAATCCATACACAAATCATATTTTACAAAAAAAAGTTTATTTAAATTCTGTATTATTTTTTCGTAATTAATTGAATTAATTTTCTTTATATAATAAATAATTTTTAATGTACGTGGATTCTTAATTTATGTAGAATCATTTACCTGAAAAACCATAGAGCTTTGACTAATTAAGAAAATAAGAGTAAAAAACTTTAAACTAAAAGAAATAACAGAGAGAAAGTGGCAATCTCACCATTTTAACCCTCCACCACCACCATTAAACCCACAATCACCACCATATTCGTCGTTGTTTTCTTCAACCGCTACATGTTATCGGATCCGTCGTCGCTTACATCGACCGCTACCCATTATCGGATCTGTCACGTCTCATCTAATCCGTTCCTGCTTCTACTAACAGTCATATCTCACCGAATCAGTTTCTATCGATCGTCACATATCACCTGATTAGTAACCAGAGGCGAATCTATTTGCATAAATATGGTGTTAATTTACCCCACATAAATTTTAAAATATTCTTAATTGCATGTAAATTTTGAAAAATAGTAATATTATTGGTAAATTGTGTCTATTGACCCTTTTATGTCCATACTAGATATTCATATATCTATGTTTGGTTTAATTATGACCCCGTTAAATAACGTTTCTAGATTCGCCACTGTTCGTAACTCTATTTTTCCGACCGCCACATCATTAAACTTGTCATTATTTCTGGTAACCGCCTCTCACTTATAGAGAGAAACAAAGAGAAAAAATTATTTTTGTTATTTTTTTTTCGTAGTTATTTTTCTAATTAGTCAAAACTTTATGATTTGCATATGCAAATACTCATTTATGTACAACATATTTGAATATATCAAGCTATTATGTTCCCAAAACTAAAATTTTGACTAAGGTAATCAATTTTGAGAGTTTTAATAACAAAAAGAAGAGACAATAAAAAACCCACTTTTCACCGACGATCAAAACCATGCCGGAGCTTCCGGAGGTAGAAGCGGCGAGGAGAGCAATAGAGGATAATTGTTTAGGGAAGAAGATTACACGTGTCATCATCGCCGATGATACCAAAGTAATCGATGGAATCTCAGCGTCCGATTTCCAAAACTCAATCATCGGAAAAACCATCGTCTCTGCTTGTCGGAAAGGGAAAAACCTTTGGCTTGAGTTAGATTCTCCTCCTTTTCCTTCTTTCCAATTTGGTAAGTTCCTCTGGAAACCAAAATGCAGTAAAGTCTTGACCTTTATGGTTTTGATGTATTAGAAAGGTTAAAGTATTAGACTTTATTGTTTTTTCTAACAGGAATTTTGGTTTTTGATTGATGGGTTTCTTTAGGTAGATCTAAATTACAAAAAGTTGAATAATTGCTAAAATGCAGGACTGTTTATAGTTCAAAGTCTAGACCTTTATTGTTTTGATGGATAAAAAATGAGTGAAAGTGTTAGGCTGTTAGTAGTTCAAAGTCTTGACTTTTATGGTTTTGATGCTTAAGGAATGTGTGAAAGTTTAAGACTTTATTGTATTCTTTTTAGAAATTAAATTTGGTTTTGATTTTGGTTTGTGTTTCTTTTGATGAAATCAAAATTGAACATTTTGTCAAAATGCAGTATTGTTCATAGATTCATAGTTAAATTCTCGAATGTTATGATTTGGATGCATAAGAGTTGAGTGAAAGTGTAAGACTTGTGTTTTTTGTAGAAATTTTGGTTTTTGATTGATGGGTTTCTTCAGGTATGGCTGGTGCTATATATATCAAAGGTGTTGCAGTTACTAAGTATAAGAGGTGAGATTTATGGAGTCTGTGAAGTTAATTATTTACATTTGCTTTGTTGAGTATAAGAATAAGTATGGACATTGGTTTGATATGTATGACATTGTTGATTATAGGTCTGCTGTGAAGGAATCAGAGGAGTGGCCATCTAAGTATTCAAAGTTCTTCATCGAGGTTGTGAAATTTAAATTCTTCTTGTAACGTATCGCTGATGATAATGCTTGTTACTTGCTTTAATCGCAATGAGTTCTGATTTTGTATACAGCTTGATGATGGTTTGGAGGTTTCATTTACTGACAAGAGGAGATTTGCCAAAGTTCGACTTCTAGAAAATGTATAGACGCGTAACTCTACATTGCTTTTCTATGTTAAGATTTTATGCGGATACTTAGTGATTGTTTAATTGATGTTTGGTATTGCAGCCGGTTTCTGTGCGTCCTATATCAGAGCTTGGTCCTGATGCATTGTTGGAGCCTATGACAGTTGATGAGTTTGCGACGAGCTTAGCGAAAAAGAAGATGACCATAAAACCTCTCTTACTTGATCAGGTTCAGAGTTTATTTCATTCCTCTCTCGCTTTTTTCTGTTTTCCTATGCATCTTTCAGCTTTTTCTTGTCTCTTACCAGTTATTACACTAATAAATAGAACTTGGCTTTATGACATTTCAAATCCTGCAATAACTCGACATAATCTTCCGTTGCATTCCATAAGTTCGATTGTAGTTTGAATTAAAAATGTGATTACGTATCTCTTCCCCTTCCCAGGGTTATATTTCGGGTATTGGGAACTGGATTGCCGATGAAGTACTGTACCAAGTAAGTGAGCTTTTAACTCTTAAAAGGTTGAGATCAAGTGTATCATCTATGTAACTACTCATTTAATTCACAAAGTACACGATTTTGTTTCCAAATTTGTACATTTGACATGTCGATTTACATTATGTAATGATTAATTCTGTTCGTCTTTCTCTTTCGCAGGCCAGAATCCACCCATTGCAGACTGCTTCTAGCCTCTCCAAAGAGCAATGTGAAGCTTTACACACATCCATCAAAGAGGTAACACTCTTAAAAACCTACAAAACATGGGAATAATAGAGCGATCTGTTAAGATGCATGAGGCATTGTGTATTTGAAATTTAGAGAGAGACAAAAAAACACATTTGTAGGTCATTCAACATGCGGTTCAAGTCAATGCTGATAGCAAAGAGTTTCCTATTGAGTGGTTATTTCATTTTCGGTGGGGGAAAAAACCGGGGAATGTTAATGGTAAGCTTTTCCCACCCCTCTCTATGTATTGGGGTTTTTGCAGGTGATAGAAAAAGCTGTGGAAGTTGATGCAGACAGTAGTCAGTTTCCTAGTAACTGGATTTTGCATGCTAGGGAAGCGAAGCCGGGAAAGGCTTTCGTTGATGGTTTGAATCCAAGATTTCACACTCAAAAATCTTATCTACCTCAAACTGAAGTTGATAACACATAATAAGAGTGCATTGTGATGTAGCTGAATTATGTGATTTGTAACGAAGTCTGATTTGGTTATTGCAGGGAAGAAGATTGATTTCATTACTGCTGGTGGTAGGGTAAGTATATATATGCATTGGTAGGTACTGTTATATTGTGAGTGATTGATTCATGTAGTAACCTTGGTTGTTTTCTTCTGTAGACAACAGCTTATGTACCAGAGCTGCAGAAACTCACTGGGAAAGACGCAGAGAAGGCAACCAAGGCAAGACCGGGTAAAAGAGGTGTAAAGTCGAAAGAAAACGATGGAGAAGAAGAATCTGAGGAAGATGATGATAGTGCTAAACTAAAGAAAGGAACAAAACCAAGGGGGCGTGGTAAGAAGCCTGCATCGAAGAAAAAAACCGAAGATAGTGACGATGAGGACGATGGTGCTGACAGTGGAGATGATAGCGAGGCTGAAGAGAAAGTTACTAAACCAAGAGGCCGTGCTGCGATAAAGAGGAAACCTGAAGAGAAAGCTAGTAGCCAAGTTGGTAAGAAGGCAAAGGGAAGGAAGAGTTGAGAGGCCAACGGGTCCAAGATCTTTTTTTGTGGACAACTAAACACTTAATCCCATATTTTGTAAGAAAGTATGTGGGATGGCTATAAGGATTTGTGATGCTACACTATTGCTATTTGCTAGTCATTTTAGGCTTTATCGGTTACCTTTGTCTTTGATTATTGAATTTCGAAGTCAGAAGAACGCTCGTAGAGCAGCAACTACTTTCTCTGGCCTGTATATATACAAAGTTTCAAAATTCAGTAAGCTTCGGATGAATCAAAGCAGAGCAAAGATGGGTATCGTCTATCCTGTATGACATACCAGTCTTCTTGAGGCAAATGTCCAGCACCTTCGATGAGACGAAGCTTGACATTTTGCGGGTTCTGTTTCTCAAATTCCTCTGCTATAGACTGAGGTAGGTATTTATCACCTATTCCCCAAGCGAGAAGTGCAGGTTTATCCCAACTGTTAAGTAACCAAGTCTCTCAGTAAAGTACTAGGCATATCTGCAGATATGGGAATTCGGAAAATAGTCGAGAAATGCATGTACCTGCCCGATGAAAACCCGCTTGCAATCTCACTCAAGGTGTTTCCGAAGTTGATCTTTTTCGCAGTCTCGAGTAATGCTAATTCATCAGAATCTCACAATGAGAAGTCTCTCAGATAAAAACATTATTGAATCATCATAAGAAACGATAAAGCAACATGTATCGCTCTCAATTCATTGTATTTGGTTTAGAGACGTACCAAAGCCAGGTCCTCCGCTTGACAAATACGGTAAGCGATAGACATCAGCTTTCTCATTCTTCAGGACATACCTATCAAAACAAATATATGGTAAGACAATTGTCCATTGAAGCCATCAATATCACTAAGCACATGCATTGTCTCTTCTCTTCTCATGAAGATAAATGTTAATTTGATACATACGGGCTACCTCCTTCGATAAACCGCTCGGCCAAGATAGCATTTTGGCAGGTAAATTCACCAAAGAGAGGAATTCTGCATCAGAAAGCAAGTATAATGGTCAAAGGCAACAATATCAATTACACGTAGCACACGAGTAATCAAAAGAGCTAAAGATTTGAACCTCAGCTGCTTAAATAATCCAGGAACCGGGGATGAAACGGTCAGTGGACTATTAAGGATTGCAATTTTCTCAATCTTGCTTGGATTTTTCAACGCCCATGTTAAACCGTATGAACCTACAAGAAATCCCTTAGGAGACCACAACAAATGCAAACATAAGTTACATGGAAACTGTAAACAAATATGCAGAAATAATCTATCAGCACACGCATTCGAACCTGAACAACGAGGAAGAAAGGAGATTTAACATCCAACACGTCTAGCAGTTTATCAAACGCCTCATGATACTCTTTCTCTGATAAAATTCAAACTTATTAAAACAATGAACCATATGTACTAATTGTACAATGAATGTAACATCAATAAACCTGTGTAATTAAAGCCGTATCCTGGCTGCGGCTTATCACTAAATCCAAATCCTATCCAGTCCGGCGCAAAGCAATGAAATCCAGCTTCTGACATCTATTACATTGTTGATAAACACACAACAAAGATCCATACAAAGATTCAAAATGCATACTCACAATCATCTACATACAATTAGACACATTATCAAGGCTACTAATGACATTTTTACGCTTTTTTCGAGTATTCGAGTTTCAGTGTTAGTACCTGAGACATGACAGTCCGGTAACTAAAAGACTGAGTAGGAGCACCATGAACAAAGACAATAGTTCCTCGACGACTCTCCTTCGATCCTACCGGAAAACAAAAAAAAACACAAAACCATAACCAAAAATCAAACACTTCTTGAATCAAATCAAGAAACACAAAAAACTTATGATTTTTCTTTTACCAGTTTCTCTCACAAACCATCTAAGCTTCCCTGATTTAATAGTAGAACCAAATTCTCTTCCTTTATCTTCAGTTCTCTAAAAAACCCACAAAATCACAACATTCAACAAAAAAAACAGAACATGTATAAAGTGTTCGACTTTGGTACAATTTTGTATAAAGTTTGAATTTTTCAATTCAAGAAGTGTATATGAAACACTTACATAGAGCATTTGACCAACGTTACCATCTTCCGCTGGAGATTCCGGTAATTGAATTGCGCTCCGGCTAGATGGATTATCAGTAACGAAGCTAAATGGATTGAAAGATGGATCGTCTTCACGATCACTTGTGTTTCCTTTCTGTGGAGTTGCGTTTACGACGGAGAAACGGAGTTTAGACGGTGGAGAAGTGAATTTAGTGGCGGTGGGTTTTGTGGCGACGGTGGAAGAGAATGAGTGGAGCAGAGGAAGTGGTGAGAACAGAGACAAAGGCATTTTTTTTTGGTTTTTTTGATTTGTCAAATGTGTAAAAACGTATTTTCCTCTATTTATATGTTGCAAGAAAAATAATTGAAATTTTTGCACTGATTTTTTTTTTTACTCTTTGTTGTTTTATTGAATCTGATCCAAACCATATTACAAGAAAACCAAAAACTAATGGTATTTTCCACAATATAAATTTTGTGTAGAAAAACAACTTTGATTACACATTAGCAATACCAAAACAGTCTTGTTTCGGTTTTGTTTCGAGTTTAAAGTAGACGATTAGTGTTCCCAAATCCACAATAGCAGCCGGATTTCCAATATCTTTTACGATTACACGACAACAATTTTCTTGATTTAGATAAATCTTCTTTTTTGATAACGTATAGAATCAAAAGTTTATAACGTATAAATCAAAAGTTTTGGGACCAAATGTAGATATTGAAAAACTAAGGGGGAATTTATGATATTTATAGAAAATACACTGGCGTGATTTTTTTTAGAACGACGATGTTTTATCAAAATTATTAGAGACAAAGGCCTTTTTTTGGTTTTTTTTTATTTGTCAAAATTGTAAAAACGTATTTTCCTCTACAAAGGGCTTGATAGATGTAGTGGCGAAAACACAATCTCACCGGTACCGGTTATCCCAACAATCTCGATTGTGTTGCCTACACTTGCGTACCATGAAGGTGGTAGTACGTATATATGTTTGGACCATTTATGTTCAACAACATCTTCTAGAACCCACAACACAATTTGTCCTTCTCCTCTCCATTAGGGATACGTATATCGATGTGCACCTAATTTACCTTTGTAGTTGAACAAAGTCCATGGCTCATATAACATTTCCTTATCTATATTAATAAAGCCAAATTTCTCACAGCTAAAGTCGAAACAAACTATCCTAAAAGAAGAAACTCCTCCAGAATTATGTGTTTCTTGGTAATACAAAACCCCATTTATGTAGACGTCATTATATATAATAGGAGAATGGGGAAGTATTGGGTCTTGGATCGTCCTCCATAAACGTCTTCCAGTCTCCAATGTCAAAATCTGATGAGTATTCGGTTTTCCTGATGACCAACTCGTACGCAACACTTTGAACTGTTTCTCGATCGGATCATACCCAAAATAGCTAAATCTGATGTCCCCCGCGTTCACTTTGGGCAAGTTTATGGTCTTTATGGACTCTCCCGTGACAGGGTTATAAATGCCACGTGTCTCTTCCCCAATTCCTAAGAAAGACCAATCCACGGAGAGGAGGACAGATTGCAGTTGTTTTATATTTTGACAAACACTTATAACTTGTGGCTACAAGAGACGAGTTATTATCTGGATCATGAGGTTGAGGTGAAGAGTAAACGAATAACTTACCCTCAACTTCGTAGCTGAACAAGAACCGTGGACGAGTCAAAGACTCAGAAAAAAACAACTCAGTAAAATCTGGACGTCTAAGTATAGATTCCCATAATTTCTATACACAATGAAACCTAGCTATAGACTTTGCATCAACTCGCGCGAAAATATCGATAAGGAGATCAATATAGACTTTGAACACTCTTAAATAAACTTCAAAATTAAAGCTCTCTACATAGTCTAAAAAAGTGTCAACGAAAATTGTAGAACGTTGCTTAAACTTCAAGTCTTTAAATCCTCGAAACTCTTGTAAAAGTGCTTTCTCGATATTGTAGTAGAAAGATAGAAAGGGTTTGATTTTGATATATAGCATGGCGAAAACACAATTTCACCGGCATCAATCATTCCAACAATCGTATATTTGTAGGGTATATTGTTCCACAAAGATGGCAGTACGCATACAATCTTTAAGACCGAAAGATTAAGAAAAATCAATAGGTAGTAAGAGTTAGGTAGCGGAATGAGGATTTCCTAAAACCTCCATAAAAATTAGCGGAATGGAAAGCTTTAAAACAAGAGTTAAGATTAAACTAGCTCTCTTTTTAAGATAAAATCCAAACAAAATCATAAGAGGAATAAGAGTTGAAATCCAAAAATATAAAATCTCTACATAGTCAAGAAAAGTGGTAATGCGTGGACGATTTTTAAACTCTTCAAATCCCCGAATATTGACTTTTGTAAAAGTGCTTCTCTCGATATTGTAGTAATACAGGTAGAAAGGGCTTGATAGATATAATGGCGAAAACACAATCTCACCGGTACCAGTCATCCCAACAATCTTGATCGTGCAGTCTTTAATTCTGTAGCATAAAGGTGGTAATACACATATTTGTTTGGACCATTTATGTTCAACGACATCTTCTAGAATCCACAACACAATTAGTCCGCTTCTCTGATGGGTATGCTCATAACGATGTGCACCTAATTTACCTTGGTAGTTGAACAACCTCCAATCCTCATGGAACATATCTTTGTCTAAATTAATAAAGCTAAATTTCTCACACCTAAAATCGAAACAAACTATCCTGCCAAAAGAAAGTTCTCCGAGAATAGTTTGGTTATACAAAACACCATTTATGCATATTTCACGACAATTATTAGGATAATGGGGAAATACTGGGTCTTGGATGGTTCTCCATAAAGGTTTTCCAGTCTCCAATGTCAAAATCTGATGAGTACTCAGTTTTCGTGATAACCATGTCGTACACAATATTTTGAACTGTTTCTTGATTGGATCATACCCAAAATACTCAAAAAAGCTTCTTCCAGTAACCATGTTCTCTTTGGGAAAGATGCTGTTCCCTTTGGGAACGGTGATGGACTCTCCCGTGGCCAGGTTATAAATCAGCCACGGTTTGTTTCCCCAATCATGTATACGTACCAATCCACAGAGCGGGGGATGGATTCTAGTTGTTTTATAGTCCTTGGGAAAACACTTAAAACGTGCGGCTACAAAAGACGAGTTATTATCTGGATTTCGAGGTTGAGGCGAAGAGAAAACCAATAACTCTCCATTAACTTCGAAGGTGAACAAGATCCTTGGACGAGTCAAAGACCTAGACAAAAACACTTCAGTGAAATCTTCACGTCTAAGTATAGATTCCCATAATTTCGATACGCAACGAAACCTAGCTATCGACTTTCCATCGACTCGCGCAAATATATCAATAAGAATATCAATAGGGATTGGATCTGAATAGTCCCTTACCGATTTCGAGAACTGCTTCTTTAGTTTTTTCATGGTCGATATTCCAAACCCTAGACTCTCCACTTTCTTAGCTTAATTATTACACTATAAGAGCATGTGCATTGGAGACACCCATCATGAGTATCTAAAGTATTTTAAAATTAAATTTAATTAAATTTTATTAAGATGAGTGTCTAAAACCATAAAATGAATCCTATATTAAACACTTTAAATGGTTTTAGACACTCATTCTAATAAAATTTAATTAAATTTAATTCAAAAATAATTTAGACACCTATAATGGATGTCTAATGCACATGCTCTAATAGACTTTATATAGTACTTTACAACGATCCTAAATGGGCTTTATCAGGCCCAATAAAGGAATATGACCAAAACGACGACGTTTTTGAATGGCACGTGAAGAAACCCTAAAGTGTGTGTTCTATTGGAAATGCTAAAGTCACCAGTCGAGCCTCCAAAGATCCTTCACCGTCACAGAAGAAGAAAGCTTTAACTACCTAACCGTCAATTACCCGCGCAATTTCCACTCTCGGGTCGGATCTTTCCGATCGGATCCTTCCCGGAACCGATCATACTCCGGCGAATTGAATAAAGCTCAGACCTTTGGAGATTGAAGAAGCTCCAATGGAGAGAAGTGAGTCTGGTGATGGAGATGTATGTGTTTAACTCAAAAACCCATCTTTTGTTTTTTGTTTTTAGATTCAAAGATCTTGTCTTTACAAGTTTTGATTTTGATTGAGTAGGGTTTGATTTAGAACACAAAATTGGAGTTAAAGATTGCTTATTTAGTTTGATAAAGTTTGAACCTTTTTTGATGGGTTTTGTAAAGTTTGCATTTTTAATCATGGATTTGATTCACAGGTAGAGGCAACATCTGTGTATTTACAAACAGAGGAGATACATGAAGGAGATGATGATCCAATGTCTTTAAGAATAGGAGAAGCTTTGGTTTGTAGTAGTGATCATGAGATTGATATTGGATTTAGTCAAAGAAAAACCGAAGAAGAAACGAGAGTTTTCGATGATGAACAGATTGGTTTATTACCTTTAGATAGTAAAGAATTTGATGCACCAGCAATTGGAATGGAGTTTGAGTCTTATGATGATGCTTATAACTACTATAATTGTTATGCTACGGAAGTTGGATTTCGCGTTAGAGTGAAGAATTCGTGGTTTAAACGACGTAGTAAAGAGAAGTATGGTGCTGTGCTTTGTTGTAGTAGTCAAGGTTTTAAGAGGATTAACGATGTGAATCGTGTGAGAAAGGAAACTCGTACTGGTTGTCCTGCGATGATACGGATGAGGCAGGTTGATTCTAAGAGGTGGAGAGTGCTTGAAGTTATGCTTGATCATAACCATTTGCTCGGTTCTACGGTATATAAATCGGTTAAGACCAAGAGGAAATGCGTATCTAGTCCGGTTTCAGACTCTAAGACGATAAAGCTGTATCGGACTCATGTGATGGATACTGAGAACAATGTGAATCTGAACACGACTGTGAAAAGACAGTTTCAGTATTCCGCTGGCTCACCGGATACGCTGAGCCTTAGGAGAGGTGATTCCGCGGCTATCTACAACTACTTTTGCCGTATGCAGTTAACGAATCCTAACTTTTTTTACTTGATGGATGTTAACGATGAAGGTAGACTAAGGAATGTATTTTGGGCAGATGGTTTCTCTAAAGTTTCTTGCAGTTACTTTGGCGACGTTGTCTTCATCGACAATACTTATATATCCGCTAAATTCGAGATTCCGCTTGTGACATTGTCCGGAGTGAACCATCATGGGAAAACTACATTGCTTAGTTGTGGTCTTCTTGCTGGAGAGACAGTAGAGTCTTATCACTGGTTGCTCAAAGTGTGGCTCAGTGTAATGAAATGTGCGCCTCAAACCATTGTTACAGACCGATGCAAGCCTTTGGAGGCTGCGATTTCACAAGTGTTCCCGAGATCGAATCATAGATTCAGTCTGACACATATAATGAGGAAAATCCCGGAGAAGTTAGGAGGGTTACATAACTACGATGGTGTGAGGAAAGCGTTCACGAAAGCAGTTTACGAAACCTTGAAAGTTGTTGAATTTGAAGCAGCTTGGGGGTTTATGGTACACAATTACGGGGTTATCGATAATGAATGGTTGCGTACTTTGTATGAAGATCGAGCTAGATGGGCTCCGGTTTATCTGAAAGATACATATTTCGCAGGAATCGCTGCTGCTCGTCCTGGAGAAACGTTAAATCCGTTTTTCGAGAGGTACATTCACAAGCAAACACCGTTGAAAGAGTTTCTTGATAAGTACGAGTTAGCTCTTCAGAAGAAGCACAAGAAAGAAACTCTCAGCGACATAGAATCTCTCACATTGAACAACACCGAGCTTAAAACAAAGTGTTCTTTTGAGACACAGCTCTCGAGAATCTACACGAAAGACATGTTCAAGAAATTCCAAGTGGAAGTCGAAGAAATGTACTCATGTTTCAGCACAACACAACTCCACATTGATGGTCCATTCGTGATCTTCCTCGTGAAAGAACGAGTCCAAAGCGAATCCAACAGAAGAGAAATTCGCGATTTCGAAGTTCTCTACAATAGATCAGTTGGTGAAGTACGGTGCATTTGTAGCTGCTTCAATTTCTATGGATACTTATGCAGACATGCTCTATGTGTACTCAATTTCAATGGCGTTGAAGAACTCCCTATGCGGTATATTCTACCGCGATGGAGAAAAGACTATAAACGGATCCACGGGGTTGATAATGGCTCGAGCGGTTTTGTCGATGGCATGGACCGAGTTCAATGGTTTGATCAGTTGTATAAAAATGCTCTTCAGGTAGTTGAAGGAGGAATGGTTTCTTTGGATCATTATAAAGTTGCAATGCAAGTTCTTGAACAGTCTTTGGACACAGTTTTTAGTGTGGAAGAAAAACATGATTAGTGTTTAGTGTTAATAAAAGGATTTGTGAAACTTATATCTGTATAGAAAATATAATCTTTAGTTTTTTCTTGGTGTCAAATTTTATGTTCTTGATAAAAGAGCTGCAATATCAAAGATCCATGAACCAAAAATAATTCAAATAGGGAGATTGGTAAAAGATGGATTTAATAAAAAATAAAAAAACTACTAAATAAGTGTATAATCATTTGTAGAGTATTCACACTAATTAATTGTTAGATAAATAGTTATCGATTTTTTTTTTTAATTTACAAATAGACTAAATGGGATACCATTTTTCTGTGATATTGTATGCTATTCTATTAATTAACATGTTGTTACTTAAGATAAGGAACACCACATTAAGGGTTTGAATTGTTGTACAATCCACTTTGGATCGAACTAAAATCATCCCAGTCCACTTCTTTTTTAATCCAGTTAATTTCGGACAAAAAGCATATACCAAACGCAATATAAAAAAAAAGTGTATCGAAATAATACTATTCGTCTAATTTTCTTTTCTACTGAAAAATTAGAACGCATACTAGTATGTAGCTTAGTGTATTAAAATTGATAATCTAATTGAAATATATGTCTTTATACAGCTTTGCAAGCAGTAAGTTCTTTTTTTTTGTACCCATTCTCGGTATTGTTTAATGGTTAAGATGTTTGCAATCACACAATTGTATATTTTCAAGTCTTAAAGATTACAAATTGAAAAAAACAAGCTTTTGTAAATATTTCAAACCATGATGTAAATATATTACTTGGTGATTGACATCATGACAAAAGAAGCAATTGTTCAGATTGCCCTATTATTCAAACCATGATGTAAATACATCAATGGAGTATTATCTTATTATATAAAAGAGAGTTTATCAAAATTGTAACTCACGAGATGATGACATGTGTCAATGCTAATTTATATCGTGACATGTGTTAAAATTTAAAATTAATTAAAATTTAAAATGGAAAAATAACAAAATTATTATCAAGTAATTCAACAAATAATAAAAAAAAAATTTCTAAATGTCCAAAACTAGTTATGTAAACTAAAATTTTTCTCACCAACTCGGTAATGATTAAAGATCCATGTTTAAATAGTAATAATTATGTGAACTTGATATGTAAGCATTAACAGGTTATATGATTAAAGATCCATGTTTAAATAGTATTTAAAAATATTTTAATAATTTAACGGATTCCTAATTAAAATTAAAATATTTGTATGAATAACTTATAATATACCCGTGTATTAACGCGGCCTTATCCTTTACTATTAAAACACAAGTCACCTTACCAATTAAAAGTTGACATGTGATTTTTTTTCAAAACTAAATTAATAAAAATAGAAAAACAAATTAAATGATCAGTTTCACTAGCATCACGAGAACAAAAAAAAATGTCACTCCTCTTTCCACTCATTCAGTATCCGCACACAAGAAAAAAAACTACCACAATTTTTTATATATTTCAATATTTTGAATATAAGGACAAAATACAGTTTTCAATTTATTAAATATATGTATTACATCAACAAAACTCGTGCAATACTAGTTCTAGTATAAACTAAATCACTCTCCAAATTTTATTCCTATGGGCCTTTGTCACTAATAAGGCTTTTATATCTAATCATTTCCCAAATCTCAGCCCAAAACAAAAACCTGACAATTTCCCTCTCTTTCAGAATCATGTTGGCGCAATTTTTCCCAGAAAATTTTCTCTGAATCTTTGATTTTCGCAGCTAGAGAGTACTCCTCATCAAGGAGACGACAAAATTCGATCAGATTCAACAGATCCTGGTGAGTTCTCGTTGTTCAATCGTTTCAATTTTATGGATCTTCGTTTATAATCGATCGATTTGGTTACTGCTAGTGTTAACGAATCGTTATAAACCCTAAAATCTCTCTGTGAACAGTGAATTCATGCTGGTAATTTCTTAATCCAAATCTGGATTTGTAGTGTTGACGATTAAGTTTCGCTAAATTTCACCTAAATTTGATTACGCTTGTGCTTGATCTAAATCTGAGTTTATAGTGTTGAAGAATTGCTTAATCTGAATCTGAGTTTATAGTGTTGTTTGTTATGTGAACAGTGAAATTGAAGAAGATGAAGTTTAAAGCATTTCTTACTGAAAACGGAGTGAATCTATTAGAGAAGAGATTTCTTCCTGCATTTGAAAAAATGGGGAAAATATGTTATCTATTCCTTACTAAAGAACATTTGTTCTTTCTTCAAAACTTACTCAATGGTGATGGAGTTCAATGCATAGCTCAGTTTCGTAAAGATGTACTTTTCGATGACTATCGTATCTCGAGTCAGAACGAAGATAGGATAGCGTTCTCTTTAGATGTTTCGCTACTGTATCGAGCTGTGAAGAGTAGTGTTAGTATTTGTACTGAGTTTAGTGGCGGATTAGCTTCGAATAGATTGCAGATTAAGTTAGTTAAGAAGCTACCTCCTAACTGTACACAACCGATGCCGTTTTTGACGTTTGAGACGAAAGGATATAAATCTGCTGTTATTCAAGATGTTCCGATATCGAAACCGTTGTCTAGGTCGCAAGTTATTGAGCTTCAGACTGCGCTTGATACGGCTCAGGACTTGCCTATTACTCTTGTTCAGGTACAAGATCAGAATCAGTTACAGAACTTTGTGGATCATATGAAACATGTTGGTGATGTTCTTAATGTTACTATAAGTAAGTATGGTGATTTACAAGTGCAAATCTCTACGACTTTGATTAGGCTTGGTTCTGAGTTTCAGAGGCTTTCGGTTGTCGGTGAGAAGTCTCAGGCTCCGGTTGAAGATAGGAACTTAAGTGCGCAGACTCGGTCTGAGAGAGCGATTGCTAGAGGTGATGCTCAGTCTGTTCAAGTGAGTGTAAAGCATTTTTCGAAGAGTCTTCAGTGTCAGTTAACTAAACCGGATTCAGCTTTCTATGGGATTGGTCCTCAAGGTGCTTGCTTGATGGTTATCTTCCAGTTTATGATTCCCGGGACTCGTCAAACCGATAAATCAATCAGTTTGCATTGCCGACTTCCCGTGTTGGATCCAGGTTCCAACTGAAGGGTTTAACTCAGGGCTTTATATGAGCTAATGTTGTAATTTGCTTTGCTTTTTATCAGAAAGACTTTTCATAAAAAACAAATATGTACCATTACAACACTCTCTTACAAAGCTCTCAATCAAAAGCATCAATAATCAAAACAAAATGTTAAAAATGAAAGAAACTCACGAAAAAGGCGTAACGCTGTTCTTAAAAAACACAACCGAAACTAGATTCTAGCAAACGAAATGAACGAATGTGTGTGAAATCGAATAACCGAGATTTTTATGTAATCTTATTCAATGGTTTTGTTGAAGAGTGGATTAGCTTCAAGCTGAGTCATTTTCTCCTTAGATTCATTCATCAGCATTTCGACCACTTCCGACATTGTTGGTCTCTTCTCTGGCTCAGTCTGAGCACACATAAGCCCAACCAAGACTACTCTTTTCAGCTCCTCTTCTACATACTTCCCGTTAAGCCTTTGATCCACGATTTCTCCAAACTTCTTATCGTAAACTAAAGGTAAAACCCATTCGGTGATACCTTGTTTCGTTGTTTGGTTTAGCTTTTCTGTAGGTCTCTTACCGGTAACCAGCTCCAGTAAAACAACACCGAAACTATACACATCTCCCATATCTGATTCTTTTCCTGACTCAATACATTCCGGTGAGAGATATCCAAGATTACTATTACCTTTAGTGGTTTTGTTAGCTCCATTCTCTGCATTATCTGGCATCAGTTTACCATATCCGAAATCCGTAACCCGAGCTTCAAACTCAGAATCTAGCAGCACATTGCTTGCTCTCACATCTCCATGTACTATTCGAGGTGTTGCATGAAAATGTAAGTAGCTACACAAATCGAAAAAGCAAAAATTAGTCGATATTTCAAATTTATACGAACCATTCTTGATATTCAAAAGACTTACGCGATAGCCTGAGCAGAAGTTACAGCGATATTCATCCGCCTAGTCCAATCAAGAAGCGACTCAGACGAATGCTGACCATGAAGATGCGAAACCAAACTCAAATTCGACATATACTCATACACAATAAGCCGTTCTTGCCCTTCCGCACAGTAACCTCGTACACTCAATAGATTCTTATGTCGAATACGAGCAAGAATCTCGACTTCTACAGCAAAATCAATCTCTTCTCTACTACTCCACACTTTCAATCTCTTCACTGCAATCTACAAACAACAACAACAACAAAGACTATAAACGAAGACCGAATAGACCAAATCTACACATTATAATACAATGCAGCCTAAGCAAGAAGAGGTTTAAAGATGATTATAATACAATGCAGCCTAAGCAAGAAGAGGTTTAAAGATGATTACTTGAGAACCATCCCATAGTTGACCCCAATACACACTCCCAAATCGACCTTCACCGAGTTTATTATCGTAATTAAAACTGTTTGTAGCTGCATGAAGTTCCTTAAGTGAGAAAATCCTCCATGATGGTTCACTCTTAACTTTCTTCTTCCTGTGAAATCAAACATCAATGGAGAAATTGATTCCAAGATTTTCAACAAAAGTTCCAAACTTTAACACTAAAGAACATGAATTAGGCTCCTAAACTCGAAAGTCTCAAAACCAAGAACACAACAATGGAGAAATCACTAAAAAACCATTACTTACCCATCAAATCCTTTACCACAACATAAGCAACTAAAAAATTGCATCTTTGAACAAACCCACAACTAAAAATCAGTTCTTTTGATCTCTAGAACTCAGAGAGAGAGTAAAGGTAACGCCTTTATTCCTGGAAAATTGTAACAGAACAAAAAAAAAAACAGAGACTTTATTGAATATGGTTCTGTTTAGCTGTTTTAATTTGAAACTGTGTACTTTTTTTAAAATTTAATAATTTATTAGTGGGGAATGATTGTGCATATCTACTACACATATATGGTTAGTATTATTAAACATAAAGTTCTTTATTTTATTACTATATATTTTAATGTTTTCTTTTTGAAAATTTTGGAAGCTTTGCTTTTCATGACCTGTTGATGATCATGATTCATGACAACTAATCACTTTGGTGAATCTGCAATTCAAAAAATTATCAACAAATCTTGCAATTTTTTAAGGAAATAAATGTTTAAATTTTCGTATTTTTATTTTATTTTGTTAGAATCAGAAAAATATAGCATAAAGTATTGAGTTATTTAATTAGATAGTTAGGACATCCACAACAATAAATTTTTGATAGAGTCTCTAAGTTAATAGTTTTATAATAAATTTATGATTAATTTATATTTTAATTACTTAAAAATAAGTCTAACTAACTAAACTATGACACTTGGCAAAATGTTGTTTAAAATTTAAAAGAAACGTCTCAATTATGAGAGACTAGATTATGACCCACATAATATGCGGGTATTACGTATTAAAATTGATAATCTATGTAGTTATGACTCGTATAATTATATTCTAAATTAAAACCCGTAAAATTACATTCTAAATTGGAATCTATATAATTACCAGATAATTTTTTTCCAATTGCATAAATAATCTTTTCCAATTCCATATTTTTTTTTTTCATATTGTATCATTTTACTTCAAATTTATAACTCGATTGATTAAGAGAATAAAATAAAATGATTAAATATTAAAATTGGAAACAGTCTTGATGTATTATATAAAACTATATATTTTTGTATATATCTTTTTATTTGAGTAACAACATTTTGTTATTTGAACATAGTGGCAATTATATCATTTTTTAAGCTTAATTTCCTTTCATTTTTAATTGTTTTCTTTTTTTAATTGGTATAAAACCTATTTGCATTAGTTTATCTTACCATGATGAAAACTATACCCTTTTTTTTTATCGACACTTCATTTTTTTTTCTAATTGTATTGACTATCTTTTTTTTCTAACCGTTGTGCATTTTTTTGCATTATTTTTTGTAATGACTATACTTTTTTTTCCTTCGTTACGTTTCTTTCGACTTTATATTTTTTGTTTTTCTTTCTTTCGAATTGAAATTTTCTTTTGATTTATTAATACATTTTAAATTAGAGTACAATTTGATTTAAAAAGTAAATAATATAGATTAGGAAAAAATTTATTGACACATGTCACAATTTAAATTAACAATGACACATGTCGTAATTTCGTGAGTTATAATTTGGTGCGTATCCAACTTTATATAATAAGATATGTAAAATTTATTATCAATGTAAAATTGATATTAATGTAAAAGTAGACAAAAAGAATTAATTAGTTTGAACTATTAGAATTTTTTTTCTCACTATTTTGTTACTTAACACTTTTTTTTGTTAGTTTTCTATTTTTTTTTCCTAATCAGTTTAAACGATTAGAATATTTCTTTTTTTACTATTTACTTAATTACTTAACATATTTTTGTTAATTTTCCATTTTTAATGTTTTTTACACGTGTCATCATCTCGATCGATATCAGACACATGTCACCATCTAATGAGTTACAATTTTGAGGAACTCTCTTTTATATAATAAGATATTTGAGACTTACATTTGTCTCTCTCCTCTTTTTGTTAATATTTTATTGTTATTTAACATATGAAACCAATCTAAAGTTTACGGTTGTACATGCTCTTAGTGTGATCAGAACAAAATGTTAGCTCTTATTAGGCCTGGGCATATATCCCGAACCCGACCCGAAAAAGAGGGTTTGGAACGGGTACGGGTAGTCCTAATAACCCGAATGAGTTTTATAATTTAATATTTCGGGTTCGGGTTAGGGTTACCCGAAAATAAAACGGTTACCCAAACTACCCAAAGAACACATATGTATACAAATATACACTTACCGGTATTAGCATGTTCATTTTCCAGTAATCCCCATTTATCGATATACGCTATAAATCCACATAATTCCTTTTCGATTTTCAAGATGGAAAATCCAAATCTTCTAAGGAATTCGTCTCCTCCATCAGAGGAGTCTATAAACCATTTGAATGTATGTGACGGATACATATTTGTTTTTGATTCAATGTAGTTTCTGTATAGGATCGATTTGTCTTTGGTGATTGTTTGATTTCTTTGATTTGATCATATATAAACCCTAGATTCTATATAAATCGATTTGGTCAAATTTTCCAATTCTGATGAATTGTTCTATAACGAGAGGATAGCATTATAGAGGTCCTAGTTTGATGTTTAGAACAAAAATTGTTTTACTTAAGTAATCATTTGTTTATCCTCTATAAGATAGTGATGGTGATGATAAACCGTAAACTTTTCACAATATATTTGTTTAGTAATTTTAGTAAAAAGATCAATACTTTTTTTTAAAAAGGCATGTTATCCAAATTGATTGATTATTAATATTACCACTTGCTAATACAACAATCGTTTAATATGCTTTGGATTTATAAACATGAACTTGTATAATCATTATCTAATCTCTATTTGTTATTTGATTTGTACTTATCATAGGAGGAATCAAGAATGGACAAGGGAGGATGGAGAATCACAAGAGAAAGTTATCTTTTAAAATTCCAGTTTGCATTTTAGTTTCATTATATATTTGAAGTCTTGATTTGGTTTTAGACATTACGTTGCTTTTGTTTATGTGGTTGTTTATGTATAGATTTGAAGTCTTGGTTTGATTTAAACGTTGTTTTAGACATTATCTTGTTTGTCAATTTGTAACTTAGAGTTAATTGACACATTGCTTTTGAATTTACACGTTTGATTGGGTTAGTTTCGGTTTTTGATGACAAACTTGAAACCCGCTCGAACCCGAAAATACCCAACCCGTACCCAACCCGTATTTTTATATAACCCGTATGGGTTTTGTATTCAGAAATCCGAAAACCCGATACCCGAAGTACCCAACCCGAAATCCGATTGGATACCCGGATGCCCACGCCTAGCTCTTATCATAAAATTTCATTTATCAGAACAAAATGTTAGATTTAATCATAAAATCCCATTTCTACCCATTTTTCACCAAAATAGGTCCAACCAATCAATAATGTGCTTGTTAATTTTCATTGTCCCAGTTTTCAGTGAGATACCTAAATAACAATTATTTGAATTAATTCATATCATTATAGCTACAACGACTGTTTTAATTATATATTAAAATTTAATTACTTTGGAATTTTGTTGGAAATGGTATACTATCCCAATGTATAACATATTTATGGCCTATTTCTTTTCCAACAGGTTCTATAATTTAAATCAAGTTTAACTCGTATGGTCGAAAGAAGCTCATCCAACTCTGCATGTAGCACTGTGATGTTTGGACAACATGTTCTCATACAAATTGTGAATTGTCTCATATGATCCATTGAACACCACCAAACTCTACTAACCAGTCCATGATCAGTCCAAAAATATGATTTGGCATGTCGGGATGTGGAGATTTCGTGGGTAGTTCACGTAAGAAAACACAAAATATGTAAAAGAAAAAAACATAGCAAAAAATGATAACACACGAGACGAATATTTAGAAAAAATAATAAATAATTATACAATAAAAAGATATTAAAAAATAACTGATTATTATTATAAAAATCTAAATCGGTATAACATGATTTATCCAGTCACTAAATCTGTATATCTAACAGAGTTTTAAACAAACATATTAGTACCTATTAATATCGAAATAGTTGAAAATCTCTATATCTACATCAAAAAACGGATACTGATATTCCTTATTGAAAGTACTCTGAGGACCTCTATAAGCCAAGGTTTATCACAAAGAACACTTGGAAGATCATTCGAACAGTTTACCCGGAAAAGTTGTGGTCAAAAGGTGTGTGGTTTTCTTACGCTACACTTAAGTATTCATTTCTCATTTGGATTGCAATTCAAAATAGACTAGCCATCGAGGATCGTATGAGGTTATGGAGCCCTGAAATATCTACCGATTGTGTCTTGTGTCGGGCAGCGGAGGAAACCCGTGATCACTTATTCTTTGAATATTGTGTCTCCCGAGATGTTTGGAAAGAAACAATATCAAAACTTCTTGGGTCAGATTACACGGAAGATTGGAATCAAATTGTGGGACTTCTTACGACACCTCGACATAAGCATGATTTATTTATACTCAGATATGCCTTTCAAGCTAGTGTCTGTACCTTATGGCAAAAGCGAAACAAAAGGAGACATGGTGACCCACCACAATCATCGCAATATCTAATCAAGCTTATTGGGAAAACAGTGAAAAATCGTATAAACTCGTTCCGATCTACGGGGAATCATGCTTATATGGAGGTTATACAGAGATGGCTCCTAACTCGATAACAAGCACCCCACCTCCATAAAAGTTTTATTAAGTTAATTTGATTTCAATTTTTTTAACAAAACGAAACATTTATTGTATAAACGGATTTGTTTGAATAAAATTTTACATTCATTCAAAAAAAATAAATAGTTGAAAACCATTTTGTATTTTCATGTTCATGTAGTATAGAAAAGAGAAAAAAACTGATCCATTTCATGTCAATTAGTATTCTATATTTACAAAAAAAATTGGTTGTTACGTTCTGTCAAACATAAATATATAGATCAAATTATTCATTTATCTCTAAATAATAAAATTTTAAAACAAAATTTTGGGATATGCACGAGTCATATTCTTATTTATAATATAAAATCTTTTATTCTTTTATGATTGATGGATGATGGTAATAATAATAACAATAAATAATATCCTTATAGAACATGTAGGATTTATCGGTCTACATGCACGTATGACTTGTCTGGTTTACACCTTTCTATTTGCAACCGTGACATGCGCAACCATATATCATGCCTCCTTGGTTTGGTATCTCTTTACAGGCACCACCTTTAGAAACATAATCAGCTATGCAAAATTTTCTGCATTCAGTGGTCATAATGGCTGTACAAGGACTGTGAAAATTGTATGTTATTTGGCCTTCTTGACACCGAGGCTTTCCTCTTGATATTCCTACTGCATCATTGATCGATATATTAAAAAAAATTCAAATGTTTTTGATTAACCATGCATATGTAATTGCAATGTTTCTAGAAACACTTATTTACTTTTTTTCAAAAATTCACGTTATTTTGATCTTGATTGATTTTTTTTAATGTTACAAACTAAAAATGAATATGTATATTTTAAAAATAAATCATGAAAAAACACAAATTTTTGTTTGATAAAATAAATTTTCAAAGGGTGTATCATATATGCAACTTCCAAACACAAATGGAAGTTTTGTTATTTCTGCGTTTAGCAATTACAATTAGCTAATGATTTTTGAAATATATATATAAGTTTATTATGATTCATGTTAAAAGAATACAACAATAGTCAAGGTATTAAACACGAACAATAAATCAGACTTTGACAAAACTCATATATTATAATGTTTAATACCTGTCAATATCAAGAAAATCACCAAATAAGTGATGAAACCATTGGCATTTACACCTACAGACATTTTCATTTTGATTGTGTGAATTTTGCTTTTTTTCTGGATGGAATGATTTACATTTGAACACAATCATCTCACAATTGCATATAAAGAACTAGGATATGTCTACGCGTTGCGTGGATTTAAAATTTAACATGGTATAATATATAATAATTATTAATTTATTGACTATTTATAGTAAATAATTATCTAGGTTAATAGACTAAATAGTTGTAGTAAATTATTGGATATATACAATGTTATTTGTATAGAAACATATTAGAACATCTTATAATTCTTTTTTATTTTATTATAGAATAATAAGAATAATTTAATTTATTTGTGAAGAGATATTGTAAAAAAAGAAATATCTATTAGAATATGACTTTACATATTTTGAGTAATTCATGAAGATAATTTGATATTAAATGTTTATTTTAAATTAAAATTGATATCACATTTTTCTTTCAAACAAATCAATACAAAAAAATTTATGTCACATTTTTCTTTCAAACAAATCAATAAAATTGATATGTTTATCTCATATTTTAATGTTTTTTTTTGAAATTTTTGGAAGCTTTGCTTTTCATGACTTGTTGATGATCATGATTCATGACAACTAATCACCTTGGTGAATCTGAAATTCAAAAAATTATCAACAAATTTTAAAAAAGAGATAAATGTTTAAATTTTTTACTAATTTTTTATTTTGTTAGAATCAGATAAATACAGCATAAAATATTTATTTAATTAGATGGTTAGATGCTTAGTGTGATCAATACAAAATGTTAGCTCTTATCATAAAACTTCATTTATCAGAACAAAATGTTAGATCTTATCATAAAATCCCATTTCTACCCATTTTTCACCAAAATAGGTCCAACCATTCAATCAATCATGTGATTGTTAATTTTCATTGTCCCAGTTTTCAATAAGATACCAAAATAATTGAGTTAATTCATAATTTCATATCATTATAGCTACAACCACTATTTTAATTATATTATATATTTTGGAAACTTTGGAAATGATATACTATCAAAACTGAATTAGCCCAACCCATACTAAACCCAAGTAATACAACAACATATTCAAGAGCCCATTTCTTCACATCAAACTCCATAATTGAAATCAAGTTTAATCGGTAAGATTAGAGGCTCCAAAAGCAAATCCTGATTCTATATGGCTTACATAGAGAAAAAAACTCAAAATTTTTTTTCGCAAGAAAATCAACACATACATTTGTACTACGAGCTATATAAGACAAACTAAGGGTATATCATATATGCAACTTATTTCTGCGTTTAGCAATTACAATTAGCTGATGAGTTTTGAAAATTATATTTAAGGTTATTATCATTCATGTGAAAAAAAATACAAACAATAGTAAAGGTATTAAACACAAACAGTAAATCATACTTTGACAAAACTCATATATCATAATGTATAATACCTGTCAATATCAAGAAAATCACCAAATACGTGATGAAACTATTGGCATTCACACCAATAGACATTTTCATTTTGAGCTTTTTGCTTCTTCTTTTTTCTGGATGGAATGATTTACATATGAACACAATCATCTCACTATCGCATATAAAGAATTTGTTCCCCTAAACATAGAAAAAATAGTGTAATACATAAAAGTGCCTATAAAAAGTTAAAAACTAACGAAAGACTAGGGCCTAGATCCGAAATTGTAGTATACAAAAATTTATGCTATAAATCTTTAAAGATGTTCACATGAAATTTAAAACCAGTAATAGACGACAAAAAAAAGACCAGTAATAAAAAATTTAAACTTCAACATTTATAAGCCGCAAACCATATTAACTGAAGGCTTATTACTATTTTCCCCATCAAACTCTATAATTTAAATCAAGTTTAATCGATAGTATATATCAAAGGTCCGAAGAGTAAGCCCTACCGACTCTATCTGGCTTACATGGAAAAATAAAATTAATATATTATGGCTTTTTTCGCAAAAGAATCAACACATACATTTGTGCTACGAGCGATATGAAACAAACTAAACTCCTCAAAATAAATTGTAAGGTTGTGGAAATCGTCTAATTAAGATAAAAAACCCAACTAATCTAGAGGATTCTCTGTCATCCTCAACAAGATTGTACAATTTATCTCTACCTTTGATGTAATGATGCATCTCCCGTAGACGAATCATGGCCCAAAGAAGCTCATTCCAACTCCGCATGTAGAGCTGTGATGCTTCAACAACATCCTCTCATCATTCAAATTGTGAATTGACTCATATGATTCTTCAAACATCATTTAAGTCTACTAAGCTGCCCATGATCAGTCCAAACGACAACGATTTCAAAGAAAATATACCTTAAAAGCACAAAATATGTAAAAGAAAAAATATATCTGAAAAATAACGCATGAGAAAAATATTACGAAAAATGATATATAATCATTACTATAGAAAGACATTGAAAAACAATTGATTATTTTATTATGAAAAATCGTAATTTGTTATTTAGATAACATAACTTCATTCTGAAATCTGTAGTTAACAAAGTTTTAAACACACATATCAATACCCACCAATATCGAAGTGGGTAAGAAACTAAAAATCATTTCGGATTTCCATGTTCATGTAGTATAGAAAAGAGAAAAAAAATTTAATTTATTACAAGTAAATTAGTATTATATGTTTTCAAAACAAATTGGTTGTTTTGTCAAACATAGATAGATAGATCAAATTGTTTATTTATCTCTAAAGCGAATAAAATTATATAACAAAACTCATGATATGCGTCTATGCGGGAGTCATATTCTTATTTACAACTAGATTAGAACCCGCATAATATGCGGGTATTAGATATTAAAATTGATAGTTTGTATAGTTATACATGTATATTTATATTTTGAATTAAAACCCCGTTAATATAGTCATAAATTAATTTATGTTAACTGTGGGTAAAAAAATCAATAATGAGTCTAAATGAATGATAAAGTTTTAAATCATATTTGAAATCTTATATACTTTGAAACTGGATCAATTTTATAAATAAACATTAATTATTTTTTAAAAAGTAATTTTTGAAATGAATTTCCTTACATATTTGATAATTTTTAAATAAAAATTTAGTTACAAAAATTTAAAGTTAATCTTTACATTGCAACATAGAATTTCAGAAAATACAATTACATACACTAACAAAATAGTCTCAAAATTGGTAACATAAATAAAATTAGTACATTAACTAATGGGAGATGTGTGGTATTATATAGTTTTTAGATTTGCCTTTTCTGAAGTAATAACATTTTTTAAAGGTTGAACGTATGTTTACTTTTCATTTTAAGATAATTTATGGTGTTACATTTATTTGATTTTTATATATAAAGTTTCATTTTGTGATGTAACTTTTTTTTTAACATAATGGTATTTATATTTTGCTTTTGTTTTTAAGGTCTTACATAATATTAGATTTGACTTTTAGAAATATGTTAATGAAACAATAAGAAAAATGTTAATATTTCTTTATTGTATTGGTTTAACATAATGATATCTTTATTTTCTAACTGCTTTATTTTAAATAGAGTATTTTAACATGTGCCTTCATCTCGATCGATAATAGACACATATCGCGATCCCGTGAATTACAATTTTGGCAAACTCCCCTTTATATAATAAGATACAAAAACTTATACTCTTTTATTATTGATGAATGAAAAATAATAATACAATATGTCATTATACAATATGTAGAATTTATATGTCTATAAGACTTTCTGCAACCATAACATTTGAATTTGATGTTATGATATTTACACATATGTTGATGCGATAAACATGTTATCATAACGGTTTGTTATACATAGATGGTAGTAATGAATTATATTGTTGCACGTATGACTTGTCTGGTTTACACCTTCCTATTTGCAACCGTGACATGCGCAAACATATGTCTTGCCTTGTTTGTTTGATACCTCTTTGCAGTCACCACCTTCATAAACATTACCAGCCGTGCAATCCATTCTACATACATGGCTCCTACTGGGTGTACAAGGAGCACGAAATTTGTATTTGATATTGCCTTCTTGACACGGAGCTTTTCCTCTTGATATTCCTACTGCATTATTGATCCATATGTTAAAAAACATTCAAATGTTTTTGATTAAACATGCATATGTAATTGCAATGTTTCTAGAAATATTTATTTACTTTTTCAAAAATTCACAAGTTATTTGGACCTTGACTGATTATTATTTTTATGTTACAAGCTAAAAATGTATATGTATATTTTAAAAATAAATCTTAGAAAAAAACATAACATTTTTGTTTGATAAAGTAAATTTTCAAAGGGTATATGCAACCTCCAAACACAAATGGAAGTTTTGTTATTTCTGCGTTTAGCATTTATACAATTAGCTAATGATTTAAAAAAATTATATTTAAGTTTATTATGATTCGTAATAAAAATAATACAAACAGTAGTCAAGGTATTTAACATAAACAATAAATCAGACTTTGACAAAACTCATATATCATAATGTATAATACCTGTCAATATCAAGAAAATCACCAAATAAGTGATGAAACCATTGGCATTCACACCTATAGACATTTTCATTTTTATTGTGTGCTTTTTTGTTTCTTTGTTTCGGATGGAATGATTTACATATGAACACAATCATCTAACTATTTTATAAAAAGAATTTGTTCCCCTAAAAATAGAAAAAAATAGTGTAATACATAAAATTAAAATGCCTATAAAAAGTTAAAAACTACAAAAGACTAAGTCTTATTACATCCGAACTTGTAGTTACATGGTAACTTGGATTTAACATAATCGATTAGGCAAAAAGCTGATGCAAAAATCAGTGGTCAAACTGTATACTCGTTGAACTACAAGTTCAGAAAACTGATCCATGGATACGGTATTATTTGTGGTATTTTCGGAAATTTTAACAAATAGTGGTACTTTTAAAACTTTGAAAAAAAGATGGTGTATCTGAAGAAAAAAACACTTCAAAATGTAGTAGTTTTGAGAATTGCCCAATTAATTAAGTGCAACTATGCCAACAGCAGTAAATTACGTTTTTATCCCAAATAAGTAAGCAAATGAGAGGACACAGAAATTATTATTCTTAAAAAGCGGGTACCCAAAAATTACAAATGAGAAGGCTTTAATTTAGAGCACACAAAAATGATTAAGAAGCAAGAAATGAGAAATCATTTTGTAAGTTATTCACATTCCACAGCAAGTATGGAGAGCAGATATAAAATTCTGTGATGGATCTTTGTTGAAAAAGTTAAGGAATTCGAAAAAATCAAAGGGTTTATAGAGTCGTGGTTGCTCTTTGTAGACGAGCTCATCATCTGGTGAACTCAAGAGATATCCTACTTTTGGAACAGAGAGAAATGCGAGTGAGTATCTCGTATTTGTTCCTGTCATCATGACACGGTGACAAGGAGGGTGTAACCGACCATTCAGCGATGCCTGTGACATGAAAAAATAAAACATTTTGAGTTGTTCTTGTAAGGATTCTCAAGCAAAGATTCTGTTGTTGAAGCAAGCAAGACTTGCATGGTAAGAAACTCCGATCAAAACTGAAAAAAGAATTTGGTTTAGAGAACTTGTTCATCCGTGATAGCAAAACAAATTGAATGCTAGACAATAGATGTACAAGTAATAGCCAAGAAAATGTATTGGAACTAAGCAAGCGTACGAAGTAAAAATGAATTAGAGTTTTTTAGTGGCAAGTGTGTATTCAGATATATCATTCTTGTCCTTTTCTTCCCTTTTATTGGTAATTTACTCTATAATTAATCGGTTCGATTTGTCACTACATAATTATAGTACTATAAACCTTATGTATGTTGTACTTTAAAAAGAAAAACGTGATGGGCATGGGGTGATGTAAAATAATCAGTGAACATGCATTGAGAAAAACATCGAGATCTTTTTTTGCTAAACAAAAGCATCGAGATCTGCATGACGATTTTTCGATCTTTAGCATATATGGTTGATTAACAGTTTCATTTATTTTATCAATTATTTTTATTGAATTTAGTTTGTATTTAAATTAATTAGTATACTATCGTTTTAATTCTAGAGATTAAGAAATTGGTAGGTTAATGCATGAGTTTAATTAAGTGCAATTGTACACAGAAATTATTATTGATAAAAAGGGATACACATAATTTACTAAGAAGCAAGCAAATGAGAAGGCTTTTTAGGGCACGCATAAATGACTGAGAAGCAAGCAAATGAGAAAGCTTTTTAGAGTACATAGAAATGATTGAGAAGCAAGCAAATGAGAAAGCATTTTAGGGTACGAAAAAATGATTGAGAAGGAAGCAAATAAGAAAGCTTTTCGTGGGTTATTCACATTCCACAGAAAGTTTTGAGAGTAGATACACTACAAGAATTAATCAACATAGCCACAAATTTTGTTACAAACAAAATTTGTAGTAAAAATTAGCTACAAATAGATATCACTTTGTGACAAATTTATTTGGTTAGACATGTATAGCAAAGTTGTCATTATTTGTGGACAATTTGTTACAAATTTACTACATATTTAATATTGTATCTAATTTGCTTCAAATTGTGACGATTTAGTAGTGGGTAATATTGCTTCAAACACATTTGAAGAAATATATAACAAATGTTACCATATGATTCAAAAATATTGTGAGAAACAGCTATGACGATTTTTGTCGCAATGTAGCAACATATAACTTGTGAATTATGATAAATAACTACAACAATTTGTGTAGCTATAGTTATGAATTGGCTTTGAAAAATCATTGTAGCTATATTATTATAATTTGTGACACAAAAGCTGTAACAATAGGACCGTAATCTCATTAGATATTTGTCTTTGACAATTGAAAGTTTGGGCACAAAATATTTAGGATATTTTCGGGTAATATTCAGAATTGTTTTTTTTTCCTCTGTCGTTCTCTCTCTCTAACTTCATCTTCTTCTTCTGAAATCAAAGAAATCAGACGATTTCAGTGTTTTTGGCTGAAATCACTCCTGTTATCAGTGAAATATGATGGATTTCGTGTGATTTCATTCGTTCCTGAACCAATTGTGGATTGAAACAATCGGATTTGTTTTCAAATCAATGGTTCAAGTTCTTTATCAGATTGTCCAAGTCTTGTGTAAGTTTTCTTTTACTTCGTGTGTAGATAGTGTGTATTTTTCTGGGTTTTCATGGAATCAAAAATAAGAAATTTCATTTAGAGTTTTTGCATGTTAATGAATTTGGGGCTTTTGATGAAATTGAAATTAGGGTTCTTGTGTGATGAAATCAAACCGTAATTAGTTTGAAATCGTTGATTTTAGTTTTAATTTGTCATAGATATAATTAATTTGGTTGTTCTTTTCGGATTGAAACCCAACAAAAATTAGGGTTCTTTGTTCTGGGTTTATTTATGAAAATTGATGATTGTGGGTTGTTCTCTTTACACGATTAAGGATGATTGTGGGTTAATTATGTACAAGGTACAAGGGAAAAAATATGATAAACAAAAAGTGAAGAGATCATTACATCGGATCAGAGTTAAGGAGTATCAGAAAGCATTTTAAAAGGTATCAATACTCTTGCTCCTGCTTCTTTCTTGTAGTTAGCTATGATCAATACTCTTGCTCCTGCTTCTTTCTTGTAGTAAAACTTGTTTATGGATTTGAACAAATTCAAAATCTGAAAATGCTTTAGGACCAAAAACTTGCTTTGATTCGTAAGCGTCGTCGTTTTTGTTGTGATTGTTCTTAAAATCTTGCCTTCTTTGAGATGCTTGTGTTTTTGATAAAAGTAACCATAACACTCAGAGAGAGAGACGAGGTAGAAATCTTGAGTTTTGTCTAAATGCTATGGATTCTATACTGTGTTAACCTGTACTGAAGTAAAACTTGTTTATGGATTTCAACAAATTCAAAGCCCTGACAAAAACTGAAAGGAAAGAATTGCTTTGTTTCGTAAGCCATTCCTGTGCCATTGTTGTAACCAAACACTGAACAATAGACACATAGATGCGTTCTTAGATATATATGCTCTATCCCTGTTAATTTCCTTCCGTCTCTCTTTTGCAAATAATTTGATGTTGTTAGTAGTATGTCATGATTTCTTTTGTTTGGAAAAGAGTGTCTCGTCATGTAAAATTATATGTTAATTAATAACAATAAATAATGACCCATTATAAAATAATTCTTGATCCCTAGGCAAAACACAACCAACACATACGAAAATAAAACTCATCTATTTGGATTAGTGTTTTTTTTAAATAGTAGTTTTCATGATTTAGAATTTTACATGGCTAAGCTAAGAATAATTTGATGATTTCAATTTATTTGTTAAACAAACTGGTTAGAATGAACAAATACTTGTTCATGCATATTGTCAATCGACTCTCCAATGAAGTTTCATACTTCCGACGGAAGAAAGATGCCACTGGAAGATATTTAAGCACCCCAATTATAACTACTACCAATAAACATGCTCTTAGCTTACAATCTACGATTTATTGGTTTTTTGATAGACTTGTGTGTTCTTAATCAAACTTCTTGTTTTATAGTTAGACTTGAAGTGGATACAACCTTTGGTTTTAAATCCGACTCAGGTATTCTATGGAACCTTTGGTTTTGTTTCATATTGTTTTATGTTCTTGGTTCATCTTGTTGTTGTTGTTGCTCATGAGCATTTATCTTCTGCAGAAGGTTCTTGAGCTAATGGTTAAGAGAAAAGTTGCAAAGCCTTCTACATCAGGTAAATTATTGTCCTTTTAGAGCAGCTCTTACCATAGTTATCTTTTAAGCCAACGACCAACTCATTGTTTCAGAGATTTATATATATTTAAAACTTGCAATTTGGTGTTCATATGGTTTTTTCTTCTTTTTTTGCTCATTATGCAGGAGATACATGACCTGCAAAGGCTCATGCTTAGCAAATGTGGAACTGACCAACCTCTTAAGGTTTTAATCCTAGATGTATCTATAGATATTTCATATTTCATATTTTATATTTCATTTTCGTTTTTATTATTGTTTTATAGGTTTTAAAAAAAATATAATTGTATTAGTTACATAATATTCATATTAATAACATAATTTTCAATCATTATTTTTTTTATTAGTTAAATTGGTTTTGTAACAAATTGTAACATATTAGATTCAAACTTTTTAGGCCATATCTCGTTTTTTCAATAAACAATTTGTGGTATTTCGTAGCAAATTATCACAAACTATTTGTAGCTTTTTTGTTTCTAATTACTACGAATAAGTTGTAATTAATTCCGTAACAATTAGCTATGCACATTTGAAGCTAATTTGATTCAGATAGCTACACGATACCGTTGTAGGTTTTTGTCCCTAATTAGCAACAATTTGTTACAAAATCTCATTTGCTACCACTACATTATTTCAAAAACAAAATTTGTAGCAACAAGATTTTAGCTACAAATATCATATCATAGCTACACAAAAATATGTGACTATATTGTCTATTTCTTGTAGTGTCAACGCTTATAAATAAGGTTGGTAATCACCCGTCTCAACTAGCGTTTGTGGTATGCGTGTTTACGACGTTTATGATCGGTGATTGCAATTAAAAATTATGTTACTTTTTTCATCAAAAGACATAAAAAGAGTTTACTAACCTGAAACTCTTGTTGCCTTGAGGCCATAACTTTTCAGTCAAGGCGTTTACTTTAGCTGCAACATCAGCATCTGCAATGCCCATTCTCTCGTACAGTGGCACTAGTGGACTTTGACCCAGGTATCCAAACGGTGTCTTGGACATGTTTCTCTGTTTGGTCTCTAAGGGTAAGTCGAAAAGCTCTTCTATGGCCTCGAACATCGATTTTCGAAGCTCGATTGGGATTTTATCGAAAGAAGCCTCGAAACAACCATAGTCTTGTAGAGCTTTTAATACATGAGCCCTTGTTAAGTCCCATTCGGGCTCTCCCGGTTTCAGGTTTTGGTTCGAGAAATCGATGACTGGGAGGCTAAAAGGAGTTTCAGAAGCCATTTAGTGAGATGGGAAAGATAGCTGGATATGGAGTTAATGAATTGCATGTAGAGCTAACATGCTATTTATATATTTCAACCTCAATGAATCGAAATTTTTGTTTCTCGAGAACGAATATTTCTTTTGAAGACAAAACATCAACTCGAAGACAAAACATAACCAAACCATATGTGTTGGGAAATCAACTTTTTTTATATTCTAAACGATATTACCTTTGTTTAATCTCTGTTTTTACACATGCTGAATATAATAACCATCAATCATTGTAGTCGTAGACCATGAATCATCACTCATTACCTCCAAATCAACTACACCTTAGGCAGTTGAACTACTCCTTAAGCAGTTTGTTTGATTCATTTGTTTTCGGCTTTTCGCGTTGTTTTGTTGTGTGTTGCTGTGCTGTGTAATATATCATCTCAAAATACTGTCTTTTTTTTTTTTTTTTTTTTTTTTTTTTCAAAATACTGTCTTTTATGTGTTCAATTTTGGTTTACTTCAAATGTAACACATTTAGATGCAATTATTTGAGTAAATATATAATAACAATTTGCCTTATATTTAATATTCGATAATTACGTATGCATGATCTTTCAACAGTAAGTCAAACATCAACAATCAATAAACAATATGTGACACATACCTGATTAACGATTTGATTCCAGACAATGCAATCCTTTGATGAGCTCATTTGCTAGATTACTCTCGTTGGTGAAGTCTTAGGATATTATTGCTCTCGTTGCATGAGGTTTGTGCAAGAAGTAAAAGGAGATTCCAACTTAATGAACTTGAGAAATAGATTATAATAATATTCATATTGGAAATTTAACAAATGAAATTTAGAGTATAGAATACTTTTTACTTAAACCTATATCATGATAATTACTAATATAAGTGAACTAGCTAGACTTAATTAACAATTATACACACCAAGCTTAATATCTTTGGTTACTAAGTTAATGAATTGTTGATTTGGTTACGAGTGTCGCAAGGAAAATTTGATCTGAGATTAACATAACCAGAACATCAAGAAATTCATGAGAAGTCGTTCTTATGTTGTTTATCCCAAAGAAGTAAGCAATTATTGATGAAAAAGGGTACACAGAAATTATTGAGAAGCAAACAAATGAGAAAGCATTTTAGGGTACACAAAAATTAGTGAGAAATCATTTTGTGGGGTTTTCACATTCCACAGTAAGTATGCAGAGCAGATAGAGAATTCTGTGAAGGATCTTTGTTGAAAAAGTTAAGGAACTCGAAAAAATCACAGGGCTTATAGAGTCGTGGATGCTCTTCGTCGACGAGCTCATCTGGTGAACTCAAGAGATGTCCTACTTTTGGAACCGAGAGAAATGCGAGTGAGTATCTCGTGTTTGTTCCTGTCATCATGACACGGTGATAAGGAGGGTGTAGCCGACCATTCAGCGATGCCTGTGACATGAAAAAATAAAACATTTTGAGTTGTTCTTGTATGGTTTCCAAGAAAAGATTCTGTTTTTGAAGCAAGCAAGACTTACATGGTAAGAAACTCCGATCAAAACGATGAAAGAATCTTGTAATGGCTTCACTTTGGTCCAATTCTTGTCTTCAGTTTGTACCTCTAGGCCATGAATATGGTTTTGGTAAAGTATAGTGAGCATGCTTGAATCCATATGAGCTGGTATCCCCAACTTGGGCTCCTCTGTACCAGGTCCTTGGTATTTCATCAATCTCATGAGGTTATTCGTCGAATCAAGATGTTCATCGATGTATTTCAAGAGTCCGAAGCTCTCCATGATCATTCTTCTGACAGTTATGCCTAGCTCTGATAACTTCTCGGAGAAAGAATGGATCGTTGTGCTGGTGGTAACACAATTAAGTCTCATCAGAATATGAATGAAAGACTAAGTCAAGGTAGTAACACAATTAAGTCTCATCAAAGCATGAATAAAAGACTAATTCAAGGAATCAAGAGCCAATAACTCAATTGGTAAAGATCTCAGACAAATCCTAGACGTCGTTGGTTCGAGTGGCGTTTGGGACGAAACTAATATTACATGCGTGGTTTCGGGCATCTGGATATTACGAACCTCTTGGTATTTTTTTTGATAACTTCTCGGAGAAAGACTGGATCGTTATGCTGGTGGTAACACAATTAAGTCTCATCAGAATATGAATGAAAGACTAAGTCAAGGTAGTAACACAATTAAGTCTCATCAAAGCATGAATAAAAGACTAATTCAAGGAATCAAGAGCCAATAACTCAATTGGTAAAGATCTCAGACAAATCCTAGACGTCGTTGGTTCGAGTGGCGTTTGGGACGAAACTAATATTACATGCGTGGTTTCGGGCATCTGGATATTACGAACCTCTTGGTATTTTTTTTGATAACTTCTCGGAGAAAGACTGGATCGTTATGCTGGTGGTAACACAATTAAGTCTCATCAGAATATGAACAAAAGACTAAGTCAAGGTAGTAACACAGTTAAGTGTCATCAAAGAATGAATAGAAGACTAATCTAAGGAACCAAGAGCCAATACCCCAACTGGTAAAGATCTCAGGCAAATCCTAAAAGTCGCTGGTTCGAATGGCGTTTGGGACGAAACTAATATTACATGATGTGGTTTCGGTTCTGAGTAGATTATGGGTATCGACCGAACGTCCTGGTAATTCTTTTTTTTTTAAAAGAAGACTAATCCAAAGTTTACTGACCTGAAACTCTTGTTGCCTTGAGGCCAATTCTTTTCCGTAAAGGCGTTGACCTTAGCTGCAACATCAGCATCATCAATGCCCATGCTCTCGTACAGTGGCACAATTGGATGTTGACCCAAGTATCCATGGAATGGTTTCTGGGACATGTTACTCTGTTTGGTCTCTAAAGGTAAGTCGAAAAGCTCTTCTATGGCCTCGAACATCGATTTTCGTAGAAGGTTAGGGATTTTATCGAAAGAAGCCTCGAAACAACCATAGTCTTGTAGAGCTTTCATGACATGAGCCCTTGTTATGTCCCATTCAGGCTCTCCCGGTTTCAGGTTTTGGTTAGAAAAATTGATGATTGGGAGACAAAGAAGAGTTTCGGAAGCCATTTAGTTGAGATGAGAATTGAGAAAGATAGATGGATATGGAGTTAAGAGCATCCACAATCTGGATCTCATCTAATAAAATTGAATATAAAATTTGGGTTTTTGTGAAAATGGGCTTGAGGCGTTTCTTTTCTGACGCAGCGGTGCCACGTGTCAAACGTTCATTCGACTGTTTCATTTTCGTGTGGCCCAACGGCCTGATGTCATTTTGTGGAAATAACAAAAATCTCTCTTCTTTCTTCGTCTCCGATGTGAATCACATCATGTTCTAGGGTTTTTCCCCAGACTCTAATTTCATTCTCTTAAATCTTCTAAGGAATTTGCAATTTTCGGATAAATTGTGTTCCTAAATTTGCTAGAGATTGTTGGAATTTTATATGAATTCATGTTTTTGAGCTCTGGATACCTGAGAGATTGTTTTCCTGAACTTGCTAGAGGTTAGTTTTAGCTCAGAAAGTGTTAAAGATGGTGTTTTTTTTCACAATAATCATCAACCATTGTAGTAGGAATGCGTTACTTGACGCTAGTTGTTGTCTCAGGATCATTTTTATCTGAATTCTACTGAACAAATTGTTGGAATTGAATACTCTTACCTTTTCGGATTATGCAGGAATTGCTTGTGTTGAATCCGTTTTAAGTCTCCTTTTGATGAATCTTCTTTTTCTTATAACATGAGAATATGGAATATGTATTCGTTCCTTATAACCTTGGTGTTTTAGCTCCTCTAGCCATATGAATTTTTAGATGTAAAAATTGTGGTAGGGCTTTTGCTGGTGTGTTGATTTGTGGACTGTAATGGTTAATTGACTAGTATCTCTTTTATCTCTAAGGGCGGTTGTGGTTTTTTGTTTTATTTTTATGCTAACCAGGGCCAGTGATAAGTATCAGAAAGAGAAAAGGAAAACTGTGAATGGTATGATTTGTTATGGGCAATGGCAACATTAGGATTTGAGGATTACCTTGCGTTCTTAACCACTTATAGCCACAACATATACATGCTAGCTAAGTTAAACAATTCCAAGTCTTGAAAGTCTTTGGTGAGTTTCTTGATCAATCGGTTCTGCTGCTACATTTAGGTATCTTATGACATCCGAGGTTGCTTGGAAGGAAGAACTTCTTTAGTTCACATTATGGAATTGTTCTTATAGCTCAAATACTAACACAAACGTCTTCGTTGCAGGCTGTTGTCCGTTTAGGAGAAGAAATTCTGCTTTGAATGAGAACAACGAAGCCTTTCTTTACTATCTAAATCATAAACTTCTTCTGGTTTGAATGATTTGTTCAGTGTACATAGTTGAAAAAGCTTTTGCTAGTTTGGTTTGAAAGAAAGAAACAAATATTTTATGTGCTTGATTTGTAATTGTGTTATGCTTTAGTAGTGTTCTTGATTCTGATTAAGATCAAGTTTTAAAGATCTTAATTTTGTTACTTGGTGAAATTTTGAGTCGAGTTAGTTATGTTTTCTATTTATAATTTTATGCAATTTTATGTTTCACTTTGTTTAGAAATATTTAAAACTTAATAAATTCAATTTTTTATAAAAAGTTTAGAGTTTATATATATTAATTTAATTTTCTTTCATTTAATTTTTTGTAAAACATAAATTATTATTTTTTCTCTTTTGATACCGGAGTCTCATGATTAATCAGGTAAAAACTATAAATTTTTTTATTGAGTTTCAATCACTAAACTAATATTTGTTTTAATTAGATGAGATCCACACCAAGCTCTTGGTTGTGGATGCTCTAATGAATTGAAAGTTGACATGCTATTTATATATTTTAGCCTCAAGGAATTGAATATGTTGAAAGAGTTAGTAAAATTTATATTATTTTAACAAAGTTGGAATAAAATATACACATTATTTATAAAAATATCACCAAGTTATTGAATTAGTCCGATATATTTATTATTCTCTTGTTATTGGTCAATGGTCATTATAAAGCGACTCAATTAAAAAAGATTAACCCGGCGTAGTCTTAAATTGATACAACTATAGTTTTAATAAATAATTTACTTTTTAATCATAGTTTAACAATTCAAACCCGAGCGTAGTCTTTTTATTTTACTAAACGACGCGAGCTCAACTAATGACACTAAACCTTTAGTAAACTTTAAGGAGGGTGTATTGAACATAGCATTTGAGGTGATTTGTGTTTTATTGTGTTTTTAGATGATTTAAGTGATTTTGTATGATTCCATGAGATTTATTATTAAACCCTCTATAATCCCACCTAAAACCATGTGATTTGGATTTTTATATTTTTAATTAAGGAATCCTCTGAAATCCCTTAAAATTATTTAAAATCACATCTTTAAAATACTTCCAATAACCCTGGATTTGAAATTACTTTTTCAAATAATTTCAAATCAATAGTTCAATAACACTGGATTTTAATAGAGTTTTTAAAATACATGATTCAATAACATAGGATTTGATAAATCATATCAAATCATCTCAAATGCTAGGTTCAATACAGCCCCCTAAATCATGTTTTTTTTTTTTTAAAAGGACCAAAATAGTTAAGGCAACGACGATGACAACGAAGATCAAGAGGAAGAGATTAACTACATTAGAGTTCAAGGGTATTTCTAAAACCGAAATTTCAATAATTTTAAAAATTACTCTAATCTCTCTTAAATGAATCCTAACGTGGGAAACCCACAAGATCAAGTTTACCCATCTTAAGAAAGAACCCAACAACAAGAGAACTCCTACGGGCGTGGCGGTAATTTTAATGGGAACAACTTCCGGCAGTTCCTATATGGGAGAAATGCTAACTTTCGCTGAAATCATTCCATCTGAGACCAAACTTTAACAATTTTTAGGGACAGAAAGCACATGAGCAACAAGCGGAGCAAGAACCAAATGCTAAAATGGAGGCAATGGTTAATCAAGTATTAGCAAACCAAGAAAGAACCACAGGGAGATCAATGCTAAGGTGGAAGCAATGTACACGGAGATGAACAGTAAAATCGACGCGATGAAATCACACATGAAGAACATCGATACTCAAGTAGCCCATACCACCGATGCAGTAAGAAGACAACAAGGAGTTCTTCCAAGAAAGGTGGAAGAAAATTCAATGAACTATTGCAATGCCATAGAGGAAGTAATGTCACCACATCCGATTTCAGACGATGATTCATCATCCGATGAAAAAGGAAGAACTCAAATCAACAACCTTAGTTCACGGGGAAATAGAGCAAACGGACCCAAACCTCCTATCAATGTCCTATACAAAGACATTGATCCAGGGAGATTCGCATTCGTATACAAAATATCAGATGTCAAATTTGTTTAACTCTCTCTACGATACAAGTTCTAATGTTAAAGTGATGTCCACATCTGCTGCGAACAAGATAGGAATTCATAGGTTCACACCATCTAACTCCAACATGGTATTTGGAGACGCATCTTCGAAGAGATCGAGAGACATCATTCACAACTTACAACTAAACCCAAAAGAAAACGATGGAGACAATAAAGGTTGAAACCATCAGTGCTGGATTGGTTGGTCAAATGGTGGTTAATTCCAAACTAAGCAACGAGACTCACGAGATCCAAGTAGCTGGGTCCTTGGAAATATAGCTCATGTTTTAGACAATGTTAACTGATTCCAACGATGGTGAAGGAATTGAAGAGTGGGTGACATTGAATCAACAAGACATGTCATTGTTCGAGCAGAACACATAACTGCTTGCCTTTGCAAGTGTCTCGATCTAAGTCCTTGAATCAAAATGAGTATAGCTGTCAGTTTCTTGTATGGTTGGTAGAGTGCTTTTAAAGACTGGATCTAACAGTTGCTCTTCAAAATGTTATGGATAAAATCTTAACCTTTGTCTAAAAAGTTCTAAAATTGAAAAAGAATTTGGTTTAGAGAACTAGTTCATCCGTGATAGCAAAACAAATTGAATGCTAGACAATAGATGTACAAGTAATAGCCAAGTAAATGTATTGGAACTTAGCAAGCGTATGAATTAGGTTTTTTAGTGGCAAGTGTGTGTGCTCAGATATGTCATTCTTGTCCTTTTCTTCCCTTTTATTGGTAATTTACTCTACAATTAATCGGTTCGATTTGTCATTACATAATTATAGTAATACTATAAACCTTATGCATGTTGTACTTAAAACGTTATGCGCATGGGGTGATAAAATAAACAGTGAACATGCATTGCGATTTAGTCCTCGTGTCCTCTGCCTCAATGGCCTACAAGCTCTTCAGGGTCCATGACTCGAACATCTCGTCTCATGGCAACCCTGCGGTTGACGAGTCTCTTTTTTTTGGAGCTACTGGCATTATCTTCTCTCCTTCTGGAGATTACTTTAAATTCATGAAAAAGCTAATGGCCACGAAGCTCCTCGGATCTAGTGCCCTCGAGCGGTCACGAGGCGCCCGTGCAGATGAACTAGAACGATTTCATGCAGACCTTCTTGATAAGGTGATGAAGAACGAGACTGTTGAGATCCGTCACGAAGCAATAAATTAAGCTGACTAACAATAGCATCTGCAAGATGATCACGGGGAAGAGTCTTTTAGAGGCGAACGGTGAGGCAAAAAGAGTCAGGTATTTGATCACCGCGTCATTTGGCTTGTTAAAGAAAATTTTCATAGATATAGTATTAGGCAGATTCGGGATCTCACTGTTCAAAAAGGAGATAATGGGTGTTTCCTCGAGTTTCGACCAACTTCTTGAAAGGATTCTTGCTGAACATGAAGAGAAACCAGACGATCAAGATGGTACGGACATGATGGATGTCATGTTGGCAGCTTATCGAGACGAAAAGGCAGAGTATAAGATCTCTAGGGATCATATCAAGTCGTTTTTTACGGTATATTCCCACTTTTCTTGTGGTGAATTTATTTGAGAATCGTAGTTGAAATAAATAAAAACATTTCTGATTGTAGGAGCTTATCATTGGAGGCACTGAAACTTCGGCGCAAGGAATAGAATTGACAATGGCTGAGATCATTAACAACCCTAAGGCACTTCAGAGATTGAGAGGAGAAATCGATTCGGTTGTTGGGAAAACAAGGTTGATTCAAGAAACAGATTTACCAAATCTTCCCTATTTGCGAGCAGTGGTTAAAGAAGGGCTAAGATTGCACCCGCAAGCACCTTTCTTGGGAAGGAGAGTCATTAAAGAGTTTAATATAGCAGGCTTTTACATACCGAAGCAAACAACACTCTTAATTAATATATATGATATGATGAGAGACCCTGATTTATGGGAAGATCCTGAAGAGTTTAAGCCAGAGAGGTTTCTAGATTCTTCAAGAAGGGAAGAAGAGGAGATAAAAGAGAAAATGTTAAAATTTCTTCCTTTTGGAAGCGGAAGGAGAGGCTGTCCTGGAGTAAATCTTGCTTATATATTTGAAGAAACCGCAATAGGAGTGATGGTGCAATGCTTTGACTGGAAAATCACTGGAGATAAGGTTAACATGGAAGAGTTTGTTGCGGGCTTGACCTTGAACATGGCTCATCTCCTTAGGTGTACTCCTGTTGCTCGAACTCTACCTTTAACTTCGAAGACATAAGTCTCGTTATTCCGTCTTACTTTGTTTTTTTTGTTTTTTTTTAAAAGAATGTTAAATTGTATTCCAACCAAAAAAACTGTTTTTACAAAGAATGCAGTCTGATTTTAAATTTTTCTTTTTGTTTACAAACCCTTATGGTCTCCTTGTGGCAAACCATTCCTCGAGTTTGTCATCATACGAGTGATCCTCCAAAAGCCTTATAGAGCTCAGACGATTCCGCACCATTTTGTCGATAAGTTTCAAGATGTTTGTTACCGGAATTGGATCCTTTCCATGCCTTTGATTGTTCCTTTCTTGCCACAAGTGGTAGGTCGCAGCTTGGAGGGCGTATCGTATGAGGAATCTTTGTGTGCGTCTGAAGCTTCCATTACTGATTAGTAGGATTAGGTCGTCCCACCGAGATGTGTATTGTGTGCCAAGCAATGTCTCTGTTAGCTCCTTTCATACCATCGATGAGAAACTGCAATAAAAAAATAGGTGATTTCGGGATTCCTCCATGTTATTACATAAGACACAATGGCTTGGACCAGCCCATGCTCTTGTGCGATCTCCAGTGGAGAGACGATTTAGAGCCGCAAGCCAAACAAAAAACGAGTACTTTGGTGTTGCGTGGGTAAACCACACACCTTTGTACCAATTCTTTATTGGCCTTTGGATTCTAATTTGATCCCACGTTCCTTTTGTAGAAAACTTTTTCTTGAAATTTCCTTCCCCATACCTCCATAGACTTACATCAGCCTTCTCTGTTCTCTCTCGGGTTACTCGAAGTATCTCCTCTTCGATTTTGTTGAGATTTTCCAGCCGGTGATGTCTCTGTCTGTGGTTCAGAGCTTCCGCAACCGTTGAGTTAATGGGGATGCCCATGTCAATGGTTCCCCTCTCACCTGTCACATTACTCAATATTCCCATAGATGACCAATTGTCATGCCAAAAGAATGTTGTCTCACCACTACCAATCTCTACTTTATGGAAATCTTGGGCTATACCTCGGTATTTTAACAATTTTCGCCACATCCAGGACCCCGTTGCATGTGATTATCTTGCTCTCCATAAGGAGCCGTTGCGAAGTAGTGAGCTTCGTATCCATAGAACCCACAGTGAGTCCTTACTTGAATTAATCCTCCATATCAACTTTAGACAACTTACCACATTTGCTTCTTTGAGGGATTTAATCCCAAGTCCTCCTTCTCGTTTCAGCCTGCATACCTCATTCCAAGCTACTTTAGCTTTCCTTGGGTTCAAATCCGGGCCAGACCACAGGAAAGATGCACAAAGTCCTTCGATCTTCTTCACACATTGGTTGGGGAGTCGAAAGGCTTGTATCCAAAAATTGATGGTGCTTACAATAACAGAGTTAAGCAGTTGCAGGCGGCCAACATATGATAAATGACGCGAGGACCATGAGCTCATACGCAGCCGGATTTTCTCAACAAGAGGTTCATAGTCACTTGTACTCATCCGCTTCGTTAGTAGGGGTAATCCCAAATAACGAACCGGAAGAGAACCCTCTGCGAATGGGAACTGCTCTGTAATCAGACCGCGGTTTGTCTCAGAGACTCCGGCTAGGTAGAGTGTACATTTCTCTATGATGATCTTCAATCCTGAGAGTATTGCGAATTCATCAAAGATCTTGATTGTTCCTTCTATCGAGCGCTTTGTGCCATCTACAAATACCATTAAATCGTCCGCAAAACATAGATGTGTAATCTGTAGATTCCTACACTTGGGATGGTAACCAATACGCTTATCCTGTGCAACCTTATCAATCAAACATGAGAGAACTTTCATGCATATAACAAAGAGGTAAGGGGATAAAGAACAACCTTGTCGCAGTCCCCGAGTACTTCCAAAGTAGCCTGCTAGCTCCCCATTCACTTGGACTGAGAACGAGGCTGTTGTGATACAAAGTCGGATCCAATGTATATACTTTTCCGGGAAATCAATAGCCAATAACATATTCAGCAAGAAATCCCATTGTACAGAGTCGAAAGCCTTTGAGATATCAATTTTCATAGCACACCTCGGAAAAATCGATTCTTTGTGGTAGTCTTTTACCAATTCCGTAGCGAGCAGTAGATTTTCCATTAACAAACGATCTTTGACAAAAGCAAATTGGTTTCCATTGATAAACCCTGGCAATAGTCCCTGGCAATAGTCCCTTGAGTCTATTTGCTAGTATCTTGGAGATCACCTTATACAATACGTTGCAACAAGATATCGGTCTATAGTCCTTCATTCTTTGACATCATCCTTTTTTGGGATCAAGGCTAGAATAGTTGAGTTCACGCCCTTTGGGAGAAATCCCTTAACAAAGAAAGACTTTATTGCAATCAAGAAGTCTTTCCCTATGACAATCCCGTCTTACTTTGTATATTGTTTGATTGTATACTTTGGATTCAGTTTTTCTGTTTTTGTATTACCTAAGAATTATCATGTAATTAATATAACGCCTTGAAAGTTGGTTTCTTCAATATATTTGGTTAATGAAGTTCTTTTTTGTTTTCTATGGTAAATAACTCTCCAAGGAGATCCAAAAACTCCATTTTCAGATATGAGAATAAGAAATGTTGTTGACTAAACTTAACCTCCAAGAGTCTCATAAGCTGCAGCTTAAAAAACTTGCATGGGAAAACGGTTTTTCAGTCCAAACTTTTTTTATAGCCCGAACTAAATATCTATTCATTCACTACATGAACATGAAGTAGTATATCCGACATGCTAAAAACGGTATTGATTATGATTCATGACAACTGATCAAATTTTCTTAATTACCTTGGTGAATCTGAAATAAAAAAGTTATCGACACATCTTGCAATTTTAAAAGATATAAAGGTTCGAATATGTACTAGTATCTCTTCTGTGAAAAATATCTCTAAACGGAAAATTATTTGTTAGAAGCATATTTAAAAAATAATACTTACAAAAAATTTATTTAGTTAAATGCTTAGTGGGATTAGAACAAAATGTTACATATTAACATAAAATCCCATTTCTACAATCTTTCACCAAAATAGATCCAGCCAATCAATCATAAAATTCCATATATATTGTAAAATTCCATCTCAGATTGGTTAATTTTCATTGTCCTAGTTTTAAATAAGATACCTAAATACACTCATCTGAATTGGTTCATATCATTATAGTTACAACCACTGCTTTTATTATATAGTAAGAATTTAATACATTGGAAAATTTTGAAAATAAAATTTTGGACTTATTGATTAGTGTTGTATCCCTTTTTACTATTTCTGGACATTTTAGATTGTTAATTATACGACTTACGACTATTAGCAATTTTATTCCACTCGCATACAAAGCATAAAGAGATACAAACATTCTTTCCTCAATTACTTATTCCATCAAAGAAACAAACTCACACCACAAAACGATACCGTTTCTCTACTCAACAGAAATCTCTTGAACATGTTTCTTTGGCTTCTCAGTCCTAGGAATCACAAGATTAAGCACACCATTCTTAATCTCTGCTTTAATTTCCTCAACCTTAGCATCATCAGGCAACGACAAGCTCGTATTGTAATAACCATAACTCTTCGAAGACCAATACTCGTCTTCTTCAGGTGATCCTTCTTCTTTCTCTGTCTTGTGTTCTCCTTTGATCATCAAGATTCCATTATCTACCGTGATCTTCACGTCATCTTTTGTTAATCCTGGAACCTCGTACCTAAGTTTGTAACAGTCTTCTTGTTCTTTCACTTGACCCATAAGTTGATATGGTCTTACGTTGAAGTTGTCGAAAATCTTGTTTATGTTCTCTGTTGCTTGCAACAGAGCGTTTCCTAGACTTGGAGGAAAGAAATCTGATTTTGTTTTACAAAGATATTCAAAAGAAAAAAGGCTAATTAGTTCACTAAACTCATATGATTAAATGCAATAACAAGTGTAGATATGGGTTCGTTAAAATGAATATTACGATATCTAAGTAAATGATGAGGTAATTTTCAGATTTTGTTGCTTTCACATTTTGATCAAAATACCTTTCATATTTCATATTTTGGTCGGGCAAAATGAAATGATCAAATTGTTTTCTATTTTCTTATAATTAACTAAAAAATATAATAACATATTAGAGCTACTAAATTTTTTATTTTTTATTTCATTAAAAGTTCATGGTTATATAGTCTCAATTTTAGTATTGTATCATGTTTCTGATTATTACATTGATAATAAAAATACAAACATACCATTTAGTGCAGGAGCGAAGTAGTCATGATCGTCGGTGTTACGCCAGAGACTTTTCCGGCCAGTGCGGCCACGTCTCCGGGGAAAAATCCGTTGAGGAGATTTCTTCTCAGACACACTCAATTCTGTGTTCTTATTTTCCTCTTGTTCACTAGCCGAAGTAGCCATGAGTCTGTTCAAATTCCTCTGGTTATATCGGTTTCCAACCAAACTCCTTTCACAAGATTGACTCATCAAAGTAGAAGAAAACTTTTGTTGAATGTTTCTCAAAGCCAAACGAGCTAGAGCCATTGTTTGTGAAAGCTAATAAACTCTTAATGTTTGTTTTAATTTCTTTGTTTGGAGTTTGAAAGAAAAGGCCAAGAATTGTTGGATTTATAAAGAGAGCTCTTTTATTTATGGTAAAGTTTCTGATAGGTTTGAGAAGTTTCTAAGCGTTTCTAGGTTGATTTAGAAATTTCAAACAGAGTAGTAGCTTCTTGTTTCTTCTACAACTTTTTCATGATACTCCTCAAACCTATCAGAAACTTTTCACAAGATTCTTTTCTTATCAACATTTGTTTCAGAAAAAAATAATCTAAATAAATTAAGAACAACCGTCTTGAGCTAGTAATTCCTAGAAAGATCGAAAATCTCTTTAATCATTTTTGAAATTTGTTTTTTCTCTTTCAACATTAACCAACAACATAGAAATTATAGATTTTGTCTTTGTAGAATCTTTGAATGTCCAAACAATTGATTCAATGCATGTTTGTACTGATAGTCGGAAAATAAATTACTAAAAACAACTAAGAGTCAATAGTTCAACAGGTAAAAATCTCAGACAACGGCTAGAAGTTGCTGGTTCGAATGACACTTGAGACGAAACTAATATTACATGCTGTAGTTTCGGGCATGAGGATTATGGGGTTCGACCCCGAATCTCCTGGTAATTAAAAAAAAATCACCAAGAATAATTAGTCATTATCGTTCAAATGTTTTTCCCCGATCTTAGCATCCGGTTTAATCGGATCAAATTGATTCGGTTCTTTTGGTTCTTCGGTTTGCGCTAAATTCCGCCGAGTTAAATCAGATATTGGAAATCAAAATTTATTATATCATCTTATTAATATAGAAATGACTAACAATTTAATAGAGCTTGCTTTCATATAAGTTTGCATAAAATGAAAATAATTGTGCAAAAGCATGAACCATGCTTCACCTTTGCAACTACAATCTACTTGCTGTGTTTTCTATTTTAAAAGCCGTTTCTGATTTTAGTAAAAATATTAAAATGGGACCGGTAACGACATAAAAAGCCATGTGTCCAGAGTATTGTCGAATTATTAGCTTTTGGACCGACCTTATCCATCTTTGGACCGTCGTTGGCTTCTGGTAACATTAAGAGTTTTTGTTTTATCGTCCTTTACAATAACATTAAATACTTCTAAAGGTAATGGTAAGTTAGGTAACGGTTAGTGGGTAAGCTTCTGGTAAGAACAAAAATACGTTAGGTTTTTTTTTTTTGAAATTTAAAATACGTTAGGTTAGATAGGTAATCTTGTACCTTAGAGATATAAAATAAATCGAGTTATAGTTATCAATTGTAAAATCGATAGCAATCCTTTATAACATTTTTCAATCGTTATTTTGTAGTTTAGATTATTTTATAACTGTTAAAAAAATATACTATTTAAATTATCAATCGGATTTGTAAGTAGAAAATTGTATATGGTTCTTTTGAGCCTTTATATAATGTCTTAAGGTTTGTAAGTTATCTGCAACTAATAATAAAATCATATATAGAACACAATTTATTATTGATAGTTTTTAATGTGAACCATGCATTATCTATGTTAAAAAACGGTCATCATTTTCCAACTACCGATTCAGTGGTATTGCATGCATAAAACATAGACTAGTTAGTCTTTTTTTTTTGTTGTCGACAAACTAGTTAGTCTAGTTTTATAATTTTACATATTTAATTGCAATACTTTATAATCTGAAAATTAAACTACTACACACGAAACGTATTTTTTTTTTGGTGGACCATCACGTGGTTTCGGCTCTACCAACAAAGTTTTGCAATTTGGACCGCCGGTTTGTTTCGTTTACAATGGCCCACTTTGGTTTTTCCCGGTTCACCAAACTCTCCTTGTGGAAGCTACTGAGTTTTTTTTTGTTTTTGGCCGAAAAACTATTTCATTAATTAAACTTAAGATTCACAACCGAGCCCGACCCGAGAATAAAGCGGTTTTCGCAAACCGATTGGCCTCGATGTTACAATCTCTCGAAACAAAAGAGAACGATTTGATGTTAATCTCTATGGTGATTTGTGAGGATATCTATAAGGATTCCATAGATCTCCGGTTGATTTCTTTTGTTGTTGATGATGAAAATTAGTTGGCTAGAGTTGGAGACAACTCGAAGCCCTTGGCTTCTGAGTTATAAAATTGATTTTGAGCAAAACCTGGCTTCTTGACCATTAATATATAATTGCTAGTAATCTTATATTTTCTCTCTCATTTTTTGTCTTCAAATAGTAGTTATAATATTTTTTAAGCCACTCGATTTTGAAAGAATACTAACCATCGATCAATTCACATGGCACATATATAGTATGCGAAGGACTAAAGTTATGTCACTGATTATGTATGCATATCGAGTAGTACTGCCGAATATTCGGAATATATTCACACACATCCTTACACTATTCATCACTTTATGCAAAAGATTGAATGATAAAAAGTTAAAAATACCTACTAATGTAACACTTTGTTGAATTTATGTACTTGAACGTTTTCACGACAAAAAAAAGAAAGACTTTCAACATAAAGATTGACAATTAATTGTGAAACTTTTGGACGTACAACTTGTACATACAGTATAAGATTTGTTATGATACAAAGCAGTAATACGAAATAGGATACTAGGTGACAGTTACGCCTAATGGCAGTACATTATTTTTAGTCGTTTATTACAATCAACCATTCTAAATCATTTTTTTTTGTCACAGATATCTAAATCATTTTATACGAAGATATTCAACTATTTACGGCATATGCGATTATGATAAACAACTTGAACAACGATTTTATGACATAGATTTCTTATGTGCCACTTAGATCCACCAACACATAAGACTTTATGCTTTCAATTTACTAAAATGTAAGAAACTGTATTTTCTGGAAGTCAAGCTCCAAACTTCGCTGTAACATGTAACGGTGCGACGGTTACAAAGTTTTTTCCCATTTGAAAACTAGGAGGGTGTTATTCAATGATGGATTTTGACAGAGTTTAAATCTAACCAAAATCCACTGTTATTCAATCAATGATTTTAAATCCTACTTTAAAATCCGGTGTTATTGGATATAATATTTGTAAAATCATGTCTTAAGGATTTTAAAATCTTCTGTTATTCAATAGAAGATTTCAAATCTATAATTAAAATCCATTGTTATTCAACTTTAAAAGATTTTGGAAGTATTTGTTTTTTAATGGATTTGAAATCACTTGAGGATGAAGTTTAGTGAACAAATATTTAAAAATCATTATCCAATAATACCCCCTAGAATTTTATAACAATATAAATATAGTTTTTTGTCTATCTAATTATTATTATTTCCCTCGTTGACTAATATCTTTATATTTTCTCTATTTTCTTTTTTACTTTTTGAGCATATAAATATAGTTTTTTAGCTAAAAAGGTGAAATAAATGTTTTCACAAATGTAAAAAGATTTATCTTCTTAGCTTTTACCCTTTTTTTTTTACTAAAAGGTAAATATCATTTAAAAATGAAAGTCAGATTTTACAAAAAGTTGAATCTAAAAACTATATCCCCTTGCCAAAAAAGAATAAAAAACAAGGTTGCATAACATGGTTAACTAATTTGAGAAGGAATTGATTATCGCAGCCAAAGACTCAAGAGATTCCGGAACATCTTCCTCTCTTGTCGAGCACTGATAGAGTTTTTAACTTCCCGATAGATGCCTTTAAAGATGACGTTAGGAGGGATGGATGTTTGGTTGTGGAAAACATTATTTAGTTGCTTCCAAAGATGGAAGATTGTTGCGTGAGCCACGAGGGTCCTTAGAGTCGTCGGTGCGTTTGGTGAACCTGCTTTCATCCTTTTCCTATCACCAAAAACTCTACTTTAGATGATCAATCATTTACATGGATGATTTTCCACTAGAAAAATTACAAACATATTAGACCCACAAAAAGCTAGAAAAAAAAAGTTATTTACAAGAATTTTACCCTAAAGGAGGAAATATATTCACCCGAAATTACTTTTTTCTTCAACTTTTAAAAATAAAGATGAAAAAAAGAGTCAATAAGAACACTGAATTCTATGATCTCTATCTCTAATCATCCCATTATACAAAGCAATCCGGTTTGCAGGCATATCATTTCTACAATTCTCCGGTTTAATCATCGGTTCTTGTACAATTTTCCGGTTACGACGATACTCTTCACCGTTTCCTTTTGGTTCTTTCACATTCTCTGCAAATTTCACTTTCTTCTTTTTCTTCTTCCTCTGTTTCTTCTTCTCTGCAAACCAAAAAGATCTAAATTTAGAAACTTTCTTAACCGGAACATGATCCGAGAAGGAAAGATCGGTTAAACGTGTACCTGAAGAAAGACAAGAACGGATCAAAGGTTGATCTTGGACTTGTGATGTTTGGTTTCCAGAGAATTGGCGGGAAATTGCTAGAAACAAAGCTGTGCTTGAGAAAACCATGGCTGTTACGATCACAACTCCATTAGAGCAGCTTAATATACAAGTCATGATCAGAGAGAGAGAGAGAAAGCTTTGAAATTTGGACTTGTTCGTGTTTGTGTTGAAGAGGAGAGAGAGAAGCAGAGAGTTATGTTGAAGTATGAACAATGAATGTGTTTGTGTTTGTGTTTGTGTTGAAGAGAGGGTCGGTTTGTACCATAAACGTCACGCATAAGTACTGTTGAATTTGAACGGTTAGGAGAAAAAGTTTGGATTTTTTTGTAATGAAATTATAAGAAAAAGTTCTGACAATAATCATAAAGTTGAAGTTTTTGTGTGTGTGTTGTCTGCTCTTTAGATAGAGAGAGATTGGTGGTTTGGTTTAGTCACAGACTCATAAATCAAGGAAAAACTTTAGTATCATAATTATAAAACTTTAAATCTTCTCTAGGGAAAAACTTTAAATCATAATTATAAGACTTTACGGGAGAACTTAATAAAAAGGCAGACCTCCTCGCCAAAAAATTCTCTCGTTTATCGGCACTTCTACACTTGTTCGGTTCACGGATACCTGTGTATTCATGTAATCGGACGGAACAAGTGTGTCCGTGACAAAAAAAAAAAAAACTTTAAATCTTCTTCATTGTCTTTAAGTCTTCTTTAGTCTTTAGTCTTTAGTCTCTGACCATATTTTATAACTAGATGCAGTGTATATAGAGTTACCATTTATGTATAGGTGTGTAACATAATTTTTTTTTTTTTTGGTTTAACTAATGTACACATTAAATGTTAAAAAGAAATAAAAAGATTTTCTAATGCTATTTGGTAGTTAATTGATATATCTTGGTAGTTAAGCTAAAAAAGTTGTACTATATAATAAACTAAAAGTTTATGCACGTTGTTTTATTAGTTAATACTTTTATTTGTTAATCATTAGTTAACTTAATACTTTTTATTAAAAGGTATAGTATATTCAAGTTTTTGCCTCGTTACTTCTCTTCTCATTATTTTTAATACCAAAGAAATCATAATTAAGAACAAATTCAAATAAATCGTGAAATTAACAGAAAATCAATTTACTTTTCATTTAAATCTTTTACAAAAGCAAAGAAATAAATTAAGAATATTTGCATTGACTATCAAAGAATTACAGCTAAATTAGCTAACTAAACAAAAGGAAGAAGAAACCATCCTATTGTTTTTCAGAGGAATCCCGATAATTTTTGTCATTTCCTTATAGGTAAATTCTTTATTATCTAGCTAATTTACATAAATTAATAATGAAATTTGTTAATGGGTTATTTAGTTTGATACGTACTAAATAAAAAGAGGGAGGCAAGAAAAATACTAGAGAAAATTTGATAAATAATCTACGTATGAAGTTTCTCGTGCGCGTATATATTTTTATACGGTATATATTATGTCTATAATTATTATTATTTGTGTTCTATAAATGCTAGATACAAATACTACGTTTAAAACAAGTAACAACTTCTAAATAACAATAAAAATCAAGGGATAAATGTGACCAAAGAGAAATATTACAAGAGAAAAAGCATGCAAATGCAATTGAGTGTGAAAGAGATTTCTAAAGAGTTTCAATGAATCTCTTCCACTCGGTTTGAACTTTGAACCAATCTCTATCATTAAACATGAAGACAAGAACCAAAATCAGAACCTTGCGTGAACATGGGCTCTTGCCAGGTGTCCGCTTTCGAAACCTAATTTTGCCGCGTTTTGGACGTTAAGCTTTTTCAGTTTTTTTTGCCTTGGATCCCAATGTCCTGCCAAAAGAAATGCTGTTTATTTGTTTTCGAATAGATAAATTATAATTCTCGCAAGGAATTAACTTAAAAGATAAAAGTTCAATTACAAGATTATGGCGTTGAGCTCTCATCTTAGACTATTTTGGACCATGATTCCTATGTTCTAGACGATCTTTGCCAAAATGATGCAGCCACATTGTTAAAAACATTGCATAATTCTTAATCCCGTGTGTTGCAAAAACAAGATATCATGTTAAATCGTGTGACATAAAATGAAATTACATGATTTTGTTTTTTTTAAAACATAAAATATATGCTTTTTTAGAAAAACACGCGGTAAAAATCACACATTATTTACGAAAATATCACAGCGTTGTTTCAGCATTTATGGTCCAAAATTATGTCATTTTAGCAAATATATGGTCTGAAACGACCCGACCCGTTTTTTTAACAATAAACCATTGGTCTCGGAATAGAATTCCCATAAATGCTATCCTCAACAACCAAGCAACATGCACAGACAACCAGCGGATAACACATACAATTAAACCAGACATCAATTCCAATAAAATAACTAAACCAGTTCAACACAATTCCACAAAACTAGCAACCTAACCAGGTTCTAAAACAGAAAGGAAATAACAACAACACACAACACGAAACCGAGACCCTAGATCATCATCCTCCTCATAGCCACGATCCCACGGTCACACTTTACCTTTACCTGCATCACATGGCAAAAAGAGATGCGTGAGTATTATCATAAATACTCAGTGAGGCGGTCATCCCATCTACTCGGCCAATTACCAAGGTAAATGAAACACCAGGCAAACACACAACACAACAAACAATAAGCAAAACAAAATCACATGAGTGTCGATTGACACCACCTCGCAGTGACGCTAGGATCGAGCCATCTCCTCTCTGGCTCGATTCTAAGCCTGCGGAAACACGATCACCTGCAATAAAATGTCAACAAATACACAGAAACGATTGCACCACACAAACATCTCAATCAATCAATAATCCTACTATCAATCAACCTAACACCAGGAATCCTAATATTCCATCCACTTGGGACCATGGTCACGCACTCACCTTAGCCTAATAGTTGCCTCAGACCTCAACCTCTGGTAACTCTCCTCCTTTGCCTGATGAACAAGGCAAACCAAACCAGTCGGTTAACCCAAATAGAAATAGTCGGTTAAACCAACCAACCAAACCAATCCGGTTAACTAAACTAATCTGGTTAACTAAACCAAACCAATCCGGTTAACTAAACCAAACCAAACCAAATTAAACCAAACCAATTGGAGGTTCTCCTAAACCGGATTAGGGTTTTCTTAAAAAAACAGAAACGACACGCCGACTTCGAAAGCACACTGAGAACGGAGATTACCTCATAATAATGATCGGAAACCTGATCTGGAATCGTGAGACCGAGACCTTTCCAACGATATGCAGATCGTTTTCTAACTCCTTCTGGTTCGACGGGAAAACACCCACGAAGTAGACTGATCGCAGATCCAATTCTGCACGAACCTCTCTCGGTAAAACAACAATAAATCTCAGAATACTCATCCAAAAGACAATCCGATTTCGCCTAAAGCTAGATATGAGAGTGGATAACTTACCCTGAAAGTTTCACTCCAATCCTAATAGATTAGACAGTCTGTTTCTTAACTCTTCTAAAACGCGTCAGATCTGTCTTCATCTCATTCTTTTCTACAAACACCAAAACGAATCCTCTTCTCTTCTCTTTCAAATTTTCAGCCTCTAACACGTTTTTCTGCACAAAAGGGAGGCTGCTCCCTCTTATAAACGCGCCCTAGGGTTCCCTTAACCTAAACCAGCTAAACCGGACAATTAAAATTAAACCATTCAGTCCAATTCAATTTCCTTCTCTAAATTTTTGGTTCACGGGCGTCACAATTCTCCCCCACTAAAACTGGATTCGTCCTCGAATCCTCTAACACTACCCACCAAGCTAACCCCTGGCCAACCCGCCAGTATAACCGGAGACTACATCTCCCAGACCCTATCGAGGCTCACATTCGTCCTATGCATATAGACCCGTCTAAGACATTGATCGCTCATAGCTCATATCCACACCCTCTAACTCTCGGGATCGTCACCCCTTGAGTTCTCGGTGCCACATATCAACCCACCTCAGTCCACGCAGTCCTGATGGTGTTTGATACCAACTATCTCCATACCCCTCACTTTCAGAACACATAGTCCCTCAAGCTCTCGGTATGCAGGGAACCCACACATCCCCTGGAGAGACACAACTCTCAAAGATCTGCCAGAGATCACAATCTCCATGAACTATCTCCATACCCTCACGTCCCCAGTCCACGCAGTCCTGGCGAACGATCGGTATGCAGGGAACCCACACATCCCCTGGACGAACCAACTCTAGACGTCTATAATGCATCTCTGACCGGAACTACCTCCAAAGGTCTCTACATGATACTCCCAACCCGGAATACCATCACAATCGTGATCATCACAGATCACCCGGACCATCCCTCACCCCGGATGTCCCTGCAGAGTCTCTCCGGAACTAGACAGTTCTAACCACCGTAAAACTTCTATTCCGAGACTCTCTCACACACACTCACACAAACCGTTAGAGTCCCCACCGAAACTGGCAAGTTCTATCCGCAATAAAACTTCCATTTCGGGGTTCTCTAACCACAAACACATGACTCTCAAAGTCAAACACATAAGAAAAACACTTTCTTATTCACTGGAAAAATGTCATAATCATTACAACTTAATGAAAATACAAAAATCCACAACCAAAAACCTCACCACACACGGTGATCATAACACAAAAACTGAAACTGGAAACCACAAAGAAAAACGAATTCACTCTTCTGCTTGCTTCTCGAACCACTTCTTGAACTTCGTTTTCATCTTTGCCTCTGGTTCCCAAGTCTCCTCCTGAATACCGTCACAGTCCCACAAGACTCTCAACAACGGCACTCTCTTCCGGCGCAGAACCTTGATACTTCTCTCAAGAATCCTAACCGGCCTCATCCCAACAGTCAGATTTGGCTGAAGATCTGCAGGAATCGTCACTGCTACCTCCTCAGAAGCATGCAAGCATCTCCTGAGTTTCGAAACGTGAAACACATCATGGAATTCCTCCATAATCGGAGGTAGCTCCAACCGATAAGCAACTGGTCCCACACGCTCCACAACCCGGAACGGACCCATGTACCTCGTACTCAGCTTATCCTCGGATATGGACCTGTTCAGACCCCGCATCATCGCCATCTTGAGATACACTCGATCTCCGACTGCAAACTCCAACTCTTTCCTTCTCCTATCGGCATAACTCTTCTGCCGATCCTGAGCTTCTTTCATGTTCAGCTTCACAACACGGATCTTCTCCGTCGTCTCCTGAACAAAATCAGCCCCAAAGATGCTCCTCTCCCCCACTTGGGTAAAACATAGCGGAGTACGACATGGCCTCCCATACAACGCCTCAAAAGGAGCCATTCCGATACTCGCCTGAAAACTGTTGTTATATGCGAACTCCACCAAACTCAAGTGATCCGCCCAATGACCACCCCAATCTAGCACGCACATCTTTAACAGATCTTCCAGTGTCTGAATTGTCCTTTCGGACTGCCCATCCGTCTGCGGATGATTAGTTGTACTCATGTGCACCTTAGTGCCCATCTCAGCCTGAAAAGCTCTCCAGAACACTGAAGCAAACCTCGGATCTCTATCCGACACAATACTCGCTGGCACTCCATGCAACCTCACAATTTCCTTCACATACTTCTTAGCCAAGACCTCCGCTCCGTCTGTCTTCTTAATGGCCAGAAAATGTGCTGACTTAGTCAGACGATCCACAATCACCCAAATCGCGTCATAGGTCCGAGAAACCGGCAACCCTACCACGAAATCCATAGTGATCATGTCCCACTTCCACTCTGGAATAGGTAGACTCTGCAATAAGCCACTAGGAACTTGGTGCTCAGCCTTCACCAAATGACACACATTGCAAGCTGCAACCCAATCTGCCACATCTCTCTTCATCCCGACCCAATGATAATATCGTTTCAGATCCCGATACATCTTAGTCGCTCCCGGATGAATCAAAAACTTACTCGCATGAGCTTCTCTCAGAATTTCCTGCCTCAAGTCCTCATCCTTAGGAACACAGACTCGTCCATGCACTAAGATAGTCCCGTTAGCAGAAACCTGATATACGGAACCGGCAGCCTTGAAGAGATCTAACAACACCGGATCCTTCTCCTGAGCTACTCGGATCCTGCTCAATAGATCCGCCTGATCCGCTGCCGCTAACCCCAACGGTTCCTCTGAAGTAACACACAACCTCAGAGTACTAAGCATGCTCACCAAATTCTCCACATCCCGCTCCTGAGATGAATCATACCTCCTCCGCCTAAGAGCATCCGCCCCTAGCTAAGTTCACCGCGACGGTAAACTAAAGGAAAACTCAATCCGCTACAACTTCTCCCATCACTTCCGCCTCCTAAACCAAAGACCACCGAAAAGGAACCTACTCCACTAACCACTTGGTCATGGAATGAGCCGTACTCTCAAAGCCTTTTGATGCAACTCCTGAAATAACCTGCCAACCCGAGAACTACTACACTTAGTCTCATTCTTCGGTCTAGGCAAAATCTCAGCTCGATTGCATCTTAACTGAATCCACAGAAACTCCTCTGCAGAAACAGTAAGACCCTGAAAACCCATTCCCACTTGCCAAAAACTACACTTGCTCATCCTATCAAACCAGCTTCTGTTCCCGCAACTTCTTCAGAACTCTCCTCAATTAAACCTCATGTTCCTCCAGACTCTTCGAATACACCAAGATGACATCGATAAAGTTAATCACGAACTCATTCAGATACCACTGAAAGGCTTCGCTCATCAACCTCATAAATGCAGTTGGTGCACTCGTCAACCCGACAAGCACCTTTACTAACTCCACCCTACTCATGACTCGCCAAGAAAGCCGTTTTCCCGACAACCACCTCATCAATAGAATCTGGTGTTAACCGGATGCCAAGTCCTCCTTGAAGAACCAAGTACCCCCTCACAATTGATCCAACAACTTATCAATTCTCGGAAGACGAAACTTGTTCTTCATATTGACTCGGTTAAGCCCTCGATAATCGAAGCACAACCGGAAACTACCACAATTCCTCATCACCAACATCACCGATTCTTCTAACTCTGCTGGAGACATCATGTAAGGTGCCTTAGATAACGGCGTCGTCCCAGGCTCTAACTCAATCGTGCGAGATTCCGACCGCGATGACGGCAATCCCCGCAGCGACCGAAAGACATCCTCACGCTCCTGGACAACCCGAATATCCCTCACTGCAACCTCACCTACAGACTCTGCCAGCAAAACAGTCTCCGAGTAAGCCTCGCAACCTCTCAGTCATAGCCTCAACCTGCACCCAAGAGATCACGAGACTCTCAGACGTCGGTTTCACTCCCTGACAAACCAACTTCCTCCACCACGCTCAAACACAACACGACTCCGGTGACAATCCAAATGAACTTTGTACTGATCCCAGCCAATTCGCACACAGGATGCCAATCACACAGTTCCACTAAACTGTACACCAAGTCCGCTGTTATCCACTCACCAGTCACTAGAAACTTCATGCCTCTTGCCCGGCCATGAATACTAGGGACTTCTCTCCTACAACCATAGCCGATCCAATCCGCTCCCTAGCGCCACTCCGAATGCCGCTCCACCCAGTATCTTCCGGAGTGATGAAGCAATCATGCTCCAGAATCGAACAACCCGTGGAATTCACCACTGCCCACTACAAAGGTCTCCACACAACTCACATGTGCTAAGAAACCTAACAAACTCGCCAACTATGACCCATGCTTCCACACCCGAAGCACCCTTGGCCACTCTAGCTCAACCCGGAAGTATCCTCCCACTTCCTTTTCCGTCCCTGCACAGGCTTGCCGCCATGCCAGGTATCTCCTGCTGAGGCTTAATAGACTGAACAACTGGGCTAACTACCACAGCCTGCTCTCTCTAGCCTCGACAATGCCTCCAGTAGTCTCAACCAACTATGCTCTCCCAGCATACTTAGATACTCTACACCGTGTCTTCCATAAATTGAGGTCTTCTCAAGAACCTCTTATCCCAGGCCTCCTCGCCCTCCATGCTCCTATCAGCATGAACCAACCCAAACCATGAGCCGATTAACTCCAAAACATACTCACGAACTGATCTTCCTCACAGATCGAGTTCCAAACACCTCGTCTCTAAACGACCCGCCGCCTCTCGAGGATAGAACTTGGCATCACCCTCTGCCCACAAGTCCGCCCAGGCCAACACTGCCTGAACCCTCCTAGCTGCAACACACCACTCGCAAAGAATCCTACACCAATTCTCTTGCACATGTTCCCTTATCCGCAGATAAGACGGAACCCTACCAAAAACCGCAGCCCTCAGCCGCACCTCTGTCACTCGTGGCATCACCGGAGCCTAACTCGTACCGGACTCGGTAACCGCTCCAAAAACTGTTGAAGCCAATCCGCCAGACGATCCACTTGACCCTGAGCCCACCCGCGGGCGCACCCGCACTACCAACCTCACGAGGACCCACACCGGCCCCCGGCAGCCAACCTAGGATCACACTGCCCCCACCAGCCCTCACACTGGCGCTCACACTTGGCTGCATGCTGGCAGCCTAAATGGCGCTCAAGCCGTCATGAAGCGTCTACGGATCACTCTCAGCCACTTGCGCAACACCCTGAACCGCCCTCCTGGCCAACTCCCTCACTAGTGCCCGCCACAACACCTACTGCAACAGATCTGACCGCTAATCAACTCGTCACCTAGACTCCTCCTGTGGGCGCACCCGAACAGCAAGCGAATCTAGCACTAGCTCAAGTACCAGCCCTGGCCCAACAGCCCTCACACCGGCTCTCACACAGGCACTCCCACTGGCACTCGCACTAATACTCAGACCCTCTTAATACGTCTACGGACCTGTCACAGTCACCCCGGCCCCCACGGCCACATTCTCTAGTGCCTCTAGCTAACACCATGCACTACTACAGTACAGAAGCTAAGCACTAAAGAATAACAATAAAACACACTTACCGTGGAATCTCTTTGAAGGCTCGAAGGAAGATGATCTAGAACCCCCAAAATCACAGAATTGACAATTTACCAAATTACAATCCTAGTAGTTCTAGCCCGTCCTAAAACCGTAAGGGCTCTGATACCAAACTGAAACGACCCGACCCGTTTTTTTAACAATAAACCCTTGGTCTCGGAATAGAATTCCCTTAAATGCTATCCTCAACAACCAAACAACATGCACAGACAACCAGCGGATAACACATACAATTAAACCAGACATCAATTCCAATAAAATAACTAAACCAGTTCAACACAATTCCACAAAACTAGCAACCTAACCAGGTTCTAAAACAGAAAGGAAATAACAACAACACACAACACGAAACCGAGACCCTAGATCATCATCCTCCTCATAGCCACGATCCCACGGTCACACTTTACCTTTACCTGCATCACATGGCAAAAAGAGATGCGTGAGTATTATCATAAATACTCAGTGAGGCGGTCATCCCATCTACTCGGCCAATTACCAAGGTAAATGAAACACCAGGCAAACACACAACACAACAAACAATAAGCAAAACAAAATCACATGAGTGTCGATTGACACCACCTCGCAGTGACGCTAGGATCGAGCCATCTCCTCTCTGGCTCGATTCTAAGCCTGCGGAAACACGATCACCTGCAATAAAATGTCAACAAATACACAGAAACGATTGCACCACACAAACATCTCAATCAATCAATAATCCTACTATCAATCAACCTAACACCAGGAATCCTAATATTCCATCCACTTGGGACCATGGTCACGCACTCACCTTAGCCTAATAGTTGCCTCAGACCTCAACCTCTGGTAACTCTCCTCCTTTGCCTGATGAACAAGGCAAACCAAACCAGTCGGTTAACCCAAATAGAAATAGTCGGTTAAACCAACCAACCAAACCAATCCGGTTAACTAAACTAATCTGGTTAACTAAACCAAACCAATCCGGTTAACTAAACCAAACCAAACCAAATTAAACCAAACCAATTGGAGGTTCTCCTAAACCGGATTAGGGTTTTCTTAAAAAAACAGAAACGACACGCCGACTTCGAAAGCACACTGAGAACGGAGATTACCTCATAATAATGATCGGAAACCTGATCTGGAATCGTGAGACCGAGACCTTTCCAACGATATGCAGATCGTTTTCTAACTCCTTCTGGTTCGACGGGAAAACACCCACGAAGTAGACTGATCGCAGATCCAATTCTGCACGAACCTCTCTCGGTAAAACAACAATAAATCTCAGAATACTCATCCAAAAGACAATCCGATTTCGCCTAAAGCTAGATATGAGAGTGGATAACTTACCCTGAAAGTTTCACTCCAATCCTAATAGATTAGACAGTCTGTTTCTTAACTCTTCTAAAACGCGTCAGATCTGTCTTCATCTCATTCTTTTCTACAAACACCAAAACGAATCCTCTTCTCTTCTCTTTCAAATTTTCAGCCTCTAACACGTTTTTCTGCACAAAAGGGAGGCTGCTCCCTCTTATAAACGCGCCCTAGGGTTCCCTTAACCTAAACCAGCTAAACCGGACAATTAAAATTAAACCATTCAGTCCAATTCAATTTCTTTCTCTAAATTTTTGGTTCACGGGCGTCACAATTCTCCAAATTTATGTTATTTAGCAAAGATATAATTTAGTATTATGTCATTTTCGCAAGCAAATAAACTTCAATTTTTATTTGGAATAATTTATGTAGTTATTTTAGCAAAAAGTACCTACTTTCTCTTATTTTCATTTTACTAATTATTTTGACCGTATCACTTATTTTATAATGAAATCAACCATAAAAACAGATTAAAAAAACACAATAAATGATATTTGATTAATACTAATCCATTTGAACACAAGATCAATACGGTCCGTACATGTTTTACATGAGATTGAAAAGAGAACTTGTCAATTTGAAGAAGACGATATGTAAATTTTTTAAGAAATTTTGTTTTGCTAAAATGTAATTCTTTCGAAACTTCTTGAGGTTGTTGATTGCGATATAAAAGACAAGACCAACTTCTCTTCCTCTTTCTATACCCAAAAAAAAATATACCAAAAACTTTTCTTTCTCTTTGTGCGACTAAATAACAAAAATGACTATGTATACTTGTTTACGTGTTCTACATAATTTTCAACGATCTTTACATGAATGAATTATAAAGCAATATGTGGTCCCGATGTTGGAACTAATTAGAGTTATTTAAAAGAGTTTCTTTGATAAACGTTATCCAAATCTGTGAGCAAAATTAACAAAATTTTAGAGTTACTTAGAAGGGTTTAGCAAAAATGACGGGATGACAAAAGTTATGTGTTTTTTTCGTATGTAATAAATAATGTGATATTAGTGGCATCTAAATTCCACCTAGAACCGGTACTATCTCATTCATAGTCGAGTCTTCTCTCCTTACAATTAGGTCAATTGAGCTAATGGACCGATCTTGAACCAAAAATTGAAAAAGAAAAGATAGTAAATAAGTATGTTACTTAAAAAATATATAGTCTGATACTAGTAATTTGATTTCTTAGTTCGGGGTATATGTATCACAAATTATATTATTTGCAAGATAACTGTTTAGTATCTATCATCGTACGGCAACTTGTTTTTAGGACACTAACTAGTTGAAAGAGATACATCACAAGAAGTTAAGGTCTTAAAAGTTTGGAGAGTACGTAAAGAAGAAAGAGATTGTCACATGGTTGATTGACTTTGATGTCCTAAATAACATCAACCACATTTTCTTCTTCTTCTTGTATATTCACACTTATCCATGATATTAAAAAATGACGTTAATGGTAAGCCAAGAAAAATTGTGGACTTCTTTAATCCATTTATGTCAAGATCGGAGTGTTTGTAAAAACTCATAATCAAGTCTAATCTGATTCCTTTATTTTTAGTTTTCTTTTGTTCATTCTTTTGTTGCGTTTAGTGGTTAACTATAAACAATAGATTTGGACCACAAGACTACGAGATTTGATAGTCTCTAATAATCGTGAACTAGTTTGTAGTACCGTTTGTGTTTTTTTTTTTTTTTGAAACTCAATAGTACCGTTTGTGTTGAAACCAGACCGGTCCAACTATTCACCACATTCAAAAACATACTCATAATGCCATGATTTATAATAAAAAAACGTAAAGGTGAAATTTACATTTGCTTTTACGTTTGTATGTTATTCAAACTTCCAATGAAAACTCAAAATAAATGTAGGCTTTGATTTGTGTAGTGTAAAATTTTGTAATGCTGCTTTACAAATATGTACTCTCGCTTGTGTAACCAATCAGTAAAGTAACATTACACAAAAATATTATTACTGTTTTTTATTGTACTCTCGTTTCTAATCATTACGTACTCTCATCTTTGTACTGCTACTTGTACCTTCAAAAAAATTGTACTCCTACGTGTTACCAATCGGACCCGTAAAAAAAACAAGGCTAAACAGCTAAAATATGTGTTATTTTTAATGACTTTAAAATCTATAAATGTACTGCAAAATCTATAAGTATATCTTAGGAATTCCATTTCCTAGTTGTATCGGATTTTTGGTTTATATAAAAAGATACATAATGATTTATAAAGAATTATACACTTAATAAAAAAAAAAACTAGACAAAGGGATAGTAGCCTCGATTACTTTTCTCACTTATTTTCATTTCTTCTTTGTTTCTTGGCCGAATTCACAACATTATGGATTTAGGCCATAGGTTTAGATTCAAACGAGACAGATGGATCAAAAGGCAACTTATATTCAATCAAACACTAAACATGATTCCTAATTCTAATAAACAAACTTTAAAAGAAAAGAGATAATAGATAATTTCACAAGTTCAGGAGTAATTAGCACAAAAGAAGAAGTATCAAAATGCACCATACGTACTAATCTTAAGTTTGTTTTTGCGTTTAAATGTTGTAACTAGGTTGTAAAATTTTAATTATCATACAGAGATTTACACAATCACAATCGTATAAAAACAACCATAGTCTAAATCACCAAATTATGAATTTAGGCCATATCAAACGAGACGGATGCATCAAAAGGCAACTAACATTCACTAAACATTGATGACTTTTACTAAGATAAGCTCTTTATAAAGAGAGTTAAGAATATAAATTCATAATTTCAAGAGTAATTAGCAACAAACATACTACAATATTCTCTCAAAATCTTTAGTGTCCGAATGAAAAACCATAGCAGCAAAACAGTACACCAACGATACAAACTTATTAGTTACTAAAGAGAATGAAGCTTAATGGTTTTATTGCAGCAAAAGAGAGAGGAGAGAATGTTATTTATTACCTATAGATACTGCCATAGAGCTTAAGATGTAAGGATTGGTGGCATGTAATCAGATTTAGCACCGAGGATACGAGCTTTTGTGTCGGGAAAGAATTCGAATCCAGGAATCTGAGTAATGTCTCCTTCACTAGCAATACCAATCGGGTAGCGAAGTAAATGACCGGGAAGATCATGTTCTAGTAACTCACTTGAGTAAAGATCCCAATACTTATCGGCAATACGGTTAACTTTCTTGATACATTCTTGGCTCGATGGATCGAGGAAGGTTTCATCGAGCATTCCTAAATGTTCATACCATAAAGACATGCGGAATCCGTGGATTTCACCTCGTGCAGGTTGTCTTGTTGAGAGATGATATGGTTGATAGCCTCCCATTGCTATCTCTGAGTCTCTTGCACCATCCATTGATCTCTGGTTTATGTTTGCTGATCCGATTATAATGTACTCATCGTCAACTGCGAAAATCAAAGGTTAAATCGTTTAGGTAATATCGAAAAATGTGAATTCTGAGAGTGTTGAAACACTCACCTATCATCATTTTAGTGTGAACATAGATCATGAAGCGGCGCGCTTCTTGTGCTCGGATATAGTCAGTGTCCGGTTCAGGTTTCTCTGTAGGCACATACTCTCCATCTTTCTTGACCTCTCGGTTTCCGAGGCAGAAGAATGTTAGATAATCTCGCGGATCCTCTCCCTCGAGTCCCTTTTCTCTAAGTGCCTTGATAACATCTTTGTACATCATCTCCATTGTTCTTCTCTGCCAATCTAATATAGCTTGTACTGATCCACTCTCAGGAAGCCCTTCAGGCCACATCGGAACAACGACATAAACTCTAAACTGCTCTCCCGCTTTGATCTTACTAACAATCTTCAAAGATAACTCCTTAGGAATCAAATGCAGAGCATTTATATCCTCTGGTTTGATACCATCCGCACTCCAAGCAAACGAGCTTCCAAGGAAGTACTGGTTTTCGATATAGATAAAATCTTTAGCTCGCCTAATCGCGTGAATGTACGCATCTTGAATACTTCGATCGATTATGTTATCTTTTCCACTCACAAGACCTGCTTCAGCTGCAGCTTCAGGGGATTCAGGGAATGCAGCAGCTGCTCCACCATCAATGGACCTAAACAACTGAACGTTCCACGAGTCTGGATCCTCTGAGAACAGAACAGGAGAAGGCGGAATGATAATATCGTCGAGATCTCTTATTTTAACCAAAATATCTTTACCACCTTGTCTACTCCATCTCTGCTCAAAGTTATACAAAACATCCCAAGCAATAGGTCCTTCAAGACGACAATGAATGTCGTGCCACGGCTCTCTAGGACCGCCTTTTGTTATCGCTGCTCCAGTGAAATTTGGTTGATGGAAATCATCGTGATGCGCAGTGTCCAATGTTCTAAACAATGAGTGAAATGGAGTGTCATATCTTCCATCACAAAGATCAAGACCACCAACAAAACTCACAATTCTTCTTGATCTTGAACTCGATCCTCCACTTGGCATTTCACTGTCTACAACAACAATCTTTTGGTGATGAGTGAACATAGTTGAGACTTGTAAGTTTTGAACAATGCTTCCACCATCATCAGGATTACGAGGACACAACACGCAGTTTACATCGGTTCCTCTAAAGAAAGTCGCTGTTTCTTCATCATGAGTACCCATAAGACCATCTTTTTTAAGCAAATCAACCGATGTTCTATCATCCCAAACAAGTAAAATAACCTTAACACCTTCACTAGCTTTCTTCTTGAGTAGCTCGCCAACCGTCACATCTCCTCCTTGTTTCGGCCTCCTCGAGTCTCTCACCAAAGAAATCTCAGTGTAAACAGACCAACCAGTAATATAAATCAAATGTTTCGCGTTACTAATTGCATCGAATATATCCTCCCAACATCGACTAGGCTCGTAGTTTTCCCCTCCCGCGAGGGGGATTTTCGGGACAAAGCTTTCAGGTATATGAGCATCTTGATACAGAGAAACTTTGCATCCTCTTCTCTGAGAGAAGAATGTGTAAGGAACACCAGGAAATTTAGCACTTTTGATACCTCGATTCCAATTTCGATCTTTTTCAACACCGAAATATTGAAGTTTCACATGGATCTTTGATCCACCAGCAATAGGTTTTTTCTCAGTATCTAAAATCTCAACCCATCTATCAACTTCTTCTCCATGAACTATATCTTCAACAGGAACATAACCTCTTCCGATTAGCGTAGCGCCAATCGGATTATCGTCTTTAACAGTGAATATAACATGCTTAGCCATGTGACCACAATAGATATGGAAAGATTCATACCATTTTGGGTTTTTTGGTTCATTTTTTATCTTCCTTGTTCTTCCAACTCGCGCTTTCTCTAGATCGATTGTAGCGTAAAGCTGAGTTTCGCCTTTACCAACACCTATTGTTTCTTCTACATTCGCTAGCATCTGAAAATATTGAAAAACAGAACATTATTATATCTTAAAAAAAACTTAACAAAATGAGAGACAAAAGATAACAATACCTTTCCTAAGAAACCTGATCTGCCTCCTTCCAAGTGGAGTTGATCAACTTCATAGATCGTCGCGTGTAATCTTCCGTGTAACAAAATCTCTTCCATTTCGTCTTTCGATCTGGTAAACATCATAACAATAATAACATATTAGTAAAACAGTATTAGCTTCTTCATACAATTTGATCAAAAAGAAATGGACCGAGAAGCATATTACCGGCGAATTCTTAGAGATTGATCAGAGAGATGAGAGAAACAGGTTAGTAAGAAAAATCAAGATTTGATCCGAGAAGGAAGCTACTTTTGTGTGTGAAGTTTGTTGAACATTTTTGTGATATTAATAGAAGATTAAGCAAACTACTAAAAGAGTTTAAGACGTCTAATACGTGTCCTAATCACGTAGATTAACCGATAAAGAATGAAACTAATCTCACTCTCAAAAATGCTTCTCTACTCTAAAAATGATTTTAAATCGGTCACAAAATTATAACCAAAAATTGATTTTATGTAGAAGTTTTTTTTTTTCAAAATTAAAATTTATTTTGAAAATAATTTAGTACGAACCTGGTTTTGATTTAGAATCCGTGTGATTAGGACAAAACAACGAACATAACTACCTAATGTAATTAAAAACAAAAACAGAGAGAGAGACTAAAAATTCGAAAACCCTTACTTTGGCCACAAGTTTCTCCGAGTCTCTCTCTCAGCTTCACATTTTCTCCAATTTTCCCGGAAAATCCAATCCCAATCCTTCAGATTTCAACCAAAAAGCTAACGAGCAAACGGCGCGTTTATACTCTTTTCCAGAAATGGGGAAGAGACCGCCGATTCCACCAGATATCGAAAACGGACGACCACCATTACCTCCACTACCACCGCCTGCTCGACCGCAGTTTCGTCCACCAATTCCCGTGCCATGGTTTGCGTGGCTCGTGCCTCTCATTTTAACAGCTAACTTCATAACATTCGCTTTCACAATGTATGTAAACGATTGTCCCGCGAGATCGGATGAGTGTCTCTTGTTTGATGTTCTTGGACGGCTTTCGTTTCAACCGATTAAAGAGAATATGCTTCTTGGTCCTTCAATTCCCACGTAAGGAAAACCGAATTCTTGATTCCGCATTCGGTTTTTCGAGATTTCGGATATATTATGGATGGATATTTCTTGGTTGTATTTAGGTTGAGAAGTCTTGGAGCTCTTGAAAGGAAACTTGTGGAGGAAGGTGAGAGATGGAGACTCATTTCTTGCATATGGCTTCATGGTGGTCTTCTTCATTTGATGGCTAATATGATCAGCCTCCTCTGTATCGGAATGCGTCTTGAACAAGAATTCGGTTTCTGTAAGAGCCCTTAAAAAATCCTTTTCTTGTCAAGATCATGAACTTGCTTTGATTTGATTTAAGAGTTTTGATTACATTACAGTTAGAATTGGAGCTTTGTATGTGCTCTCGGGGCTCGGTGGAAGCCTTATGTCTTGCTTGACTGATGCACACGGAGAACGAGTATCGGTAGGAGCATCGGGAGCGTTGTTCGGGTTACTCGGTGCAATGCTTTCAGAACTGATCACAAACTGGACAATCTATGAAAATAAGGTACAACTTTTTTTAATTTTTCGACTTTCGATTTATGACGAAATATAAAACGTTACGGTATTGTTTTTGCAGTGTACCGCGCTTATGACATTGATCCTGATCATTGCATTGAACCTAAGCGTCGGATTCTTACCTCGTGTGGACAATTCAGCTCATTGTGGAGGATTTTTAGCCGGTTTTTTCCTCGGATTCGTCCTTCTTCTCCGTCCGCAGTACGGATACGTGAGCCCCAAATACATTCCTGCTGGTTATGACATGAAACACAAGAAACCAAAACACAAATGTTATCAACACATTTTCAAGTATACTTCTCTAACCATCCTTCTTGTGGGGTAAGTTCACAAAAGACTCGATAAAACAAAAACCGCAATGTTAAGAAAACTTTCTTCCCTTACCGGTAAATGATCGAAATTTTGCAGATTCATTATGGGATATACTAAGCTTCTAAGAGAACGTACCGTACAGAGCGTGCCAGTCAGGGAATTCAATTAGCCACTTGTAGCAACCAGAACAACTAACACAATCTTTGTAAAAGACTACTTAACAAGATCCCAAGGCTTTTCCATAATTGATACAAATACCATCATTATCGGAAAAGGTTATATACATTACATGAAACGAAAAAGTACAACATATGTATCGGGTTTTTTCAAAGGTTGTTGTAAACTATACATCTGTATAAAAAAGCACATATTAAACTGTAGGACACATTTTGTTCATAACTAGTTTCTTTATTGTGATAAAGTAGGAATCACTAATCAATAATGTATTATTAGATCTCACATGAATCAGATCGACCAAACACCGCATACCGATTGTTTGCTACATTTTCATACAGAAACTCCCTCACAAACCTGCAACATGTCATAAACAAATTGTTTATAAGTCATACGATCACTCCCCTTCTGTTATTTAAAACTTATACGGGAACTTACAGAGGCGCAAATTGCAAAAACAATGCGAGCTGCGGAAATGGTAAGTCAATGTACTTCATAATCTTCAAAACCGCTTCCGATTTTATGTACGACCTGAAGAAAAGCATACATATCACAAATGTAAAGTATCTCAGACAAAGCCTAGAAGTCACTGGTTCAAGTGGTATTTACCTATCTTTTTCGACAAGTACGACACTCGATATATCATCAGGATCTCTTCCTGATCTCATTAACAGTTTCTTTCCCACTTCGCTTTGTAACGCTTCAAACCTTATACTCCTGCAAAACAATTACTTACTGCAATGAAAAAATCAAATTCTAACACATTGATAATTCAAATAAAATTACTAACCTGTTTTGATCATGGTCTTTAACAAATTTCACACCACCATTACAAAGATTACAAACACCTACCACACATAAAAAAAAAACAAAGATTCATAAAAACATAATTTTTTTACTACAATAACACATAAAACCAAGGCTTAAAAACTATACAATAAAAAACATAATTTAAATTAAACTAAGAGATTTATTATTACCATCAAACAACATGATCGGTCTCTTATCTTGTTCAAAAAAGCTTGAAGTTTCTTTAACCCAATCTACTGAATCCTTACGGGAAATGCGTAGGTTAGCAGAAGCAGACACTCTCAGACTAACATGCGCACGAGTCGGAAAGTTTAATCGACCAAAACTCGCTGGAATAATAATCGCCATCTCAAAATCTCAAACTTCTCCGGTGAGCCACTAAATTTTCATATATTTCCTTGATAAGTGGCATTTTCGTAAATACAATAAAACTTAGGGGTAAAACTTAGCCACGTCATCAAAATGTAGCCACTCAAAAAATTTAAACCACGTCACTAAACATTTGTAGCCACTCAAGAACTTAAACCGGTTCTAATTCCGTAAACCGGTTCTTCGATTTTGCTAAAATTATTTTCTCATATATATATGTAGTGGTATTTTCGTAAATAAAAAATAATTTAGGGGTAAAATATTATCCACGTCATCAAAATGTAGCAACTCAAAGATTTAAACCGGTTTTGGTTTTTGTAAACCGGTTCTTCGATTTTGCTAAAACTCTCTTCTTTTTTGGTGAAATTGAGCCTTAAAGCTTTGACCTTTACGACCTTTCTCTACTGCGATCTGAGTTATTTCGAGGAAAAATCGAATTTTGAAAGATGGGGTGGATCGGAGAAACTATAGATTCGATAAAATCTATTCAGATCCGTCAGCTTTGTACTCAAGCCATTAGTCTTGGTTCGTTCTTCTTCTTCTTCGTTTAGATCGAACTCAATTCTGATTTTGGGTTTATGTGATTGTAAATTTGATTAATTGGGTTTGTTGGGTTCACTGATGTATGAACATTGTAGCTCAATTGTGTTTTGTTTTAGATAAAGTTGTAATCTTTAGAGGGAATTGTGAAGTATACTAGTTTCAGAGTAAATTTTGATTGTTTTGGTTTCAATTGAGTCTTATGAGAAATTTTGGTCTCAATGTTGTAAATTATGTTTGTTAATGTTTAGGACTTGATTGTGAGATTACAAGATTGAAATGTGTTGGATTGTTTTGGTTTCGATATGAGTTTGATGAGTAATGGTTCTCTTTGTGTGTGTTGTTTGGTAGGTATGATTGTTACATCTGCTTTGATTATATGGAAAGCGTTGATGTGTGTAACGGGAAGTGAATCTCCGGTGGTTGTTGTTCTCTCTGGAAGTATGGAGCCTGGATTTAAGAGGGTAAATTGGCCTTTTAGTTTAACGAGAGATATCGTACATTTCGCAGTGGCGTTGTTGCTCGCTCTATGCAGACCTATTGGAGTAACAGTGTGTTTAGGGTTTGTTAACTCATAATGTATTGAATGTGGTATATTGTAGGGAGATATATTGTTCTTGCATATGAGTAAAGATCCGATTCGAGCAGGCGAGATTGTTGTTTTCAATGTTGATGTAAGTTTTTTCGCCTTTCTTTTGGTCTCGTTCGCTCTCTACCGTTGATTTGTGTGGGATTTTCTTCTAATTGGTTTGTTTGCTTTACGCTTCTCCTCTCAGGGTCGTGATATTCCCATTGTCCATCGTGTTATTAAGGTAACATATTTCTACATTTTCTCATTGTCACCTTTTGGTACTTTAGATTGTAACACCTAGCTGATTCTTTGGGTTTATCACATTAAAGGTTCACGAACGGGAAAATACCGGAGAAGTTGATGTTCTGACAAAAGGTACTGGTTTATCGAATTTGAAGTTTCACCTTTAAGCGTTTTTATAGTGTTATTTTTCGACACATTCACATTTCGAGTTTTATGTTTCCAGGTGACAATAACTATGGAGATGATAGACTTCTTTATGCTGAAGGACAGCTTTGGCTTCATCGACATCATATAATGGGTCGCGCTGTCGGGTAATTTACTTCAATCACAAAGCTCTCATTGCCCCGTATAGTGTTTCAACCAAAATCTCTCTCTCGACGCATAAACGGTTTACGTTTTTTGTCTGATTTAGGTTCTTGCCTTATGTTGGATGGGTGACTATCATCATGACAGAAAAACCTATCATCAAGGTAATATACATTCTCACTCGATGACCCAATCGAATACGAAACTTTTAGCTTCTTCTTTTTTCCGGTTTTGTAACCGCGACATTTTGTGTTCTTCTTGCAGTATATTCTCATAGGTGCATTGGGTTTACTTGTTATAACATCCAAGGATTGATGAGTCTTTTGAAGAGGAGTCAACTCTCCAAAATCCTTGGTTTATTACCCTTTTAGTCTTGTTACAATCGAAAAATCAAATCAAAGACTTGTCACTTTGTGGTTTAGATCACTTTAAACAGTAGAGTCAGTAACTAATTTGTAATCGGAGTTTAGTTTATCCCGAAAATCGCGATTTTCCTTTCAATGACCGCATGTGCTTTATAAGAGAAAAATTTCAAGTTTTAGATTAATCGATTAACGAAATCGAATTGAACTCAAATTAGGTGTTTTGGTTTGATTTCAGCTAAACTCTACTAGTCCTCTTTCTATACATGAAAACTAGATAGGGTTGCACAAAATACCCGGAGCCGAAAATCAAATTTAAACCTACCCAAAATTTACTGAAATCAAACCCGAAACTTTTTTTTTGAAAATTCGAACGGACCTCAACCTTATTACCTACAAAAATCCGATTCAAACCAAAACCGAACCGAGAAAGAATAGATACGCGAAGACAATTTCGATTTTCTAAACAAGAACCGAACCCGAGTAGTACCTAAATCTCTAGTACTAAAATCTAAACACCGAAATACTGAATCCGAACCAAACCGATTACCGAATTCCCAACTCTACTACTTTCAAGGGTGTTATTGGTTTGAGTATTTTAGTTAATTTGTGGATTTATAAATCTGTGTCATTTGATTTGTAAATCTTATAAGATTTAGATGGAGTTATTGGTTTATAGATTTTAATGGATTTGGAAATCCAAACAAAATCTAGTGTTATTGGTTCTATGATTTTAAAATCTATATTAAAATCCGGTGTTATTGGTTCTATGATTTATAAATCCTAATTAAAATCATGTGTTATTCAATCCTACGGATTTACTTATGGATTTGATTTCACTTAGGATTTTAATGGATTTGAAAGGATTTCATGTCAAAAATACAAATGATCAAATCTGAGGGGAAACCTTCGGATTTACAAATATTTCTAAATTTTATAAGATTTATAAATCAAATAACACAGACTTATAAATCCACAAATCAACTAAAATAATCAAACCAATAAATAAAACACCATCAAACAAAATTATAGAAAAATTGTGTCACGTATGTACTTTTCGTCTCTTTTTCATCATTTTATGTATGTTTTTCTTGCTTTTTTTTCTTTTTATATGCTTGTTCATTTTTTCTTGCTATTCACGTGATCAATTTCTCTGTGATTCTTCACAATAAGGATTTTAGTGAATATTATTGCGAAATAATATATTAATCATCGTAAATAATATATATAAAGATACAAAGGTGTATGTGTTAGTGTTCGTTTTTGATGGGTTAAGTTTTATTTGTTAAAAGTATACTCAAACATGGATTCAACAACTACGGGAGAACAAGAAATCCTTAAAGAACGAGAAAGACATATATCACATGAAAATAATGAGTTAGATGTTGATATTATTACTTTATTGGTTAGTCAATGAAATCCATTTAGTTGATTTGTAAATCAATTTTATTTGATTTTGAAATCCACGGTATCTACTATTATGGATTTTAAAATCCATGGATTCATCTCAAATTTCTAAAATCCAAATGGATTTTAAAATCCATTAAAATACACAAACCAATAACCCCCTCTTAGAAATCTTTGTAAATCTGAAGGTTTTCCTTCGGATGTGATCCTTTCAAATCCAAAAAAATTCCAAGTGAAATCAAATCCATAAGTAAATCTGTAAGATTGAATAACACATAATTTTAGTTAGGATTTAGAAATCATATAACCCATAACACCGGATTTTAATATGAATTTTAAAATCATAGAACCAATAACACTAGATTTTACTTGGATTTCCAAATCCATTAAAATCTAAATCCATTAAAATCCAAAAACCAATAACCCTTAATATTTAGGGGTGGGCGTGGGCGGTTATGGTTTGGTTTCGGTTCGGTTTTTCGGTTTTTTGGTTTTTCGGTTTTAGGGAGAAGGGGTCTATATAAATATCATACTAGTTTCGGTCCGGTATATTTCGGTTTTGGTTCGGTTTCGGTCGGTTCAGTTTTGATAATAATGAAGCTCATATAATAACCGAAATATATTTGGTTCGGTTTGGTTATGGGTATTACCCCAAACCGAAATCGAAACCGAAACCAAAATATTACGAACACATTCAACACATTTAAAGTTTCACCGAAGACGTCAACATATTTAAGTAAAACTAAGACATCTTTATTTATGAAATTGAAACATAGTATGATAGTATCAAACCAAAGTGAAACTGAAACATGACAAATATATCAAACTAAAGTGAAACCAAAGTTGATTTGACATTTTAGTTATGTCGTTTCTATATATGGTTGGTATAATGTTTATAATGTTGAGATTAAATGTGGTTAATATATATAATGTATATAATGTTTCGGCTTTATTCGGTTTTGATTTCGGTTATGGGTTATAACCGAAACCAAACCGATACCTATGGACTAATATTCAAGATGACTAATAGGTAGTGTATGTAGGTTATGGACCTAACCGAAACCCATAATATCGGTTTGGTTTGGTTCGGTTATTCGGTTATGGGTTTTTATGCCCGTAGAATTTCTTATGATTTGTACATATTAATGGGTAGATATTCACTAATTGTTAAAATATAAGGACCTTTATGAAATTAAATTGCTTAGACTTTTCTTCTTCTTAAAGACATTAACGAGAGATTAAAGCATTTTTCAAAGTCTTCTCTAATGTCTAAAACCCTTCTCTCTCGTATCAAACCTTTAACAAATCCAATCCGATCTCATTTCCATATCACTCCACAAATCAAAAACAAAGTAATCGAAACTATCACAATCCTCAAAACCCAACAAAACTTTACTCAATCTCTCAATGTTGTTAAAGATCTCGTCGAGATTTCACCTCTCGTTTTCGATCGAATCCAAAACGTTGAAATTGGAGTCAAGTTGTTCGATTGGTTATCAAATCAGAGAAAAGATGAGTTTTTGGCTAATGGGTTTGCTTGTTCTTCGTTTTTAAAGCTATTAGCGAGGTTTAGAGTCGTTACTGAGATTGATAATGTATTGAGAGGTTTTAAGAAAGAGTATGTTAAACTTAGTTATGAAGCGTTGAGTTATGTTCTTCATGCTTATGCTGAGTCTGGTTTATTGGAGAAAGCTTTTGAGGTTTATGGTTATGTTGTTGAGTGTTATGGTACTGTGCCTGATGTGATTGCTTGTAATTCGTTGTTGAGTTTGTTTGTGAAAAGTAAGAGATTTTGTGATGCACGGAAAGTGTATGATGAAATGTGTGAGAGAGGTTGTGTTGATAATTACAGTACTTGTATACTTGTTAAAGGTATGTGTAGTGAAGGGAAAGTTGAAGAAGGTAGGAAGTTGATTGAAGATCGATGGGGGAAAGGTTGTGTTCCGAATATCGTGTTTTATAACGTGATTATTGGTGGGTATTGTAAGATTGGTGACGTTGAGAATGCGAGTTTGGTTTTTAATGAGTTGAAATTGAAGGGGTTTATACCAACTTTGGAAACTTTTGGTACATTGATAAATGGGTATTGTAAGAAAGGGGATTTCGTGGCGAGTGATCGGCTTTTGAGGGAAGTGAAAGAAAGTGGTTTGATAGTTAGTGTTCGGTTTCTTAACGACATTATGGATGCTAAGTATAAGCGTGGTGCTAAGGTTGAACCAGCTGAGAGTATACGATGGATAGTAGCTAATGGTTGCAAGGCGGATTTAGCAACGTATAACATTTTGATCAATCGTTTGTGTAAAGTAGGGAAAATGGAAGATGCTGTTAAGCTTTTGGATGAAGCGTCAAAGAAAGGGTTGATTCCGAACAATAAAAGCTATGCCCCGTTGATACAAGCTTATTGCAAAATGAACGAGTATGAAATTGCTTCTAAGTTGCTACTGCAGATGGCTGAAAGAGGATGCAAACCCGATATAGTGACATATGGAATTCTTATCAATGGTCTTGTTGTATCAGGCAATATGGATGATGCAGTTGAGATGAAAGTTAAATTGACAGAGAGAGGAGTTTCACCTGATGCCGCCATCTACAATATGTTGATGAGTGGATTGTGCAAGACCGGTAGGTTTTTACCTGCCAAACACCTCTTCACGGAGATGCTAGACCGGAATATTTCACCAGATGCTTATGTGTATGCCACACTCATAGATGGATTCATCAGAAATGGTGATTTTAATGAGGCGAGGAAGGTTATCAGTCTCTCTGTTGAAAATGGTGTGAAAGGTGATGTCGTGCACTACAATGCTATGATAAAGGGGTTTTGCAGATCCGGAATGATGAATGAGGCATTGATGTGCATGAATAGGATGACTGAAGAAAATCTTGTACCTGATGAGTACACTTATTCAACAATCATCGACGGATATGTAAAGCAACAGGATATGGATATGGCCATAAAGTTTTTTCGAGACATGGGTAAGAGTAAATGTAAGCCAAACGTGGTAACTTATTCGTCGATTGTAAATGGGTTTTGTTGCCAAGGAGATTTCAAAATGGCTGAAGAGACTTTCAACGAGATGCAATCATGTGGCCCTGTACCTAACGTTTTCACCTACACAACGCTCATAAGAAGTTTTGCTAAAGATGGTAGTACCCTTGGGAAAGCAGTTTACTATTGGGAGCTAATGTTGAGAAACAACTGTGTACCTAATGATCTTACCTTCAATTGTCTACTTGAGGGATTTGTGAAGAACACATCTGGAAAACTTCTTGCTGAACCAAATGGATTCAACGAGGGACAAAGTTCTCTGTTTTTCAAATTTTTCTGTAGACTGAAAACGGATGGGTGGTCGGACCACGCGGCTGCTTATAATTCTGTCATCGTTGGTCTCTCTGTACACGGAATGGTAAATACTGCTTGCAGGTTTCAGGATAAAATGGTGAAGAAAGGCTTTTCTCCTGATCCAGTTTCATTAGCTGCTATTTTATATGGTTTTTGTGTGGTGGGGAACTTAAAGCAATGGAGGAATATAGACTTTAGTAATCTGGACGAAAAGGGTCTCGAGGTAGCGGTTAGGTATTCGCGTGTTTTAGAGCGACACTTACCTCAAGCAGTGATCTCCGAAGCTTCAACTATTTTGCATACAATGGTTGAAATGCAGAGAACAAAGAACCTGAGACTTGTAGAATCTCAGTAAGATAGAGATACGTTTTGCTGCTGAATGAAGACATGAAACTGATTACTATTCTTGTATTTGCAAACAGAAGCGTCTCATCGACTCTCAAAGTGCGTAAAGTACATGAACAAATTGTTGTTGTTACAAATGTTGTGTCAAACTCAAGAATGAAGTAACAAAAGAATCGGTATTACAGCTCAAATTCACAAAAGCAGTCAGGTAAAGCAAAACCTCTACTAATTGCGATATCGTTTTTATGAACTTCCCATAGAGCTTTCTTCAACTCTTCCCCTTCAAGTCCCTGAGAAGTGAGTTCTGCAAATGCTTTTCTGCTCAAGAACAGAGTATTATGCATCTGTTTATATGCTCTCATCGCTGCAACCATTTTATCCATGTTTCCAAAGTAAGTAGCCACATACGCGTCGCTGTTGATAGACACATGATAATCCAATGCAGCTTTTGTGTTTCCATGCATTCTGGTGAAATCTTCCTGGTTAAGTAGAACAGACTTTGTGAACACATTTGTATAAACGGATCTGAATCCTTCCATCTCCATTAGACCGTCTCCAGCTGCTAAGTATATGTTTGTGCTTGTTGGGATGTTCAGTGACTGAAGTATCAAAACCGTTTCATTAGGAGTCAGAGGGCATTTGCCTCGCTTTCTCCAAATCTGAGCTAGTTCCCCAGTCCATGGCTTCCTATCAACACGAGCAGCTTCAATGGCAGCGAGGGATGAAGGAGAGAGGTTTGGGTATTCGCATTGGCTGTACGCTACCATGTCCGGCTCAAATCTGAGGTGAAGTGACACAAAGGGTTTAGGAATCGCTTCTAAAAGCTCGATGGCTTTCTTCTCCAAGGAACTCGTGAGGCGTAAAGCTGAATAACACGCTTGACATAGAGTTGCTTTTGCATACTGAGGATACCTGAATATGCATTGTATCAAAGTAGAAGTGTAAGAAACTGGAAAACTTCCGGAACAAGCGATTATTATAGAATGTTAGAAAGGCACCTGTCCCTGCGTTGGCTCATTGCCGGTGTAAAAGAAATGTAACGATGTTCCAACAATGATGGAAGAACACTTTCAATGTAATCAAATTGACCTTTCCTTTTGCTACAATCTACTTTGAATGGTTCTTTTGATTCTATATCTTTTGGCAATTCTTTTACAACTTCGATAAAACCACTCATCTTTTGAATAAAGTAGTCTACATCAAACACATCTGCAAATCCACTGCACCAAATACATATCACCAATATTATTCCTCTTCCTCAATCAAATCAGCAAAACGCAATTTAAATCGCTATAAGCTTTGATCTCAAGAGAAACCGAGAGTACCTTGACTCGTTCCAATACGCAGCTACCTCAAACTTAGGCAGAACAAGTGTAGCATTCAACAAACGAGCAATCCCAACTCCATCACACAACTACAAGAAAGCATCACATCATCAATATAACATCCTAAGGCAAAGTGCAAACTGAAACTCATTCACGAGGCGCCCGATTCTTTCAAACTTACATCGCGTCTCATCTGATTCAAACCGCCATAGCAATCAACACGTATATATCCATTAGTTTTAACTGGTAGAGCTGCAGGATTTGAACAAAAAACCAATGTCTGCAATGAAAAGACCGATCACAAAACTTCAGAGAATTAAAAATCTCACTACAATCTATCTTATAACCAAACCAAGCTCTCAAGTAAATCAATAACTAATCTCAACAAAAATTTCCAAGAACTAACAATAAGCTTTACATCAAAATCTGCTTCATTTCACATTAGATCAACTAAAAATGAAACCTTTAAACTCAAATCCATCACAGAATCTTCCAACTAAGAAAGGTGAAATCTTTGAACTCAAAAACTTAAGACAATGATAAGAAACATACGAGTTAAATGTCCTTGTAACCACCATTTACATGGTCTCCATTCCACTATCCTCTTCACACTCCATATATCAAAACCCCTGAAAAACAGAGAACACAAAATCAAATTTTTGTATCAAATTGAATTCAATCTTTTGTAGCCAAGAAAACACTTACAGTGATGAACCGGAAAGAACCGGAATTTGTAGGAGATTTGGTGATGGAGATAGAAGAATAATGATGAAGAGAAGAGAGAAAGTTGAGATGAATACAAAGAGTGGTTTCATTGGAGATGCAATCATTTTAATGGGTTTTGTGATTTAACTTCAGATTGGGATTTGTAAAGTGTTTAGATCTATAAAGGTTCAAACTTTCTTCGTCGGTGACAAAAATACTCTGTTTCATTCATCAGAGAAAGAACCTCTTCTCCGGAAAAGAAACAGAACAAAAAAAAAGCTCGAACCTTCTTCTTCAGTTAGAAGTTTTTTAATTAAGATTTTTGTTTTAAATCACATTTTCAAATAAATTTAATCGGAGAGTTTTGAACCGAAATCCGTAATTTGTTTTATTTCTCTTTGAAACGAATATCAAATTAAATTAAAACGGTGAAAAAACACATAACTTTTGGAAAATCCGAAAACTGGTCAATAACCTAAACCCGTTTTGGTAAAAAAATATATTCATTGATTTTTGTGGAGTTAACTATTGCATTTCGTAAATTAAAATTATCCTGATAGAGCTTCCGTTCTGTTAAAACATACAAAAAATTTACTCTAAAAAAATAATTAGTTAAAATTGTCACATTGAAAAAGTGCGAATACCAAATTTTGGAGGTTTAAAGTATTAGTGGTCAGCATTTTGATTTTTATGCAAATTTTGCTTAATTTATTTTTGTATCTAGCAATTTCAGTTTTATTCTTTCATTTTATTGGATTGCACATTTTATCAGAACCATTGTATAAGTGTTGTTAAGTTTTGGATAAATGATACATTACACACTTTGTTGTCATTGACACAACTTACTCTTTAAGCAAATCAAAAATATTCTTAAATTCATATAACTCCAAAAATTATTAAAACATTACTCAAATGTTTACAATGTATCTTCTTCTTCTCATACAACTCCTCTTTCAAGCTCTTCATCATCATCATCTTCACTATCTTCACTTCTACGCCCAACTTTCCTTCTCTTCCCTCGCATCTCAACCGCCATTTCTTGAACCGAACAAGAACTACTTCGCTCCATTTTCCCGGCCAAAACATCGACAACATCCATTTGTCCCCATCCAACTAACCTATTCCTCAACATTTCAACCGTTGTCGAATACGGTGGAATCCCATCATCAATCATCATCTCAAAGTACCTACAAGCTTCCTCTAACTTCCCTTTCTTCCTCACTAATGCATGAACCATCACCGTATAAGTAGCAACCGTCGGATAAAACTTTCTTTCACTCATTCCTTCCCATACCTCTGTCGCACGATCAAATCTTCCTATCCTTATAAGCAATTTAAGAACCATATTGTAAGTGTGTCTATCCGGTAAACACTTAGTTCTATCCATCCTCGAAAACAGCTTCGTAGCTCGATTCACTTCGCAGTGATCGCAATGATAAGCCATTATCGAATTGTAAGTCCAAGTATCCGGACTAGCTCCTCTTTCAATCATCTCATCCAACATTAAATACGCATCATCGACTTTATCCTTCTTGCATAAGGTCTTAATAATATGATTATACGTATACACATTAGTCACAAGATCATACCTTCTCATCCGATCAAGAACCTTATAAGCCGAATGAACATCACCCGAATCACAATATGCATGTATAAATATCGCGTAACTATACGCATCCGGTTTAAATCCAACCTTACCCATTTCTTCAAACATCTTATACGCTTCATCAACATCACCAGACTTACACAAAGCATCCAAAAGCGCATTATACGCAAGCAAATCCACTACACATTTTCTCTCAAGCATTTCATCAAACACCTTCCGTGCACCGGACGCGTCACGGATTTTCGCCCATCCTTTAACCAAAATACTATACGTTTTCGCACTCGGCGTAATCCCGAACTTCCCCGCCTTATCGAAAAACTCCTGAGCTTCACTAACATGTTTCCTATCGCAAAGTGAATGCAGAACTTGATCAAAATCATCGATTTTCGGCGTAATACCAAACTCAATCATACGATAAAAAGCTCGAATAGCTTCATTAGGTAAATTCCCTCTACTATAAGCTCTAAACACAATCCAAAACACTTTAGAACTAATCTCAAAATACTTAAACTCTCTAGCTTCCATTAAAAAATCCCAAAGTAAAGCAAATTGTTTACTACTACCTAAAATCTCAACTAAAATGTGATAACTTTCTAAACTATGTTCAAAATCTGGGATTTTTCTTGCCCATAAGAAGAATCTATGAGCAGGAAAGCCTAGATTTTTGCAACGTTTAAGGACTTGTTCTATTAGATTGGAAGAGATTTGTGGTGTGTAGATACAAAGAGTGTGTTCAAGATCGTCTTTTGGGTTTCGGTAATCGCTTAGAACACGAGAGATTTCGTTTACGAGTGATGGTGATGGTTGTGTGGAGAAGAAGTAACGAAAGGTTTGAGATTTATGAGTGAGAAGTAGAGAAGAGATTGTTCTAATCGCCATTAGTGAGAATGTGAGTTTTCAATAAGCGTTTTTTAAACGTTTGGAATCAAATGTGTAAATATAAAACCCAATGGGCTTTGTGGTAACATAAATGAGATTGTTTTTTTTTTTTTTTTAATATGTTTAAGGTTTTTACACACAAATTAAAAAATTATTCAATTTTTAATTTTTTCAAAACAAAACATGTTTTATCATCAATTCCAAAAAAAAAAAAAACTGCAGAATTTAAACAGTCAAAAACTCAAAATCACAAGTAATTTTACATAGAAAATTGAAAACATCAATCTAAACAAAACAAAAAAATCACTCTAAAACATCAATAAAAAAATAACGGAGGGAGTATGTTGCAAACATGACCAAAACTAAACCATAACCGTATTTTGTACGGTTGCAAAAATTACCGATTTTCGTTTACCATTTTCGTTTTTTGGTATGGCCAAAATCGAGACACTCGGATGATTTTAGCTACTAAACGAATGATTTTGAAAAACGGTTGTAACATTAGATCAAAATTCATTCCCATTTTCCCCGACATAGATACATATATTGACGTTTTTAAAATAAAGATCTAACTTCTTTCGTTTATTCTCCTCCTACCTCTTTTCTACTTTTTCAAACGGACTTAATAGGGGTTATTAGTTTATGAATTTTAGTAGATTTTGACATCTAAGCAAAATCATGAGTTATTGGATCATTGATTTTAAAATTTATATCCAAATTCTATGTAATTTGTTCTATGATTTTTAAATCTTAGTTAAATCACAAGCTCTTTAGTTTTAAACATGAGAGGAATTCTAAATCTGAAATACACAAATGAAAAACACAGTTACATATGATGGAAATATAATGATTTGTAAAATAATAACTAAGATTTGGCTCTTCGGGGAAAAGTCTACTCTATAGTATTTTGGTGTGTTTCTACCGGGGTTTTCCGGATCAGCCGATAGGGTTTATAAAAAAAAAAAAAAAAACTAAGATTTGGAAGATAAGACTTGACATGAGAACCACAAAGTGTGACCAACCAACAAAACAACCATTTTCAAATACAAGTTTGAAATATTTTACTCAAAGAGGAGACAATACTCAAAAATCCGATTCATACGATAATATACAAAATATCACTAATTGTCGTAGTAGTGCAGAGTTTCATCAGAACATGTATTAATCACTTTCATAAACGACAAAGAAAACAAATATATAATACTCACACACCGAATAAATTTAATCTCATTCAAACTAGGTTTTTATTTAAATTCTCCAACAACCATACCAACGTGCAAGTCAGTCCATGTTAAGTCTTACAAACACATTGATATATACATATTCACACACGAATACATTTTCAAGAATCTACTTTGAAAAATATGGGGAAAGATTTCAAGAGCTTGGTTACAAGATGCATCTACGTAGGGAAGATGAATGATAATACTAAGAAGCTGAAAATCGCGACCGAAGAGCTCAAAGATCTTGGTAATAATGTAATGAAAAGAGTCAAGATATGTGAAGAACAACAACAAATGAAGCGGCTAGACAAAGTCCAAGCATGGTTAAGACAAGCCGATACGGTAATAAAAGAAGCAGAAGAGTATTTCTTGATGTCTTCTTCGTCTTCTTCGAGCCACGGTTTGATATCTTCAAGCCACAAAATGGAGAAGAAGATATGCAAGAAGCTTAAAGAAGTTCAAGAGATTAAGAGTAGAGGAATGTTTGAAGTTGTCGCGGAAGGAGGAGGAGGATTGGTGGTTAAGGATAATAATGATGAGCAAACTATTGGATTAGAGGCGGTTTCGGGTTTGGTTTGGAGGTGTTTAACAATGGAGAACACTGGGATTATTGGTTTATATGGTGTGGAAGGAGTTGGCAAGACGACGGTTTTGACTCAGGTTAATAATAGGTTGCTTCAACAGAAAGGAAATGGTTTTGATTTTGTTTTGTGGGTTTTTGTATCCAAGAATTTGAATCTTGAAAAGATTCAAGATACTATTAGGGAGAAGATTGGGTTTTTGGATAGGACTTGGATGAGTAAGACCGAGGAAGAGAAAGCTGGAAAGATCTTTGACATCTTGAGTAAGAGACGTTTCGCTTTGTTTCTTGATGATGTTTGGGAGAAGGTTGATCTTGGTAAGGCTTTTTAAATCACTTAATTACTTGCGGTCTAAGAAACTAAGTGTTCGAATTACTTGTGAGATAAGTTATTTGTTTTCTTCGTACAGTGAAAGCTGGAGTTCCACCTCCGGATGCGCAGAACCGGTCTAAGGTAGTTTTCACGACGTGTAGCGAAGAAGTTTGTAAGGAAATGAGTGCGCAAACAAAGATTAAAGTGGAGAAATTGGCGTGGGAACGAGCTTGGGACTTGTTTATAAAGAATGTTGGTGAAGATATTGTGAAGAGCCACCCGGATATTGCTAAGGTGGCTCAAGAGGTTGCAGCCAAGTGCGACGGTCTTCCTCTGGCTTTGGTCACTATTGGTCGAGCCATGGCTTCCAAGAAAACCCCACAAGAATGGCGTGACGCTTTGTACATCTTGAGTAACTCTCCTCCTAATTTCTCAGGTCAAAAACTTCTCTAAACTTATCAAACGAATTTTATTTAGTATATGTTTTGTGTTATAGGTTTGGTTGAATAACATTATTGTGTTTTTGTAACAGTTCTCAAGTTACTGGACAGGAACTAGGTGAAGCACAGTAACTGATATCTAAATTTGTGGCATTTATGTATTCTTTTTACTATTGTGTATTTGTTTTGTAATTTCTCATTGATATGAATGAATGTTGTGTTACTGAAATAACAAAAAACAGAATCCAATTCAATTTAGTGAAACATAGAGGACAAAGATTTTGTCTATGTAGTAAACAAAAAGACAAAGAAAGAAACATACACAAATCACAAAACACAAGTCAACCAAAATCAGTTCTTACTAAAGCTTCTTGATGCCAGGAAATGAAGGTAGGACTGTGATGAGAGCATCGTCGTATCCTACTGGCTCTGTCGAAAACGAAAGTAAGGGAATAAGTCAGAAGTGAAAACTAATGCCGGTATGAAATATGATTCAACGGCCGAAGAAAACTTACCTCCATCTTCGCGGAGTATTTTGACAACCTCACCGGAAACATCAGACTGTAAGGAAGAAAGAAAGAACGAATAAGAAGACCGAGAACGAGGAGAAAGCAAAGAAACCGAATGGGATTCTTATTATTACCTCAACTGGGATTTGGCCACCGAGTTGTTCTATGTAGCACAGAACTTGACCTTCTTTCACTTTGTCTTTCTGTTCAAGTAACCAAAACCAAATGTATAATCAATCGAAAGATCCCAAATACTCCGTTCAAAGATTTTTGTTCATAGCATAAGAGAAGACGGTACCTCTTTACAGATTGTAGGAGCGCGTTTACCCTTTATCATCTTGGATCTCCTGAAATAACCAACCTGCGCAATAAAATTCCAATCAAAAGATCTCAAAGTTAAGCCACTTTCAAAGTAAATGATTCTGGTCACTAACCGTTGGAGATTGGAGAATCACTAAACCAGCATCAGCAGCTTTGTTACTAAGAGTTTGCGGTCTATCTGCTGAAGAAGACGATGCTTTTGTGATAGCTAATGACGAAGAAGTGGCTGATCCATTTGTATACACCGCCTCAGGAGTTGCACTTGTAGCAACCACAGATGGAGTTGCACTACTTTGCTCAGCTAATTTCCTTGCTACATATAGTCGGAAACCTCCCAGCTATTAGAAATACGCAAGCCGGACAAAGCAGACACGATTAGACATGATCTAAACGAAAACTTAGCAGTAACAAGTAATCAAATGAGCTGAGCTAAAATAAAAAACATAACTACGAGTTCGGATATCGTAAGTGGGGGCTTACTTTCAGTTCGAACTCTGCAATTGATGGAGAATCAGCGATTTCAGTAATAAGTGCTTCCACCTAGAAGATGGAAAAGATTACATAATGCTTCAAATCCATCAAGGCCACAACACAGTCTCCCAATACAGGACTAGAGGGATATGAGATAACACGCATCATAGTCGAAAACATTACAAAAAAAGACCATATCTATCAAGAATAGCGGAGACTAAATAGTAAGGTAACACCATACCTCAGAGGACTTGGGAGTGAGCTGATTATTCACAACAGATGATTTAGTCTCTTCAGAATCTTCTACATCTGCAATAGCTGTAGCGAAGAATGTCAAAAGTCGAAAACACCAAAACCGTAACAACGAAAAACACACTTTTCAACTTCTCATGTTAGCACACAAGCCACAACAGTTGCCTGAAGGATTAGTATGTATACCTTTTGTTTCTGCAGGTGGAACAACAGACAATTGGATAGCTTTCACAGATAGTAAATTCATCCTCAGACTCGGATACTTCACAGAACTTAGTCCAATACATAGTCTCTGATTGTTCGGTTTCAGCGAGTTTCCACATCTTAATCTACTCAAATTCGTTGCAGATATTTTGATTTTAGGAGCTCCTAAGCTACCTGAAACAAATACAAAACATTATTCAACACAACATTGACCTTAACTAGTAATCACCAAACACACAAGAACCATGTTTTAAAGTTGAAACCTTTGAAAAGTCTTGAAGTGAGTAAAGTAACAATTCCATTATCAAGAATCAAACTTTGAATAACTCAAGAATCAAGAACACTAATTAACCTAATGGTAAATCAAAGACAAGACTCAAAAACTCATTTTGTTCTCTATACACTAATCTCCTTACAATAAAAATCAAAACTTTAAAAATCAACAAAATTGTATCAATGATCCAAGAAAAAAAAAAGATTTCACGAAAATCATTTTCAGAATCAGATTTATAAACCCAGAAAGATGATTAAACTTACAGGAATTCATGGAGAAATCAAAATTTTGACAAGGAAGGAGAGTGGTTCACTTGTTCGATACAATCAGAGACAGTGTTGTATTGTTGTGTTGGATTTGGTTTTATGGGCCTATTACTTGGTTCTATAAAGCCCATTATTACAACAAGAACTACCAAAGACAAAAATGTTGTTCAATTCAATGATGCCATTATCTTGGATTTGAATTTGGATGGTAATGCAAAGATAATATTAACATTGATTATTAAGTTACATGTTTTGTGTAATATGAAAAAAATAGTTTGTGATCGAATTCAAACATATGTAGAAAAATAAGGATGGTTATGAGAAACATTCTGAAAGCCGTTTCGGTTCGGTTCGGCCAGATCAAATTTTTAGGATAAAATTGAAGATCAGATCAAATTTAGTTTACGAATCTTAGAATTTTTAGGCGTAGATTTTCAACTTTAATTTATCGATTTGGAAAGTATTCCGCTTTGTCATTTAAATCGGATTTAAAAACATTTGATATTTTTGAGCTAGTTTTTGCTTTTTCCTACATCTTTTGTAGCACATATCCAAAATAAAAAATAGAAATTTACAATGATATGGAAATATCTTGAAAAGAAAATGTTGAAAATGATTTGAAAAAATTATGGTTAATTTTATATTATGTAACTTATTTTGATTGGTCAATCGTTCCCGCCAAAATGACATTTTTCAAGTTTGCTTATAAGAAGTAAGAACGAAAGTTGCGAAAACGCAACTTGATATGTATCAGTTAAGATTGGCCTTTAAAGCTGAATGTATATATGACAAGGTAAATTTTGAACTTGTATTTTGCAAGTTGTAAAATGAGATATAGAAGCAAATGATTTCTAACAAATATTTCTTTTGATACACATGTCATTTTCAAAAGAGAAAATAAATCATGTGTCACTATGTTTTTGTTTTATGGAATTGATTACATTTGTTAAGTTCGTTTGAAAAAGATGAAAAACAGTTAGTATTTTATGTAGTGTTAACATTTTATTTTATGTATCAAGATATTTTATGTAGTGCATGTTAACATTTTTTTTATTAAAAATTCTTCAAATGAGTATTTCTTAAAATCCGCATCTCCTTAGTATGAGGTTTAAAATAGAGAGCTAGGCTACACAAAATAAATTATTTTATATAAATAATAAAATCAATCATATACATTATTACGACAATGTCATAATTAAGAAAACAACCCTCACTACGGGGGTTCTGAGACACGTAAAATGTCTTCAACATACAATAATAATAAAAATACCAAAAATTCAGAAATCTGAACAACATAACAATTAAATAGAACATTAATTTGTATTTTATTTTCGAGAAATGAAAACATTTCTTAATAATTGCTGTCATCAAATTTCCTCGAGCTAGGGCGGGTCGAACCGGCCGGGCTGCTAGGGTTGTTGGTTCCAGCGGTCGGACTCATCCCAAGAGTGTTCTTCACAGCATCAGCTGCTCCTTGAGCCATGTTCTTCACTTGTCCACCAGTCTACACTCCAAAATCGATAATAAATATGTTGATGTAAATTTCAATTGATAACATTGTAAATATGAGTTTGTAATAACAATGAGAAAATTAAGAAAAATAATAAACCTGTTGGATGACATTAGAGGCTTGGGAAATTAGGGAAGGATTGCTTTGGTCAGACTCTGAGTGTGAGTGTGAATGTGACTGTGAGTGAGAAAGCTGATCAACATTCTGGTTCATTGCGTGTGATACCTTGTTCAAATACTCTTCCTTCTTCAGCTGTAATAGTAAAATATATAATTTGATGTATAATTCATTACAAACTCATATATATAATATCTGTAGCAGAATATATATATTGATATAGAATTCATTACAAAGTCATGTTTATAATATTGATTAGTATCAGTAGTCAAGACTTTTTGTCTTTCTTACAAACCGTGGATAGTTTTCGGCCATAATCTTTTTCAGGTGTCCGATATCAATCGTTGATAATACTATGTTTAAAAGATGTATTTTGACCCCAAAAAAAAGGATGTATAACATTTCATGTGGATTTAAACTAATGACCTTAAATATTTATTATAAACCTACTAAATGGTTAGTGATCAAGACTTGAGTAAACTATATATACATATACAATATTTCTAGTGAAGATGTGATTTGTATGTACCTGAACTTGACCGGTTTCTCCAGCATTGTGGCTTAATTGTTGGCTCGACGACATCTTGTTATTGGATCTTGTGAATGTCTTTTAATTAAGATTGTAAATTTTGTAGATTACTTGAAGTGTTTGATATGCCTTTTTGTGGTATTTATACAGCTTTCGTTTTGTAGAAAAATCCTACTTTTAAGCATTACTCTGACATGTGGAAATTACTATTGACGATTGTCGATTGTCGATTGTCAATTGGTATGGCTAAATTTTGTGGAGGTGAATAGTTTTAGGACTTATTACCTTAAAGTTGCTTGGTCAAGAAATGGAGGAAGATGGTAATACGAAGATGTTAAACCTTTTTTTCCGGTGACATTTTGTTTTGTCAAAGAGGCATTTTAATGCATATATTGATTAGAACAAAAATATCATTAAATCTATAAATCTCTTGTAGTCATATCAATTCCAATTCGTTCCAAAAATTAGAATAGATTGGAGATAAGTACTAAATTTATATCCCGATATGTAAAATCTACAAATCTAGATATATATCTTATTCGGATATGTTCAAATATGGATAGTGTGGCAATAGACCCAGCGAATTTGGACCGTTTCACTTAAAAACTTAAAAACTTGTGTAAATAATAACTTTATGACCTATTTTTATGGTGTGGTTAATTTTGAATCTCTATGATTCAGATGTTAAATGGCGAGTTTCTTATTGCTTTCGTATAGAAAATATGTAAATATCAAATGTCTATGTCGGTTGCATAAGCATTGAGTTACATGAATATCCATGAAGGTGAGACGCCACGTGTGTAGCATCTTTCCGTAATTCACTTTAACCATGAGGTGTCAAATCTACATAGGTCGTCATCACAACGAGAAACCTAATTTTCAACACTCGCACATCATCCCAAGTTTCGACCTTCGTCACTTAACCTTATCATGGCACGTGGCTAAACACGTGTCGAAAAACTGCAACACGTATCATGTTCTCGAGCCGACCAAGACTTGCTATAAATAGACGAACGAGTCGGAGGATAACTCACAACAGTTGCAAAGCATAGAAACACATATCTAAAGACAACCTTTTGTTCATCAAATCAGTCTTTTTGAATATTTTGATTTCGAGTTTTTCAATGGCGTCTCATCAAGATCAGAGTTACAAAGCTGGTGAAACCAGAGGCAAGACTCAGGTATTTATAAAGCAATCACCACACATATATGTGTAAATATTTTGGGGTTATAGTTATATATACCAAATATTCGATTTTAGCCGTTTTGCAAAAACAACAAACAGAAGTAACATTTTTGGATAGATAAGTTTTCTATTTTCAAGATGATATTATGTATTATATATTATATTTGATTTTACTGTTTTTAATAATAAAGTGTAGTTTTTAACTTTAACAACAAAAAAAAGAAGTGTGTTTTTTTTTAAACAAAAAATATGGATAACAAAGATAAATTTGTAGCAAACATTCATTTCCCTACATTATCTACTTAATTTTGTTCCATGTTTAGGTTATTAAAACGTTACTGACGTTTGTTTCAATGTTAATCCAATATCATTTCTTAGGAGAAGACAGGGGAAGCTATGGACACGATGAGGGACAAGACCGAAGCAGCTAAGGACAAAACACAAGGAGCAGCACAGTCAGCTCAACAAAAGGCTCATGAAACTGCTCAATCAGCTAAAGACAAGACATCTCAAGCTTCACAAACAACTCGAGACAAAGCTCAAGAATCCAAGGACAAGACAGGAAGTTACATGTCTGAAACTGGAGAAGCAATCAAGAACAAGGCACACGATGCCGCAGAGTATACCAAGGAAACAGCAGAAGCTGGTAAGGATAAAACAGGTGGGTTTTTGGGTCAAACCGGTGAAAATGTGAAGCAAATGGCTATGGGAGCTACTGATGCAGTGAAACACACGTTAGGGTTTGGTACTGATGAAGAAAACAAAGAACATGGTTCTTCAGGTCCTACTAGTACTACTTCTACGACCACTACTCATGCCACACAGAGGAAGTGAAGAGGATTATAAAGATTTGTTTTCTGTTCTTGCTTTCCATGTTCGTTTGTATTGGTTTGTGTTTGTGTGATTTTGTTGGTTTTTGTTGTCGTTTGTTGGGTTTGAATGTAATGGTTTGGTTTAAGTTATCTAATAAACTACAGTTCTTTCGGGTGATTTTTTTAATTTTATTTGATGTGATTCTAAATTCGAAAGCATAATTAAAATGAGATATAACATAAATGAATAATATATTTCATTTTCTTGAAGGTTTTTTTAGAAGAGTACATTAGGCATTAATTACTAGTAATCACGAAAAGCAAAAAAAAGAAAATGAAAACTAATTAAACACTTCATAATGCATAATAGTAATTATACGGTAGTTTCTCAATTCTTTTTTATGCATAGTTTAATTATATCTTCATATTCCGAAGTGTTGTGCGAGCCAAACACGAATATCATTCATTACATGATCCCTGCATATGACATATAACCCAAAAATTCAGAGAAGTAAACAATAACCTAAAGCAAAAGAAAATGAAGAAATCGAATGTTTCATACCCTCCACATTTTTTGAAAAAGGTTGAAAACTGATGATCGCGAAGGGAGCAAGCAACTTTGTATACAAGTTGAGAGGGAACTACATCATCAGCTGTAACACAAAAACACAAGTATTATCTTCTCTAATAAAAATATCATCTAATTTGTTACACATACAAGTTCCTTGTAATATTAAAAGTTTAAGTGCCTTAGCGCGGTCAAAATACCCGTTGGCAGAATGCATATTTAGGTACATATTCCTACAAAAATATTTGAGTTTTGTTTTTCAGTATTTAAAAGATGTAAATCAAATTAAAAACAAACATAGTGATAAGTTGCATAAGAGTTTGAAGAGCCTACTTCCAGTCAGGAAGCCAACCGTTGATCCCTATAATAATTTGTAGATTTATCATGGGAATCCTTCCAAAGGCATAACAACTTGGAAAATAGAGAGCTTGTGTTGCTCCCAAGCCAATACCTCCTACTCCTTTCCAAAACTACAAGATCAAAAATTGACGTATATAATATAATCAATCATATATGTTATTGATGTATACCATAGACTTTAAACTATGCATGTTAAGTTCCCATAAATTCATATTACCATTTTTTGGTTCAGAAGATAAAAGTTCAAGCAATATATGTATTTCCTTCTTTCAGAGATCCCAAATCATTTACCATGCTCTCAGAAACTTTTGTGTAAACATCACACCCTGAGTCATCAAATAATGATTTTTATGTTTTCTGAAATTTCAAGAAAATTAATAATCTTACATGCACACATTTCGGCTCCCCCTTAGAAGTAATGCGAAGGATGGGAGCAGTTGGACAAATCCATTTTATCTATGCAAAATAATATATTTTGATTATAAACTTGAATGAACTTTTCATTTTCGCTATAAAAATCTGAAATTCATGGCAAAAATGTATGTTAATGGATCCATACATTGGGAATATTCAAACGTCTTAGAGCCATATCTTGTCTGCAGTCATAATCAAAATATATGTAGTAAGAAAACTTGTAAGGCATTTTTTATATTAAGATTCTAATAACTTTTTATTTGATTGTTGAAAATAAAACAAAGCATGTGAAAAATTTACATAAAGCCATTCTGATCAATATCGTGCAACCAGACTATAGTTTTTTTTTGGGTCAAAATGCTTCTACTAAAACTTAAAACACGATTACAATACGAAGATGCTGATAATTTGAGACGAGATACAAGGCATAAAGGAGAATGGATAAGACGTTAAAACCATAGGTAATAACGGAAAGTATTTTCGGGAAAGCTTCACAAATGATCGGTTTAGCATCGATCTTTAGCTCTCGGTCATAATTGTTATCCGAGACTAAATGTGGTTCTTCTACCATTAGAGGCGAGTGAACACGAGTTGGAGCTCTTGAGGCCTTCATGGCTGAGCTTTGTTTGAGAGTAGTTTCCATAAAATCAGATGGTGGGATGAGTCTTTGCGGACGTCTCTTCCTTGAGGAGTATGGTCTCTCCGAAAATGAAGCAATTGATCTTTCCACAAAGGTTTCTAAACTTGTTTTATTCACTGTGAACAAACACAATGCAGGTATAGCTTTATAATCAAACAAATTTGCATAAGGATTATAGTGAGATGACCTGGAAAACGAGTCTATGAAATCGATTGGTAAGAGTTTGTTAACCGGCAAGAATACCTATGAAGATACTCCAGATCTGTGGCCAACAACACTATCATAAGAACTTAATTGCCTATGTTTAATTCCCAAAGAAAGAACCTGGATATCAATACAAAGTGAGATGTGGAGAAGGACCGATATTTGACGAAGAAAGAAAGTGGATCCGGTGCTGCCTAGTTCAGATCTTGGTGGGCTGGGAGATAAAACCCAAACCCCTTTACAACTTGTTGTACACGAAACAAGCAATTGGCCGAAATTGACGGAGGTCAGTTCGTCGAAAAGAGATTCAGGCTGGCGAAGCTTTGGAGAAGATGACGGATCGAAGAGGTGCAAGCGTGGATTAGCTTCCGTCGCCAACGCAAGTAGACTCACAAGGAACGTGGAGATGTAGCAAAGAACGGTGGTAACGATTGGAGAGGGAGTTCTGTAATTATCCGGTGGCTCAGATCTAGCGGCTATATGGTCCCAGATTGAGTGGACGAGAAGCTCCGACGGTGAGGACGGTGGTGGCATGACAAGACAGAGGTTAAGAGAGCAAGTCCGATGCGTCCGATGTGATGAGCGTATAGTAACTTTGGATTTAAGGAGAAGAACAAAAGCAGAGAAAGGAGACATGAAAGAGGAGAACAAGCAGAGATCGGAGAGGAAACGACGCCGGCGGAGCACGAGCTCGCCGGCGTCGGAAAACGAAGATCTCTCGCTCCGCCGGCGTCGGAAAACGAAGATCCCTGAGAGATCTCGAGAGTCGTGCTTGGGAGGATGACGGCTAGGGCGAACTCTCAACGCAAGTCTTTTTTTCAATGTGTTTTTAATGAACACTAGACTATAGTAGCTTTGAATTCCTTTGGGATTAACAACACAAATGTTTCCATATGTTAATCTCTGTCCACTTCCTGGTTAGTAAAATTCAATAATATGGTGTTATTATACGGAAATTTAGTAATCAGTTTAAGGAAAAAATATATGTGAGAAAACTAGTTAACAAACTTTTCATAACTATGGAAGAAACAAGGGAAAAATAAACAAACCAGATGCCATGATTTGATGATAGCTTTTAGCTTGCAGTATAAATGGAAAATATGAGAGAATGCAAGGGAAGACCTATGTTGCATGGTATCGGAAACGGGTACGCGGAAGCGAAACGTTAGGAAACGCGGAAACGAGTTTTTCAAAAAAAAGAGGAAACGGGTACGTTTTGGAAACGTCTATATATAAATATATATATATATAATATTATCATGATACAAAAATTATTAAAAATCAAAACTATATTAAAAATTATTTGAAATAACAAAAATCCAATACATAAATATTAAATAGCTTAACTAAAAATTAAATAAATAACATTCAAATTCAAATATTTAGACTATCATCTTCATTTTAGGTTATCATAATGAACGATTATAGAAGAAAAATAATATGAGTGTTTCTTTATATGTTTTTAAACTTATTAAATAATAAATAGATCTATATATTTTTAAAATATTTAATTTATTTTCAAAAAATCAAAAATCGCGTTTCCAAAATAAAGAGTGGCGTTTCCAAAATAAAGAGTCACGTTTCCAAAGTGGAAACTCGCGTTTCCAATACGTTTCCAAATCAATATTTTTAGGAAACGCGTTTCCACCGCGTTTCCTCGCGTTTCCATCGTGTTTCCGATTCCGAAACGTTTCCGAAACGGGAAACGCTCTTTAGATGAAGTTTCCGTGTAACCTAGGGGAAGACATAGTGTATTTATACAAGAAATGTGCGAGTGTTTTTTTGTTTGTTTTTGTTAACCTAAAAAAATGCTTTATTAGAAAACAGATCTTAGTATTTAAAGCTGAAATCTTAACTAGAATTAAAAGTTGAGTAAATGACAAAAATATATCTTATCATTTTAATTGGATCATAATAAATCAATCAATAAAAAATTCTTATTTATGATTCATTTAAATATTTTCCAAATGAAGAGGACAACAGCCCAAAACCCATAATTGTTCGGAACACAATCCATAGATATTGGAAGTACAAGAAAATCATATTTGTAAAAGAAAATAAAAGTGTCTAATCTATAACGATTAACACATCATCAAATTTTTTTTAGGTTAACTACGGAGGCAACATGCATAATGACAACAAGGAAAAAAACAGCCTTTTTCAGAAAAAAAAAAAAAAAAAACAGAAGCCATTATTTGATGATAGCTTTTAACTTGCAGTAGAAATGGAAAATACAAAAAATTGCAAGGGAATTAACTGCGAAATTATACAAGAAAGAAATGAGTGTTTTCTTTCTGAACCTAAAAAGAGTTTTAGTAGAGAAAATCTTAGAATTAAAAGCTGAAAATTCAAATTAGCAAAAATTTGGATAAATGACAAAGATTGTATCTTACTCCCTCTATCTCATTTTAGATGATTTTTAAGGTTGTTGCACAAGACATTAAGAAATTATTTAATTTTTTATTTTTCAATATAAAATATGTTTTATCATCAATTCTAAAATAGTTTAACCAATGAAAAAACAATATGCAAAATTTAAACAGTCAAAATCAATTAAACACAATAGATTTTGCATGGAAACTTGAAAAAATCAATTAATTTGATACAAAAAATCACTCTAAAAAATCATTTAAAATGGGACGGAGGAAGTGTCATTTTAATTTGGATCATAATAATCAATTAATCAAGGATCTATTATTATTTTTTAAAACATCACTTTCCAAAATGAAGAGCAGTACAACCAATGTAGTTTTTAGTGGTTTAAATGACAGAACAGTATAATTTAGTTTTTAGTGGTTTAAATGACAGAGCAGTATAATTTAGGTTCTGTATTTTACTACCTCAAGATTGTATTCTTGTTTTTTAAGCTAGTTTCCTTATTTACTTATGGTGGTTTCTACATCCATTGTCTGGATTTGTAGAACTATCATTTGTAAGGATTGGTGAATGTTTTAATATCAATATTCAGATGATAAAAAAAAACTGAAAATAATTTATTGACGAAAATTGAGCTTATGTAATTTACATATCCATTAAACCGTTACTATAAAAAATAGGGAGACTTACTAGAATAACCTTCTTAGATTTTGGCCTTACTCAAACAACCTTCTTAGATTTTAATTACTGGGGCTAATTTCGAGTCCGTTTTACCCTTTTTCCTTTGATAACAAAAAACGTATTTACAAAAATGCCATTAATGAAATGCGCCGCGTAGGCGCGAAAGTTTCCCGCCTAAAAAAAATAAGTCTACCGCTATGTGATGGTAGACTTATTTGAGCTCTGGTAGACTTATTTTTTTGTCCGTAGACTTATTTGAGGAGCGGTAGACTTATTTTTGAGCGGTAGACTTATTGTGTCTCCTTTGGTGGTAGACTTATTTCCGAACGGTAGACTTATTTTCTCTGCGGTAGACTTATTTTTTGCGGTAGACTTATTCTTCGAATGGTAGATTTATTTTCGTAGACTTATTTTCAGCGGTAGATTTATTTTTCTTCGATGGTAGATTTATTTTTGACTGGTAGATTTGTTTCCTTTGGTGGTAGATTTTTAGTCATAGCAGCGGTAGATTTATAGTGATGGTAGACTTATTTTAGTAGCGGTAGACTTATTTTTTGCGGTAGACTTTTTTAGCGTGGTGGTAGATTTATTTTGTGTTTAGTAGTGGTAGACTTATTGTCGTAGTGGTAGACTTATAGTTAGCGGTAGACTTATTTCGTATTTTCGGTCAACGAAACCAACCGTTGACTGGTAGACTTATTTTTTTAGGATCAATGGTGGTAGACTTATGCGTTTTTAGCGATAGAAGCGGTAGATTTGTTTTTACCCTGGTCTAGTGATGGTAGACTTTTTATCAAACTTAGTGACGGTAGACTTTTTTTCACATTAGACATTTGGTAGACTTATTTGTGATAGCGGTAGACTTATTGTTGTTGGTGGTAGACTTATTTCCTGTTTAGGAATTTACAGTGGTGGTAGACTTATTTTCGAACTTAGTGATGGTAGACCTATTTGTGATAGCGGTAGACTTATTGTACTTGGTGGTAGACTTATTTTCTGTTTCGGAATTTATAGTGGTGGTAGACTTATTTTCGAACTTAGTGACGGTAGACCTATTTGTGATAGCGGTAGACTTATTGTACTTGGTGGTAGACTTATTTTCTGTTTAGGAATTTATAGTGGTGGTAGACTTATTTTCGAACTTAGTTACGGTAGACTTATTTGTTATAACGGTAGACATATTTGTTATAACGGTAGACTTCTTGTACTTGGTGGTAGACTTATTTTATGTTTAGGAATTTATGTGGCGGAAGACTTATTTTTGAGCGGTAGACTTATTGTGTCTCCTTTGGTGGTAGACTTGTTTATTTCCGAACGGTAGACTTATTTTATCTGCGGTAGACTTATTTTCCCATAGCGGGTAGACTTATTTTTCGAAGTTAGTGACGGTAGACTTATTTGTGATAGTGGTAGACTTATAGTACTTGGTGGTAGACTTATTTACTGTTTAGGAATTTATAGTGGTGGTAGACTTATTTTCGAACTTAGTGACGGTAGACTTATTTGTTATAACGGTATACTTATTGTACTTGGTGGTAGACTTATTTTGTGTTTGATGGTAGACTTATTTTCTGTTCGATGGTAGTATTGTTTTTGTTTGATGGTAGACTTATTTCTGTTTGATGGTAGATTTTTTTTTGTTATGGTAGACTTATTTTCTGTTTGATGGTAGACTTATTTTTTTTAATGGTAGACTTATTTTCTGTTTGATGGTAGAGTTATTGTGGTAGGTGGTAGAGTTATTTGCAGGGAACGGAAATGTCGATTTTACCCTTTCAAAATAGACTGCACGAAAACCAGCAACAATGGTGATGAACTAGGGTTTCCAGCCGCATAGGTTGATCTTTGCGAAGTGATTTTTTTAACTTTCCTTGTTTTCTAAAGTGCTTTTCGAACGAGTGAACTTGTTGGAGTGAACTTGAACGAGGTCCAATGGAACAAATTGTTCTTGTCTGTGGTAGATGGAGTTTTTCGAAGAATGGATGGGCGTTCGAGGTTGACAACTCAAAAGGTGGTAGAGTTCTTGGGTTAGATCATGCAACCTCGTTCAACAATTTCCTTCGAATGGTGTATGAAGATTTCGGAATCGATGAACAAATTTTTGAGGTAAAATTGAGTTACCTTTTACCAAGCTTCGCTGTAGATACACCACCGATTTTCGTTGCAAATTCAAGACAGTTCAAGAGTTTTGTACAACAACATAAGAAGGAAATGATTCGTCTATGCGTGGAGATTAGTGAAAAAGTAAAAAAACAGTTTAAAAGAGAGAGAAGTGGATGCAAGAAGGGAGAACCTATAGATGAAGATGATGAAGATGATGAAGATGATGATTGTAGATTTGACTATTGCGACGATTCAGACGGTGCAAGCTCGGACGATGATGAATACGGGAGGCGTGGTAGACTTTCAGATGATGACGACGACGCCGCCATGGAAACTCTACCACCGAAGAAAAGGGGTCTACCATCGATTCCAGATGGCGTGAAGTTAGAAATGAGGTCGGTAGACTTAGCGGTTGGGCAACGTTATGCCACAAAAGAGGAGTTGGAGAGGAGATTGGAGATTATTTCTGTTGCACGTAAGTTTGACTTTAACGTCGGACACTCAACTCCAACGTTGTTGACGGTTAGTTGTTGGGTGGAAGGATGTACGTGGAGGGTTCGTGCTTCAACTATTGGAGACAGTCCCAGTTTCCATATCAAGACTTATAATGGAAACCACTCTTGTTCTGTGACTGATCGTTCAACCCGTGCTCGTAAAGCAACGTATCAGGTGTTAGGTCGTCTCTACAAAGATTTCATTGGTGGTGTTGGACCAACAGTCTTGCCAAGTCATGTTGCCGATGCTATAAGGAAACGTTTCAGAATAAAGGTACTTTAACCGATGGTAGACTTATTTTAGTTTGATGGTAGACTTATTGTCTGTTTGATGGTAGACTTATTTTGTGTGTCATGGTAGACTTATTTTCTGTATGATGGTAGACTTATTTTCTGTATGATGGTAGACTTATTTTCTGTTTGATGGTAGACTTATTTTCTGTATGATGGTAGACTTATTTTGTGTGTCATGGTAGACTTATTTTCGGTTTGATGGTAGACTTATTTTCTGTTTGATGGTAGACTTATTTTCTGTATGATGGTAGACTTATTTTCGGTTTGATGGTAGACTTATTTTCTGTATGATGGTAGACTTATTTTGTGTGTCATGGTAGACTTATTTTCGGTTTGATGGTAGACTTATTTTCTGTTTGATGGTAGATTTATTTTCTGTATGATGGTAGACTTATTTTCATGTTGATGTTGATGGTAGACTTATTTTGTGTTTGATGGTAGACTTATTTTCTTGTTGATGGTAGACTTATTTTCTGTTCGATGGTTACAGGTTGAGTATTGGAAAGCCCATCGAGCATTAAAGTATGCAAGGCAATTGGTTAGAGGAAGCGCTGAGAATGGGTACGAAGGACTTCCCACGTACTTATACATGATTAGGAGAGCTAATCCAGGGACACTTATAAAGCTGGAAGTCGATGGTGAAAATAGGTTCAAGTTTCTTTTCCTTGCATTTGGTGGTAACAAAAGTCTGCAAACCTCCGGTTGTGCGGGAACCACCAGGTAGGCCAAGACTTTCCCGGATTAAAAGTGCTTTAGAAATAGCCATGGCTCGGAAACGAAGTAGGAAAGAACCCAAGTGCTCAAACTGTCTTCATCATGGCCACAATCGTGCGACTTGCAAAGCTTAATCATGAATGTTATGTTATGTAATTTGATTAACATAATGTTTGCGAAAGACATAGGAAACAGATTATACGTCTACCATCAAACAGAAAATAAGTCTACCATCAAACAAATATAAGTCTACCATCAAACATAAATAAGTCTACTATCAAAGAGAAGATAAGTCTACCATCAAACAGAAGTAAATCTACCATCAAAAGCAAATAAGTCTACCATTAAAGGCAAATAAGTCTACCATCAAACAGAAATAAGTCTACTATCAAAGAGAAAATAAGTCTACCATCAAACAGAAGTAAATCTACCATCAAAAGCAAATAAGTCTACCATTAAAGGCAAATAAGTCTACCATCAAAGGAAAAGAAGTCTACCATCAAACAGAAATAGATCTACCATCAAAAGCAAATAAGTCTACCATCAAAGGCAAATAAGTCTACCATCAAAGGAAAATAAGTCTACCATCTAAGTCAAATAAGTCGACCATCAAACAGAATGCTATCGTACACTTTGACAGTCCTGTTAACTAGGTCTACCACAACACCCACCCAATGCACGTCGTCGATATTATGAGCTATGTACAATGTATCAACATCCGTTACCCATTTCTGGTGGGTTGGATTATACGAGGGTAATCTGCCAGCGTACATGCTTAAATACCCCTCGCCGAATAAAAAGGTCTTCTCTTTACCTTTGAAGTTCCATTTGTACTCCTGACACCAAAGATTCCCAAATATCGGATCCAGAAAGGCTATCCTTTCACTGGTAAAAGGGGTAGGACGTTGCATAGCCCTTTTTCGCAACATGTTCATTGCAACCCCCATTTGCTGAAAAATAATTTAACCAAAAGTAAATAAACCTGGCACAAAAATTATAGATAAGTCTACCATCGAACAACAATAAGTCTACCATAAAAGGAAAATAAGTCTACCATCAAAGGCAAATAAGTCTACCATCTAAGTCAAATAAGTCTACCATCAAACAGAATATAAGTCTACCATCAAAAGCAAATAAGTCTACCATCAAAGGAAAATAAGTCTACCATCTAAGTCAAATAAGTCTACCATCAAACAGAATATAAGTCTACCATCAAAGGAAAATAAGTCTACCATTAAAGGAAAATAAGTCTACCATCAAACGAAAATAAGTCTACCATGAAAGGAAAAGAAGTCAATAGTAGATTTAATTACCTCACTATTTATCCATCCATATCGAGTGTGTGGCCAGTTTTCTTTAGGTGTCATAATTCCCAAATAGAACTCCACTAGTGGCAGAGTGTTTTCTATTAGAACCATATGTCAAATGCTTAGAAGGATGAAATTTTTGGTGCATTGAATAAGACGTTCCTATTAAAAGGACAAATTACTTACATATCTTGATTCACGTAGTCCGTCAACTTTTCCAGCCTATGCTCGTCCACCGGATCAAAAGGATCGTAGACAGCGGAAGAAGGAACTGTACCAGCCATGATTCGTACGGTCCCGGAGTGTCCTATAAATGGGGACTTCTGAGACGGAGCAAGATTTTTATTGCGAGCTACGGGAGGAACCTCGAATTCATCTTTGTTTGACAACTTTGTAATAGCATCGTAAGCAATGGTCAGTGCATCATTGACCTGCTTCGCCCTTATATCAATTTCATCATCAGATGAAGATGAGCACGCGTAACGCATCCTTCTGCGCCTACTAGGAGGTGTAACAAAATCAGAATCAGATCTTTCCTTCTCTTTCCCAGCATCAGCAATAGCATCTTTTGTCTACAAGTTAAGGATTGAGTCAAATAAGTCTACCATAAAACAGGAAATAAGTCTACCACTAAGTACAAATAAGTCTACCGTCAAACAAAAATAAGTGTACCATCAAACGATTCCGTCTCCTTCTCTTTAAGAGTTTTTCTTTTTCTCTACAGCTCCGAACAATGTATAAGTAATGAATCGAATGGCAGTAAGAAAATTTGTTGAAAATCAAAGTACAATGGAGAATAACTTCCCACCTTCTTTTTAGCTTCAACCTTCTCCAAGGCTATTAAAGCTTTGCTTTTCTGTTTGCTTTTCTCCACAGGTGGCACAGATTTGCTTTTCCCTTTCCGCTGGTCAGTTCGTGTAGCCTTTTCATCCGGCTTTTTAACTACACGGCTAACTGCCAAATTTGTTTTTGTTGTTGGGTGTTGTTCCATCCAAGACTGTTAAGAAAAATAGAGGGAAAATGTTCAAACAGCTGTATAAGTTCATATAAGTTTACCATAACACACTAATAAATCTACCACGCCTTAACATAGAAGTTCAGGAAAACATGTAAATAAGTCTAAAACATGGTAGAGTCTTGCGTACCAGATCATCATCCTCCTCAGATGCATCTCCGCCATCTCCCGTGGTTGACTGTTCATCTCCCACAGCTTTCAAGACATCCCCTTTTCCCTCTAGAGCTGTAATCCTACTATCAAAGTTGGCAATTGTGCTCGCCATTCCCTGTAGGAGCTTAAGCACTTCACCAATAACTCCACCTTCGGTCTCCTTCTCCTTCTTTTTCTCTTTCTTTTGAGCCGGAGACTCATCCTCACTTTCATCAACAACAACAATAGCCTTCATCTTCTTGCTCTTCGCTATGTTCTTTTTTTTTTGAACAGGAGAGTCATCCTCATCCTCATCATCATCCTCACTTTCCTCAACCACCTTAGCCTTCTTCTTCTTTTTCTTATTACCCGGAGAGTCATCCTTAGTCTTAGTCTTCTTTTTCTTAGCAACCGGAGCATCTAACTCCCAAAAATCTTCATCCATGCATCCACCAAGAATGTCGCGGATCATGTTATTAAGTTTGAAATCTTCTTTATCAATCCATGTAGGGTAAATGAATTCCAGAGGCTTCACCACTAAGTGTCTGATACGAACCTATAAAGAACATTATTGCAAAAAAAAAGAATGACATTATTAATAAAAGTCTACCATTAAATGAAAATAAGTCTACCATCAAAGTGCTAAAAAGTCTACCATCAAACAGACACATAAGTCTACCATCAAAGTGCTAAAAAGTCTACCATCAAAGACCTAAAAAGTCTACCATCAAAGTGCTGAAAAGTCTACCATCAAAGACCTAAAAAGTCTACCATCGAACAGACAAATAAGTCTACCATCAAAGTGCTAAAAAGTCTACCATCAAACAGACAAATAAGTCTACCATCAAAGTGCTAAAAAGTCTACCATCAAAGACCTAAAAAGTCTACCATCAAACAGACAAATAAGTGTACCATCAAAGTGCTAAAAAGTCTACCATCAAACAGACAAATAAGTCTACCATCAAACAGACAAATAAGTCTACCATCAAAGTGCTAAAAAGTCTACCATCAAAGTGCTAAAAAGTCTACCATCAAAGACCTAAAACGTCTACCATCAAACAAACTAAGTCTACCATCAAAGTGCTAAAAAGTCTACCATCAAAGACCTAAAAAGTCTACCATCAAACAGACAAATAAGTGTACCATCAAAGTGCTAAAAAGTCTACCATCAAACAGACAAATAAGTCTACCATCAAACAGACAAATAAGTCTACCATCAAAGTGCTAAAAAGTCTACCATCAAAGTGCTAAAAAGTCTACCATCAAAGACCTAAAACGTCTACCATCAAACAAACTAAGTCTACCATCAAGTGAAAATAACTCTGCCATCAAACAAAAATAAGTATACCATCAAATGAATATTACCTCCTCCATCACCTGTTCCAGGTTGTACCTTCCTCGGCCTCCACCCCAACGTAGCATAGGAACACCTCCTTCTCTTCTCTTCCCAAATCTTTCCCCTAAAATGGGAACTGCCTCGTAAATCCAAACAAGCAACGCATGAACACACCCATGGAGTGTGATCTTTTTCATGTCCGTCACTTGCATGGACGAAATCAGACATTGAAAGGACACTCGTCCCCATGGATACCTCTCGAAAGCCTCGGGATCCATCACCCTTTTTGCAGCTTTCAAAGAGATTCTACTATCACGAGCGTAACCATACACTCCAACATGCAAAATAAACAACAACGCTATCATTCTCTTCTTCTCCTCACTCCACGTCCTGATTTTTTCAAACAGGACCAACAGCTCAGACCACTTTGGTCCCTCCCCAACTGGGACACCAATTTCTTCCCAAAACTTTGTGTGGTCAATGTCCCAACCATCATTTGCATCAACCTCACCACAGTTCATCTGGGTTACCTCTTCAAACTCATTCAACGAAAATCTAACTGGCCGACCACCAAACAAGGACCACATCTCATAGAACCTTTCAGTTTTCAATTGGTTAGCCAGGAAATGAGTCACCGTCGCACCTGAGAAATTGAATTTCCGTGCAGCAAGCTTCAGAATAATTCCAACTGAGGAATTATTCATTATATCATTGTACACGTCTTCACCAACCGCTTCCCCCATTTTCTCAAAGTCGTTCAACATGCAATTGTGATGCATGCTTCTTTGGCCCGATGGTGCCAATCCAGCCGGAAACCTTCTCGGTGGATATATCTTTCGAACAATCGAGGAAGTCATATCTGCACAAATCAGTAATTATAAGTCTCCATCACAACAAAATAAATCTACCATCAAATGAAAAGTAAATTAATTATTCAACATAAAATAAAATAAATCTACCATTACATAAAATAAATCTACCATGTCATAAAATAAGTCTACCATCAAATGGAAATAAGTCTACCATCAAACGAAAATAAGTCTACCATCAAACAAAAATAAGTCTACCATCAAATGAAAATAAGTCTACCAAATAAATCTACCATCGAACAACAATAAGTCTACCATCAAACAGAAAATAAGTCTACCATCAAACAAACATAAGTCTACCATCAAACGAAAAGAAGTCTACCATCAAACGAAAATAAGTCTACCATCAAACAAACATAAGTCTACCATCAAATGAAAATAAGTCTACCATCAAACAGAAAATAAGTCCCATTAAACAAAACATAAGTCTACCATCACATAAAATATAAGTCTACCATCACATACAATAAATCTACCGCTACTTAAAATAAATCTACCACCACAGAGATTAACAAATCTACGATACCAATCTTTTCTCTTACTTTTATCTGCGAATATCGACGCCGGAATCTGGGTTTTCACAACCGAAACTGAAATAAATATACAGATTTCAGATTAGGGTTTTCGTCATTCATACAAGACTTCCACAAACCAAACCAAAAACGGTTAAATAAACTGAATACCTCTTTTCAATGCACAAAATCGATAACCCACCGCTTGACGGAACTTTGCTTCGCCGGAATTTCGAAAACCTAAAACCGACGGACGCAAAATTTACTTCAATTTCCGTAAAAACTCCTTACCGAATGCTCCTCATGGATAGAGAAGGCGAAAACTCATTAAAGAAATCGAAACTTACCGTCAAATCAACGTCGCTTGAACAATCGCCAAAATCGTCGCCGGTTACGCAGAAGTTGAAGAAGAAGAACGTTTTTTGGGTTTACGTTTTTTTTTCCTTTTTTTTAATATGTTCATTTTTTTTTTTTAGTGGCAAAACCGTTAATAAACGGTTTTGCCATTTTTTAAAGGTCTTTGTAACCTTTTTTAGCAAAAAAAATTAGAGCTCAAACAAATAAAGGTCTTTTGAGTAAACCATATATCTAAAAAGGTCTTTTGAGTAATTATCTCTAAAAAATATGTGGCCCCTATAATTTTAGTTTTGAATAGTGGTCCTACGCCATTGTCTAATCTGTCTGTCCTCCGGGAGGGGCCGTTTCTTCAGGTCCAACTAGCACTGTTTCTTCATGACACACAGAGGAAGTGAAGAGGATAGAGATTTGTTTCTTGTTTCTTAATTTTATATGTGTTAATTTTTGTTGTGTGTTTGCGTGATATTTGTTGTTGCTTGTTGGATTTGGATGCTTCTGCCTTCCACGTGCTTTTATGTGATGGTTTGCTTTTAATTATCAAAGTGACTACTGTTATAATTGGGGTGAACAAATTTTTATTTCATTAGATTCTAATTTTGACTAGTACGTTTGTATGGGTGTTAAACTTACTAGTTTGATCTATGAGATAAAACATGCATGTACTTTCACCAAATTTGCATAACTTTTTTTGTTATTTACCAATTAATCTTAAAAGTATATATATCTAATTATAATCAGAATAGTAATCTAAAAGCAAAAAAATTGATTTTCCTTTTTCTTGAAGGTTTTCTTACGAAGAATGGATTAGCCATTAATTTCTACTAATTATGAATGTTAAAGAAATAAAAATAAAAACTAAAATGCTGAAAAAATGAAAACTAAATGTTTACCCCCAAAAAAAGAAAAGAAAACTAAAACACTTTATAGTGCATAATAACAAGAATAACCTTCTTAGATTATACGGTAATTACTAGGGCTAATTTCGAGTCCGTTTTATCCTTTTTTTTTTATAACAAAAAACGTATTTACGAAAATGCCATTAATGAAATGCGCCGCGTAGGCGCGGAAGTTTCCCGCCTAAAAAAAATAAGTCTACCGCTATGTGATGGTAGACTTATTTGAGCTCTGGTAGACTTATTTTTTTGTCCGTAGACTTATTTGAGGAGCGGTAGACTTATTTTTGAGCGGTAGACTTATTGTGTCTCCTTTGGTGGTAGACTTATTTCCGAACGGTAGACTTATTTTCTCTGCGGTAGACTTATTTTTTGCGGTAGACTTATTCTTCGAATGGTAGATTTATTTTCGTAGACTTATTTTCAGCGGTAGATTTATTTTTCTTCGATGGTAGATTTATTTTTGACTGGTAGATTTGTTTCCTTTGGTGGTAGATTTTTAGTCATAGCAGCGGTAGATTTATAGTGATGGTAGACTTATTTTAGTAGCGGTAGACTTATTTTTTGCGGTAGACTTTTTTAGCGTGGTGGTAGATTTATTTTGTGTTTAGTAGTGGTAGACTTATTGTAGTAGTGGTAGACTTATTGTAGTAGTGGTAGACTTATAGTTAGCGGTAGACTTATTTCGTATTTTCGGTCAACGAAACCAACCGTTGACTGGTAGACTTATTTTTTTAGGATCAATGGTGGTAGACTTATGCGTTTCTAGCGATAGAAGCGGTAGATTTGTTTTTACCCAGGTCTAGTGATGGTAGACTTTTTATCAAACTTAGTGACGGTAGACTTTTTTTCACATTAGACATTTGGTAGACTTATTTGTGATAGCGGTAGACTTATTGTACTTGGTGGTAGACTTATTTCCTGTTTAGGAATTTATAGTGGTGGTAGACTTATTTCGAACTTAGTGACGGTAGACCTATTTGTGATAGCGGTAGACTTATTGTACTTGGTGGTAGACTTATTTCCTGTTTGATGGTAGACTTATTTTTGTTTGATGGTAGACTTATTTTCTGTTTCATGGTAGACTTATTTTTTGTTTGATGGTAGACTTATTTCCTGTTTGATGGTAGACTTATTTTCTGTTTGATGGTAGACTTATTTTCTGTTTGATAGTAGACTTATTTTCTGTTTGATGGTAGATTTATTTTCTGTTTGATGGTAGACTTATTTTCTGTTTGATGGTAGACTTATTTTCTGTTTGATGGTAGATTTATTTTCTGTTTGATGGTAGACTTATTTTATGTTTGATGGTAGACTTATTTTTGTTTGATGGTAGACTTATTTTCTGTTTGATGGTAGACTTATTTTCTGTTTGATGGTAGACTTATTTTCTCTTTGATGGTAGACTTATTTTCTGTTTGATGGTAGATTTATTTTCTGTTTGATGGTAGACTTATTTTCTGTTTGATGGTAGACTTATTTTCTGTTTGATGGTAGATTTATTTTCTGTTTGATGGTAGATTTATTTTCTGTTTGATGGTAGATTTATTTTCTGTTTGATGGTAGACTTATTTTCTGTTTGATGGTAGATTTATTTTCTGTTTGATGGTAGACTTATTTTCTGTTTGATGGTAGACTTATTTTCTGTTTGATGGTTGATTTATTTTCTGTTTGATGGTAGACTTATTTTCTGTTTAATGGTAGACTTATTTTCTGTTTGATGGTAGATTTATTTTCTGTTTGATGGTAGATTTATTTTCTGTTTGATGGTAGACTTATTTTCTGTTTGATGGTAGATTTATTTTCTGTTTGATGGTAGACTTATTTTCTGTTTGATGGTAGACTTATTTTTGTATCAGTGGTAGACTTATTTTCTGTTTGATGGTAGATTTATTTTCTGTTTGATGGTAGATTTATTTTCTGTTTGATGGTAGACTTATTTTCTGTTTGATGGTAGACTTATTTTCTGTTTGATGGTAGATTTATTTTCTGTTTGATGGTAGACTTATTTTCTGTTTGATGGTAGACTTATTTTCTGTTTGATGGTAGATTTATTTTATGTTTGATGGTAGACTTATTTTATGTTTGATGGTAGACTTATATTTGTTTGATGGTAGACTTATTTTCTGTTTGATGGTAGACTTATTTTCTGTTTGATGGTAGACTTAGTTTCTGTTTGATGGTAGATTTATTTTCTGTTTGATGGTAGACTTATTTTATATTTGATGGTAGACTTATTTTCTGTTTGATGGTAGACTTATTTTTGTTTGATGGTAGACTTATTTTCTGTTTCATGGTAGACTTATTTTTTGTTTGATGGTATACTTATTTTCCGTTTGATGGTAGACTTATTTTGGTTTGATGGTAGACTTATTTTCTGTTTGATGGTAGACTTATTTTATGTTTGATGGTAGATTTATTTTCTGTTTGATGGTAGACTTATTTTCTGTTTGATGGTAGACTTATTTTATGTTTGATGGTAGATTTATTTTCTGTTTGATGGTAGACTTATTTTCTGTTTGATGGTAGACTTATTTTCTGTTTGATGGTAGATTTATTTTCTGTTTGAAGGTAGACTTATTTTATGTTTGATGGTAGACTTATTTTTGTTTGATGGTAGACTTATTTTCTGTTTGATGGTAGACTTATTTTGGTTTGACGGTAGACTTATTTTCTGTTTGATGGTAGACTTATTTTCCGTTTGATGGTAGACTTATTTTGGTTTGATGGTAGACTTATTGTTGTTTGATGGTAGACTTATTTTCTGTTTGATGGGAGACTTATTTTTTGTTTGATGGTAGATTTATTTTTGTTCGATGGTAGACTTATTTTCTTTTTGATGGTAGACTTATTTTCTACTCGATGATAGACTTATAATTATACAAAAACTATATATATTATTATTTTTAAAAACACTATTAAACCCGGTTCGACCTATATCATGCAAGTGATGATAGATTTATATACAAGTGGTGGTAGATTTAGTATGTACTATATATTTTCATATATTTTTTTCTATCTTTTCGTATGAACTCGTACTCGTGTTTGAACTCGTACTCGTGTTTTAAGGATTTTGTAATCGTTACAGAGACATTTCAGAAGTTATGTTTTAACCATAGATGAAAATAAATAAATGTTGTCAATTCATTCATTACACTACAAAAAATGTTCATAAATGTCTACCATAATGTTTGAATCTCTTTGCAAAAAGTCTACCATAACAATTGTATCTTATATTACAAATTAGAACGTGTGTGCCTCATAAAAATCTACCATCTTCATGATCTTTTGGATGTTCTTTACAATCTTCATGCGGTTACGCATTGCACGTACAAAGAATACCTGTAAAGAAATTCATGGAAATTAGAACATTTTGGAAAATAAGTCTATCATCGAGTAGAAAATAAGTCTACCATCAAACAGAAAATAAGTCTACCACTGAAACAAAAATAAGTCTACCATCAAACAGAAAATAAGTCTACCATCAAACAGAAAATAAATCTACCATCAAACAGAAAATAAGTCTACCATCAAACAGAAAATAAATCTACCATCAAACAGAAAATAAGTCTACCATCAAACAGAAAATAAGTCTACCATCAAACAGAAAATAAATCTACCATCAAACAGAAAATAAGTCTACCATCAAACAGAAAATAAATCTACCATCAAACAGAAAATAAATCTACCATCAAACAGAAAATAAGTCTACCATCAAACAGAAAATAAGTCTACCATCAAACAGAAAATAAGTCTACCATCAAACAGAAAATAAATCTACCATCAAACAGAAAATAAGTCTACCATCAAACAGAAAATAAGTCTACCATCAAACAGAAAATAAGTCTACCATCAAACAGGAAAGAAGTCTACCATCAAACAAAAAATAAGTCTACCATGAAACAGAAAATAAGTCTACCATCAAACAAAAATAAGTCTACCATCAAACAGAAAATAAGTCTACCATCAAACAAAAATAAGTCTACCATCGAGTAGAAAATAAGTCTACCATCAAACAGAAAATAAGTCTACCATCGAACAAAAATAAGTCTACCATCAAACAGAAAATAAGTCTACCATCAAACAAAAATTAAGTCTACCATCAAACAGAAAATAAGTCTACCATCAAACAAAAAATAAGTCTACCATCAAACAAAAATCCAGATCTGGAAAAAATCCAGATCGGGAAAAAATTCAGATTTGGATCAAAACGTGATTTTACAAAAGTTCAACATACCCAAACGAAACCGGTTAGAATCAAGAGATTACCTCTCTACAACGCACAAAAACGAAACCCCAACACTCATCGGAACTTTTCTTCGCCGGAATTTCGAAACCTATGAACGAAGAACATATTGAAGTTCATAAATCCGAACTTAAAACACTCGTGAATGATAGAGAGGAAGATAATTCATGATTTGTTTCAAAACTAACTGTTAAAAGCAACGAATCTCGTCGCCGGAGAAGAAATCGCGATTTGAGTCGCCGGAGAGAGGAAGAAGAAGATGAAATCTGATTTTTTTTTTTTTTTTTGGTTTTAAGTTGGTTTTTTTTTCTGAATGGCATTTTCGTTAATAAACGAATTTGAAGTATTTTTAATGTCTTTGTAACATTTTTTAGCTCAAAAAATAAAAGCTCAAAATTTAAAGGTTATTTGAGTAAACCAAACATCTAAAAAGGTTATTCTAGTAATTAATTACTAGGTAATTATTCTAATAACAATTATACGGTAGGTTTGCTCTCCAATAACTTTCTTTGCGCATAGTTTAATTGAATCTTCATAGTCCGAAGTATTGTGCAAGCCAGACACGAACCTCAGTTATTACATGATCTCTACACATGACATTATGACATCATCCAAATTTAGAGAACTATGTTTAGAAAAATGATTATTAAAGCATAAAAAATAAGTGAAGAAAGCAAATGTTTTATACCCTCCGCATTGTTTGAACAAGGTTGGAAACTGAGCATCACGAAGGGAGCAAGCACATTTATATCCAAATTCAGAGGGAACTACATCATCAGCTATGAGAGAAAAAAACAAGTATTAGTTTGTTTTGTTTACATATAGATGATATTAATATAACTTGTTACACATACAAGTTCCATGTAATATTAAGAGTTTGAGCCCCTTAGCACGGTCAAAAGCCCCGGTAGCCAAATTCATATTATTGTGCAAGTTCCTACAAAAAAAGATTGAGTTTTGTTTTTCAGTATTAAAAGGTATGTAAATCAAGTTGAAAAAACAAAAATAGCGATGAGTTATATAAGAGTTTGAAACGCCTACTTCCAATCAGGAAGCCAACCATTGATGCCTATAACAATTTGTAGATTTATATTCGGGATCATTCCATAAGCATAACAACTCCCAAAATAAAGAGCTTGCGTTGCACCCAAACCACCAAAACCAAAATTAACAGGTACATAACTATTCATAAATAGATTATTTTATAATTTTTGTTCGTGACTAAAATAGATCAATTATGACAATCATATATATTACTGATGTATATCGTATACTTAATTTAAAATATGCATGTTAAATTTGGTTTACCATTTTTTGGTTCAGAAGATAAAAGTTTAGCAATATGATCATTTCCATTATTCAAAGATAAAAAATCATTTTGCATGTCTTCAGTAACTTTTGTATAAACGTCACACCCTGATTAATTTATAAAGTTTAAAAAATAAAAAATTATTAGTTTTCAGTTAATACTTTGGTGAGATTTTAACAGTTTTTTAGTCGCATCTAATAACACTTTTTAAGAAAATTATTAATCTTACACGCATTGGTTTTTGCCCCACCCCTAGAAGTAATAAGACGGAAAGGAGCTGTCGGACAAATCCATTTTACCTATACAAGATTGTATATTTTGATTAGAAACTTGAGTTAACTTTTCATTTAATTTTTTTATAAAGAACTTAAAGTCAAGGCAAAACATGTATGTTAATGGACCGTACATTGGGAAGACCCACACGTCTCAGACCCATATCTTGTCTGTAGACATAACCAACATATATGTAGTAATTTTTTTTATATTAAGATTCTAATAATTTTTATTTAATTGTTCAAAACAGAACAATGCATTTGAGAGTTTTACCCGTAGCCGGGCTGATCAATATTGTGTAACCAGACTATAGTAGCTTTATGAACTCCTTCGGGGTTAATAACATAAAGCTGTCCATATGTTAATCCATGTCCACTTCCTGGATATTCAAATTCCGTAATCATATTTAGGTTAAAGATTTATGAGAGAAAAATAGTCAAACACTTTTGATAACCATGGAAACAACGTATATAAAATCACAACAAGGAAAAAAACATACCAGAAGCCATGATTTGATGATAGCTTTTAAGTTGCACTTGAAATAGAATATATGAGAGAATGCAAAGTAAGACCTTGTGTATTTATACAAGAAATGAGTGTTTCTTTTTGTTTACCTAAAAAGGAGCTTTATTAGAGAAAAATCTTAGTACTATAAGTGAAATCTTAACTAGTATTAAAAGTTGAATAAATGACAAAAGTGTATCTAATCAATTTAAATTGGATCATAATGAATCATTTAATAAAAAAATGAAATGAAATATTAATTTAATTACTTTCCAAAACGAAGAGCATAGGCAACCAAAAATCCATAACTATGCAGAACACAATCCACGGATATTAGAGATGTACAAGAAAATCATATTTTTAGAAGAAATAAACGTCTATAATCTGTAATTAGATTAACACTTCATCAAATATGTTTTTAATGGGTTTTAACTTCTAGTTTAAATTACTAACTATTTTTAAAAAAATATTTAAAATATACATGACATAAATTTATATGAAGAAAATTATTTTCTAAAGTTAATAGGACTTTCACTAAATCAAGCAATGTTTAGAGAAAAGAACGAAACTAAACATAATTTCTAATATGATCCAAAAAATGTACTTAAATCAGAACATAAATTTCCTTACATTTTATAATATATCATAAAATAAATGATTCAAAAACATTATATACAGTAAGTGAAAAGTTCTGCAACGACGGAGAATGATCTTCCAAGCATTAGGAGGCAATATATTATTCTAAAGAAGATATGTATATGTATACTTCTGCTAGATTCATGGTCACTTACTTGGTGCTACATATTTGTATTAATTTTGATGTCTATTAACTATCAAGTTTGGTTTATTTTAAAAGAAACTGTTTTCAAAGACGTCTTTCTTTTTTAGAAAATAAGTTGCACTATGATAGTGTAGAGATCAAAGTATACTACTTTGAATTGGCTACTTTCATCTAATATATGTACAAAATTATAAAACCATTAAGTCACTACTTTACCATTGAATTGCAAAAAACAGCAAGTCAATCACCAATTTAATGGGTTTGTTTGTCACAAGATCTTATCCTACAGAGTTTAGCTATTTTATCTACTGTGCATTAATTTAATTTATTTTGTGTTGCGAGCCTAAATAATAATGATACCACAAAGCCTAAATATAAACAAGATGAACCTATCTATTTTATATCACTAATTATAAGTTTGAGCACATGCATGTCAAACCTTCAAGAATTAACATTTTATGAGAAAGACAATTGATAGTTAATAACCGTTGAATTTTATTTTATTACAAATAATGAGAACTGTTATATCAACGATTCTACAACATATATGTCTTCTGTCTTAATTCTTGCTAGATGGTTTTACCCTGCTCCAAATTGAAGATTTCGTATAAATTTGTCTCCATTGATATGTAAATATAAGAAATTGTATTTTCTTGGATTCAAACTCATACCTTCTAGTGTAGAAGCTTTAAAGCCCTTAATCAACTACTGGATCAACAATTAATGGTTTATGGTTAATATTTTACTAAACAACTCATACACAAAAACATTTTCACCATTTCTATCGGCTGTCCTTGAAGGGACAACAAAAATCATATAAAAGGAGAACAAGCACTTTCCATTTACAATACCCACTGTTCTAAAATACATTATATACTAACCGTATGGTTGGCCATCGTATAGCACATGCATGTATGATGGAGTATATATATACATTAGATATTTTTTGAAAATAAATAAATAATAATTTAAAGATAATAAATATACAACTCATACTGTAACATATATATCACTATTAATTGAAAGTATTTCTACAGAAATGTTCACTCGAAGCTCTTGCAACCGGGGAAAATCTTATGAAAAGGGGCTTAAACATCAACACAAACTGCGTACACTGCAGAAAAACTTAATCCACGAACCATATTTTGTTTCACTGCCAGTTCGCAAGAGATTGGATTCTTATCCCCTTTAAGAACCCTTTTGACTCTTCTCTAGTTTCAGAACTCAAAACAGAGCTCAAAATAGGGAACAAGCTTGGTGGCATGAAGACAAGTTGGTGGCAAGCTTGGGATGGTGTTCAGAGACCAAACGCACCTAGCATAGATCCTTGGAATAATCAGGGTCGAGCAATTGGTGACCTCACCTCATATGTCTTCAGCACTGGCGATTCATAGGGCAATGACTAAAGTTTGCAAAAGGGATCATATAAACGGTCGTGTAGTGCCATCGGTATTTTTAACCGTACAAAAGAAAAACAGTGCAATCCTCTACTGAATAGTGTATATACTGTGTCTATACAACCGTATATACAATATTTTAGGTGAAAAAAAAAAAAAAAAAAAAAAAAAAAAAAAAAAAAATATACAATATTTTAGAATACTGACAATACCATACAACAAACTTATTTTCATAATTTAAAAAAAAATATATGATACTACAAAATTCCTTCTTCAACCTCCTGGGGAAAAAACCCTGAACCGAACAAGTTTGTTGGAATTTCTATTGTCTCTTTAAGAAAATAGTTTCTCTAAACCTCACTTTTTATTATTAACTCTCTTTTCACTTTGTTTTTGATCTTTGTTTTAGATCCTTGTTTTGGATACAATAAACCTAAGCCTAGACCTCTTATTTATAGTCTTAAGATTCTAAACATAATAGTAAATTTCTATTTCTTATTGTAGCACTTTCCATTTTTCCTTGTTTGCCTTTTCTTCATGATTTCCTTTTACTCCAATTTCCTTTGTTGTTTGACTTTCCCTTTGCTTGTTTTTACATTTTCTTTCTTTTCCTTGAATTTCCTTTTTGCTTGAGATTCTTTTTTCTCTTATAGAAAACGAATCTATTCCAACACTCCCTCTAGATTCGTTTGCTGTAGTTTCCATTTTCTCCCTCTTGATCAAATCATCTTTGTCTTCATTCTTTGTGGTCTTTTCGTCTTTTATCTCCATTGCTTTGTAGCAAACTTCTTTGACTGGAAATTTTAGTGTTGACTCTGAACTTGCATTTTGAGTCATTTGTGGTTGTGTCTTCTCTTCCTTTGCTTCTCTTGCTTTTTCTTCAAGTAGCTCCCATTTGATAATGAACTTTTGATTACCTCTTTGAACTTCTATTAACTTATTCCAAGCTTTATCCATGATAACACATGTCTTCTCATCGAATAGAACTTTATGACCTTTAGCTAATAATTGTGGCACACTTAACAAGTTTTTGTCAAGTCCTGGAATTAGTAACACATCTTTGATTGTGACTTTTCCATTTGTTGTCTCCATGCTTATATCTCCTTTTCCTGCACTTATAAGAATTACTCCACATCCAAATTTGATTGGAACTTTGTAAGTCTTGTCTAATCTTGTGAAGAACTTCTCATCTTTAGTCATGTGGTTTGTTGCTCCACTATCAATCAACCATTCTCCTTCTTTATAAACTTGACTTGCATCATACGCTGTTGCAGTGAAAGACAATTCTCCAAATCTTTTCTTTGTTTCTTCTTGGTTTTCACAAAAATTAGCTTCTCCTTTGTACTTGCTTTTGCAGTACTTTGCATAATGTCCAGACTTGCCACAAACATAGCATTCCCCTTGAGCTTGTTTGTTCTCATATGGCGTTTCCTTCTTGTTCTTGAAATAACACACATCTTCATTGTGGTTATTCTTCTTGCAGATTCCACACCATGGTGAATTTCCTTCTCTGAAGTAACAATCTTCTTCATTGTGATTATCCTTTTTGCATGTCTTGCACCACTTGTTTGTTCTCTGATTTTGATTTGATCTCTGGCCAAACTTTGCTCCTTTGAATCTTGCATAGTAAGCTCCTTCAATTGGTTCATCTTCCGGTAGGTACTTTGCCTCATGTGAAATTAATGATCCAACAAGATCTGTTACAGTAGTTGTCTTTAGATCTTTGGTTTCTTGCATTAAAGCTGCTAACCCGGCATAACTCTTTGGCATTGAGTTTAGTATCTTCCTGATTACTTGATGATTTGTCTTTTCTTCTCCTAGTAAACTCATTTGGTTCACCACCTCTTGTATTTTATCTGTGTAATGCCGAATGTTTTCTCCTTTCTTCATCTTTAGATCTTCAAATTCTTTGTTCAAAGAATCCAACCTTACAAGTTTCGCTTGATCATTACCTTGATAAGTTTCTTGTAACCTTTTCCAAATTTCTTGAGATGTAGTTGCGGAAACTACTTTCATTAGAACCAAATCTGTCACAGCCATCTGCAACAATTGTAGAGCTTTCATATCTTGCATCTCTTTTTCTTTCCATTCTTCTAGTGCATTAGATTTTGCTTCAGGTTTTGTTGCTATTGGCTTTGGTGGAAGTCCTTCCTCCACAATTTCCCAAAGCTCTTGAATTCTCAAAGTAGTTTTGATCCTTGTAGCCCATAGCTCATAGTTTTCTCCATCAAACACTGGAACAGATAGTGTTTGCAAACTTTTAGTCATCTTTCAGCTTCTGCCCAGATTTTGCACGAACCTAGACTTTTCACAAATTTTCACGAACACGAATTTTGCACAGACACGAACTGGATTCTTTTCACGAACCCGGATTTTGCACAGAACGATTTTGCAGCGGAATTAGTTTCGCACGAATTTTGCACAAAACGTTTTTTTTTTTTTTTTTTTTTCACAGAATGATTCTGCAGAGATTTAATTTCGCCCGAATTTTGCACGAAACAAAATTACTCAACAGGCAGTACTCAGGACCTTGGCTCTGATACCATGTTGGAATTTCTATTGTCTCTTTAAGAAAATAGTTTCTCTAAACCTCACTTTTTATTATTAACTCTCTTTTCACTTTGTTTTTGATCTTTGTTTTAGATCCTTGTTTTGGATACAATAAACCTAAGCCTAGACCTCTTATTTATAGTCTTAGGATTCTAAACATAATAGTAAATTTCTATTTCTATTTCTTATTGTAGCACTTTCCATTTTTCCTTGTTTGCCTTTTCTTCATGATTTCCTTTTACTCCAATTTCCTTTGTTGTTTGACTTTCCTTTTGCTTGTTTTTACATTTTCTTTCTTTTCCTTGAATTTCCTTTTTGCTTGAGATTCTTTTTTCTCTTATAGAAAACGAATCTATTCCAACAAAGTTATCTTTAGTTTTTAAAATCCCTTTAGGGTCCTGTTCCAAGTTCTTGAATATCTTATCATTTTTTCGTTTCCAAATATATGAGGAAACTCCGAATGTTTGTTTGTTAAAGTCAAAACAGTAATCGATGTTAGAAGGAATAGATACCCGACTTCATTCCTAGTTGCGAGAAGTCCCATGCAGTTTAATACCCTTATCTAACGATGTACATTCCAGATTTAGTAAAAAATGCGATCATAACGTATCCTTTGGGTAGGTATTATTCAACGGAATACTCTGAACAATAGCAACATCCTCGGGAATTATAATTGGTGTAAGCAAGTTTTTTACACCAATTATAATTCCAAGTTTGCATCCATTTTTTGTTTACTCACACTTAAACCTAAAATATACATTTTACTGCGATATAACACAAACAAAATTTCATTATTTTTAAACAAAGAATACATTTAAGTATTAATTATGAATAATGAAATAAAAATGAAAACTAAAACCATTTATGACGCATATTATAGTTTGGTAGTTTTGCGCCACTTTTTTTTCTTTGTTCTCTGATCCCAAAGTATTGTTTGAGCCAAACGCATATCTCGTGCATTGCATCAACACCGCACATGACATAACCCAAATTCAGAGTGAATTAATCATGCATTTTAATATTGTATGTTAAAAGAATGGGAATTAGAGCCCAACAAAAGAAGTAGTAAAAGTTTAGACCCTCCATAAAGTTTGAACCAAGTTTAAAATCCGACCTAGCGAAGGGAGTCAACACGTTTGTTTACAAATCCGGAGGGAATTCTAGTAATAGGAGCTGTGACAACAAAAATAAAGAATTGGCTTAATCTTACGATTATTATCTAAATAATAAACTAGATATATAGCTTATAATAAAAATAACACATAAAATTTTATGTGTAATTAAGATTCGTAGTGATGCAACACAAACACAATGCCTAGGATTTTCACACATGTTGGATTGTAAGCTCTTCCAACATTGAGTTCGGTTTTCCATTAATAGAAGGTAGTAAACTAAAAATGTGTCCTTCCACTAAAAATGGTATGGTGAACGAGTATCTAATTAAACCTACAATTACAAATTTATTTTTTTAGGATAATATTTCAAAATTCGAAGGCTACAACCCACAAATTTCAACTAGTACGATTTGATGTTGATTCAAAAAGATGATGAAATGTGTCCATAATAGAAGCTAGACTATTTTGGCTATTTGGTATGGTGAAAAAGTATCTAATTATACCTAAAAATACAAATTTTATTTTTTAGTAAAATATGTCAAAACTCAAAGGCTATAACATACAAATTTCAAAAAACTAGTACGCTTTGGTGTTAGTTCCAAAAAATGAAGATATATGTCCAAAATAGAAACTAAACAATTTCGACTATTGGGTATGGTGAAAGAGTATCTAACTAAACCTACAATTAAAAATTTATTTTTTTAGGATAACATTTCAAAATTCCAAGGCTACTCACCAATTTCAAAAAACTTGTACGGTTTTATGTTAATTCAGAAAGATGATGAAATGTGTCCAAAATAGAAGCTAGAATATTTGTGCTATTTGGTATGGGTAAATAGTATCTAATTAAACCTATAAATACAAATTTTATTTTTTAGCAAAATATTTCAAAATTCAAAGGCTATAACCTACAAATTTCAAAAAACTAATGTGGTTTGATGTTAGTTCAAAAAAATTGAAGAAATATGTCCAAAATAGAAGCTAAACTATTTCGACTATTGGGTATGCTGATAGAGTATCTAATTAAACCTACAATTACAAATTTATTTTTTTAGGATAACATTTCAAAATTCCAAGGCTATAACTCACCAATTTCAAAAAACTAGTACGGTTTGATGTTGATTCAGAAAGATGATGAAATGTGTCCAAAATAGAAGCTAGACTATTTTTTGCTATTTGGTATGAGGAAATAGTATCTAATTAAACCTACAAATACAAATTTTATTTTTTAGCAAAGTATTTCAAAACTCAAAGGCTATAACCTACAAATTTCAAAAAACTAATGAGGTTTGGTGTTAGTTCAAACAAATTGAAGAAATATGTCCAAAATAGAAGCTAAAGTATTTCGACTATTGGGTATGCTGAAAGAGTGTCTAATTAAACCTACAATTACAAATTTATTTTCTTAGGATAATATTTCAAAATTCGAAGGCTATACAAATTTCAAAAAACTAGTACGATTTGATGTTGATTCAAAAAGATGATGAAATATGTCCATAATAGAAGCTAGACTATTCTGGATATTTGGTATGGTGAAAAAGTATCTAATTATACCTAAAAATACAAATTTTATTTTTTAGTAAAATATGTCAAAACTCAAAGGCTATAACATACAAATTTCAAAAAACTAGTACGCTTTGGTGTTAGTTCCAAAAAATGAAGATATATGTCCAAAATAGAAACTAAACAATTTCGACTATTGGGTATGGTGAAAGAGTATCTAATTAAACCTACAATTACAAATTTATTTTTTTAGGATAACATTTCAAAATTCGAAGGCTATAACTCACAATTTTCAAAAAACTAGTACGGTTTGATGTTAATTCAGAAAGATGATGAAATGTGTCCAAAATAGAAGGTAGAATATTTGTGCTATTTGGTATGGGGAAATAGTATCTAGTTAAACCTATAAATACAAATTTTATTTTTTAGCAAAATATTTCAAAACTCAAAGGCTATAACCTACAAAATTCAAAAAACTAATGTGGTTTGATGTTAGTTCAAAAAAATTGAAGAAATATGTCCAAAATAGAAGCTAAACTATTTCGACTATTGGGTATGCTGATAGAGTATCTAATTAAAACTACAATTACAAATTTATTTTTTTAGGATAACATTTCAAAATTCCAAGGCTATAACTCACCAATTTCAAAAAACTAGTACGGTTTGATGTTGATTCAGAAAGATGATGAAATGTGTCCAAAATAGAAGCTAGACTATTTTTTGCTGTTTGGTATGAGGAAAGAGTATCTAATTAAACCTACAAATACAAATTTTATTTTTTAGCAAAGTATTTCAAAACTCAAAGGTTATAACCTACAAATTTCAAAAAACTAATGCGGTTTGGTGTTAGTTCAAACAAATTGAAGAAATATGTCCAAAATAGAAGCTAAACTATTTCGACTATTGGGTATGCTGAAAGAGTATCTAATTAAACCTGCAATTACAAATTTATTTTTTTAGGATAATATTTCAAAATTCGAAGGGTACAACCCACAAATTTCAAAAAACTAGTACGATTTGATGTTGATTCAAAAAGATGATGAAATGTGTCCATAATAGAAGCTAGACTATTCTAGCTATTTGGTATGGTGAAAGAGTATCTAATTATACCTAAAAATACAAATTTTATTTTTTAGTAAACTATGTCAAAACTCAAAGGCTATAACATACAAATTTCAAAAAACAAGTACGCTTTGGTGTTAGTTCCAAAAAATGAAGATATATGTCCAAAATAGAAACTAAACAATTTCGACTATTGGGTATGGTGAAAGAGTATCTAATTAAACCTACAATTAAAAATTTATTTTTTTAGGATAACATTTCAAAATTCCAAGGCTACTCACCAATTTCAAAAAACTTGTACGGTTTTATGTTAATTCAGAAAGATGATGAAATGTGTCCAAAATAGAAGTTAGACTATTTTTTGCTATTTGGTATGAGGAAAGAGTATCTAATTAAACCTACAAATACAAATTTTATTTTTTAGCAAAGTATTTCAAAACTCAAAGGCTATAACCTACAAATTTCAAAAAACTAATGCGGTTTGATGTTAGTTCAAAAAAAATAAAGAAATATGTCCAAAATAGAAGCTAAACTATTTCGACTATGGGTATGCTGAAAGAGTATCTAATTAAACCTACAATTACAAATTTATTTTTTTAGGATAATATTTCAAAATTTGAAGGGTACAACTCACAAATTTCAAAAAACTAGTACGGTTTGATGTTGATTCAAAAAAATGATGAAATGTGTCCATAATAGAAGCTAGACTATTTTGGCTATTTGGTATGGTGAAAGAGTATCTAATTATACCTACAAATACAAATTTTATTTTTAGCTTAATATTTCAAAACTCAAAGGCTATAACATACAAATTTCAAAAAACTAGTACGGATTGATTTTAGTTCCAAAAAATGAAGATATATGTCCAAAATAGAAGCTACACTATTTCGACTATTGGGTATGGTGAAAGTGTATCTAATTAAACCTACAATTACAAAAAAAAAAAATTTAGGATAATATTTCAAAATTCAAAGGCTATAACTCACCAATTTCAAAAAAATAGTACGGTTTGATGTTGATTCAAAAAGATGATGAAATGTGTCCAAAATAGAAGCTAGACTATTTTAGATATTTGGTATGGTGAAAGAGTATCTAATTATACTTACAAACACAAATTTTAATTTTTAGCAAAATATTTCAAAACTCAAAGGTTATACAAATTTCAAAAAACTAATGCGGTTTGATGTTAGTTCAAAAGAATTGAAGAAATATGTCCTAAATAAAAGCTAAACTATTTTTACTATTGGGTATGGTGAAAGAGTATCTAATTAAACCTACAATTACAAATTTAATTTTAGGATAATATTTCAAAATTCAAAGGCTATAACTCACCAATTTCAAAAAACTAGTACGGTTTGATGTTAATTCAAAAATATGATGAAATGTGTCCAAAATAGAAGCTAGACTATTTTAGCTATTTGGTATGGTGAAAGAGTATCTAATTATACCTACACACACAAATTTTAATTTTTAGCATAATATTTCAAAACTCAAAGGCTATAATAACATACAAATTTCAAAAAACTAGTACGGTTTGATGTTAAATCAGAAAGATGATGAAATGTGTCCAAAATAGAAGCTAGACTATTTTAGCTATTTGGTATGGTGAAAGAGTATCTAATTATACCTACAAACAAAAATTTTAATTTTTAGCAAAATATTTCAAAACTCAAAGGTTATAACCTACAAATTTAAAAAAACTAATGCGGTTTGATGTTAGTTCAAAAGAATTGAAGAAATATGTCCTAAATAGAAGCTAAACTATTTCGACTAATGGGTATGCTGAAAGAGTATCTAATTAAACCTACAATTACAAATTTATTTTTTTAGGATAATATTTCAAAATTCGAAGGCTATAACTCACCAATTTCAAAAAACTAGTACGGTTTGATGTTAATTCAGAAAGATGATGAAATGTGTCCAAAATAGAAGCTATAGTATTTAGTTGCGCCCTAAAAACAAAAAAAAATCCTCTCTGGCACGAAGACCAAGGAGCCGCTGCGTTTGCTTTGCCGAGATGAATTCTCACTGGAGTTTATCTTTCTTATCTACGTAACCTCCGTCGGCTACCGCAGTCGTTGACGAGACTTCGGCGAGACGCGCATTGAACTGGTAAGCCGACGACATCAAATCAGTAAACCGACAAGCCGCAATTGACAGATGGACTTCATTTGATGGTGGGCCGAGTTATTACTTCCAAACAGTGGGCCGATCCAGTTCAGAAAGCTGTCAGGGTAAGGCCAAAACGAAAGCCCGGCAGGCTTGGCGAAACTTGGAGATGAGGAAAGATTTTGGAGAATAAAGAATGTTCCCTTATTCTCTAGGGATAGCCTTAAATAGACTTAGACCAGTATAAATACTCTTGTACTCTTGTAGAAGGATCCACATTGTTGACTCAGAAACAGCTTGTAATCACTTGGCAAACGAATCAATAAAACTCTCTTGAGATCTTCGCTTAGTGTTTTTTTTGTAGAAGTTTCAAACCTTAAGACTTACTTGACTATTTCAACTGCGTAAGATTCACCCACCACAATTGTTTTTATAATGTATATTATTATTTTATTGACTAAAAATTAAAATTCCTTGATTCCATTTTCCAACTATTTTACATGTAGAACACATTTCAGTCTAAAACAATTGCAAATTCAAATATGTAAAACAAATTTTAGATTTCGTTTTAACTAAATATGTGTAATTTTATTCTATAATTATTTTATTCCGCGTATGTAATTACCTAGTTAGATGTAAATAAAAACATATATCTATAAGAGAATAAAACCCTCTCAATAGTTAGATTGATACCACAAATATTTTTAATGATTTGATAACTTTTAGTTTTAGATATAATTTTTTTTGGGTACATTTAACTATATGTTTTTTTTGTAGATTAGATAGATTATTGACTAAATCAAGTAAAAATGACAAATATTTTTTTTTTATAAAGTTAATAGAAAAATCTTAAATTAAAAATCCATCGTTTTATTAATTAATATATAAAATAGTAACACGACAAAGTACAGATTTCTTTCAACAATTATAACCAATACTGATTTAATATCAATAAATAGTGTCATGTGGGTAAATTTTAGTACTTTCGCTAACTCTCAAAGACTTCGAAGTTAGACTAGAGTTGGGTGGTAAGTGAGTTTTTTATAGGTGAATATGGACTTAAAGAAGAGTGCCACTCGCAACAGGCGCGGGAAATTAATTAGTAGTCCACAAATGTTTCAAAGGTATGCCAAATGGTTTCCATAGTCAGGGCCGTGGCCACATGTAACAAAATGAGACATTCGCATGTGGCCAAATATTTATAAAAGAAAAAAATACAAAGGCCCATTTTTATAGAATAAATTAATAAATCTGAAGAAGCTTTTAACCAAAGTAATTAGTAAGGTTTTCAAAAAGTAGTAACTAATTAAAAACTAAAAATAAATATTGTGATAATACATGTCTAATCTTACGTTTACAAAGCAAAACATAATAAACATGTAAGTATGGAAGTAGCTTTTTCTTTCTAAAAAAACGGATATATCTTTTTATTATAGTTTTATTTCATCTACTTTTAGTTTTTAGCTAATCTCTCTTATTCAGAATACATACACTACAAAAAGTTTCAAATAATTGACTAATTATAACTCCAACAAAACATGATGTGGAATGTTTTACTGGATAGACTCAATGATTTGGTTGGTAACTTTGTAGGAAAAAAGGAAGAAAATTATATTTATTGAAATTTTTTTTTTTTTTTTTTTAGCAAGTATATATTTTGTTTCATAAAAATATAATGTATTTTAAAACCGCATGTGGCCTCTATATTTCTAGCAACGGCTCTGTCCATAGTCATACTAAAAGTTGAAGACAGTCTTCCAACTCTGCACTTAATAAACTTCTATGCAAGTGGTCTTGGGTTAAGGAGAGTCTTACAAGTAAATGCATCAAGTGCCCAATTACGGGTATCAAGGAGCGTATGATGCATGTGCCACGCCATCCAAAAATATCCCCTTTGAGAGAAAAGTAACATAAGGGTTGAGTTTCATGTAGATAATCTTCTCAATTCTAATCTCAACTCCTTCATGTTCATTGTTTTCTTTCTATATGTTATAACAAAATAGTTGAGAGACATTTCTTAATAACACATCCCTAATAACTCATTTCTTAATATGAGGAGAGAAGGGTATTTAATAAACTTTTAGTTGCCAAAGTTTATTACTTAATTTAATAATGTTCTTTTGTTAGTTGCCTAAGGGATCGATTGAATTTAAATCTAAGACCATGTTTTAGTATAAATTGGGAAGTAGTGAGGACAGTGAAGGAGATGATGAGAGAACCAGGGATAAACTCAAGAAACAACCCATAAATAGTTCAATCAGCTAAGCATAAGACATCTAAGACCAATCAGCAAGAACTGTGACTTTAACTCATGTTAAAAAGCATTTTTAACTCAAAATTAATTGAACATGAATAAAAAAAATATTGGTTTCGAATGTACTTCTACTTTTATATATTATCTATAGTTTGATTTTGATTAAATAGTTTGTAACATGTCGTTTCACCAACTTTGTATCATTTTTTTTAATAATTAACCGTAAAATATACACGTTTTACTGATTTATAACATAAAAGAAAAAGTAAATTTATACTCCTTTGAAAAGTTTCAATGAAGAATACATTAAATACTAATTATATATAACAAAGAGACAAATGAAAATGACACAAAGAAAATAAATGAAAATGAGAACTAAAATACTTTATAGTGCATATTAGATTAATTATTCGGTATTTTAGCTATGCAATTCTTATAAAAATGCCCATATCCCGTCGTATTGTACGAGCCAATCGCGTATCTCATTTAGTGCATTAGACCTGTACATGGTATAATCCAAATTGAGAGTGAAGTAATCATTCATTACAATTGCATGTTAAAAATATTAATTAGAAAAGAAAAAAAGACGAAAAGTTATTGATGTGTAGACCCTTCACATGGTTTGAATGTGGTTTGAAATCCGGCCAAACGAAGGGAGTCAGCACATTTATTTACAAATGTGTTGTTGATGGAAGTTGTATCATTAGCAGATGAGACAACAAAAATGCAAGAATTAGCATGATCTCGCGATTTTTATCTAAATATCAATTTAGATATATAGATGATTATATAACTTATAACACATACAAATTCTATATGTAATTAAGATTCGTTGAGATGCAGCCCGAAGAACAACTCCAGAATTAGAATTTATATTTGTTCGAAAGCTCCTATGAGATTGAGTTAATTTGGTTTTCCATTATCAAATCTTAAGTAAATTTTAAACAATTTTCCATTATTATTATGGCTTGACGAAGATCTTACCTCAAGCAAGGAAGCCAACCGTCGAGCGCTATAACAATCTGTACGGCTTCGGGGACCATGCCAGTACCTCCAAGGGCATAAGAAATTGCATAAAAGAGAGCTTGTGATGCACCCATGCCAATACCTCCAACTCCTTTTATAACTACAAAAACCAACATTAATGTAACGGTTAACTAAGCATACTTATATATTCACTATATTTTGAAGTTTAAACTATGCATGTTAAGTGAAGATAATTTTGAATTACCATCTTTCGGTTCAGGAGATAAAAGTGTAGCAATATATGAATTTACATAGCACAAAGATTCCAAATCATCTTGCATGCTCTCAGAAACTATTTCGGAGAGGTCAAACCCTGATTCATCATTACAATATTATAAGTTTTTTTAGCCTTAGTAATATTTTAGAAACATGAAATAACAACTTCTTTTAAGAAAAAGAAAAGTCAATTAGTCTATTTTTCCTATACCAAATACAATAATGCAACACAATAATACATGTTTTTATCTATGTATAAACTTTGACAAAGTCGAATCTAAAATCAGGGATTTCATTTATTTTTCGTCGTTAGTATGTGATCATGAGTAAACGAACGAGAGAGTGATTAATATATAATTTTTATTAGTCTTTAGTTTCCATTTTATAAAGTTTTACACTTATAAATTCTAAAATATAATAATAGTATTACCAACATTTTTGTATGACTTACACCGATACCAAAACAAAATTCAAACTATACTTCCAAAATCTATAAAATTTATGATATTGTTTTTTTATCATTTAATAGGTTTTTAAAATTTCTTAAATAGTGGACCTTACTCTACAAGAAGAATTATCTATATATTCAATTTTCGTACCAATTCAATATTCTCTTGGACCTTGGTTACATTTGTACAATATACGTTATGAAATTGTATAGTATACTATTTTATTAAAAAGGTATATTCTACCCAAATAAACTCTCTTGACCTAAACTGTAAGATGATAGATGATTTCTCGTATCGCTTGAGTTTATTAAGATTGGTAATGTTCGGTAGATAATATAAGAAAATGTAAAATGACTTTACAAAAATTTAATATTCTTACATGCACTGGTACTCATTTCACCCAAAGAAGTAACATGACGTGTAGAAGCAGTTGGAATAATCCATTTTACCTATACCAAACCATACATTTTTATTAGAATTAAATTCATGTAAAAAGTATGTATATGTTAGTGGATCCATACATTAGGAATTCTCAATCTTCTCAAATCCAGCTTTGAGCTGGACACATAATAAAAAAAAAGTTATAACACAATTTGGATACCAAAAAGATTAATATAACAATGTGCTTGTTTCTATAAATCTTTCAAAGCATGTTAGTAATTAAATTTCTTTTATTGTTAAGAAATATGCATGGATCATATATGTATAAATACAATTTAAATATGGTATGTGAGAGTTTTACTCGTAGCCGTTGCTCCCAATATCATGGAGCCATACTATAGTGGCATTATGAACTCTTATAGGCTCAATAACATGAGTCGGTCCAAAGTCATTTCCTGTAGGTATAGAATTGTTACACCAAATCAATAATCAGTTGCACCCAGAGAAAAACAGTTACACTTTTTTTGTAACTATCTAATAAACACAACTAATCATTCCATAACAAGATCACAATAAATGGAAAAAACAAACCCCAAGCCATGCTTTGATGAGATTTATTGAAAAGAAAATTATTTCGGAAGCTATTAACTTGCAATAGAAATGGAAACTATAAGAGAAAGGAAGACAAAAAAATTTGTATATTTATACAAGAAAGGAGATCTTATCATTTTGAAAGAAATTAAAAGTCTTAATGAGAAAGATCTTATCATTTTTTATTGGATCATAACAAATTAATTATTTTCCATGATGAAAAGTGCAAGAACCACAAAATTACCTTAATTAGGTGGAACACGATCAAAAGATTATTTCATTACATGTCAAAGAGAAAAGCCTCAACAAATATGTTTTTAATGGGTTTTTAGCTTTTAACTTTTAATTTACTAATTTTTCTAGTTTCAATTTTACAATTAATTAAATATTTTTTCTATCAAGAAAATTTAAAATTAATTTAATATCAAGAATTGTAAGTTTGAGTACATGTCAAAACTTAAACAATAAATATTTTTCTGAAAAAGAACTTGTCATAAAAAAACTAAAAGCAAAACATGCACTTTCCATCTACAATGCCATGAAATCAATATAATTTAAAATATTACTTATTAGTATACTTTTTAGATTTTAATATCTTATATTAAAAAAATAGCTACTTTTATTTAATGTGTGTTATTTTAAACTGAAATATTTGTAATAAATTATAAAGCTTTCTATGAGTAAATTATTTCAAAATATACTAAATTTTAGAATCAACACTAATATTTATTTTGTCAATGACTTTAAATAAATTAAAATAGTTCATAAATCTAAATCAGAAGAAGGTACTTTACATAAACAGTGGCAAGCAGATAAATTTTAGTACTCTGACGGGACCTCAAAAACTTCAAAAGTAAATTAGAGTTAGGTGGTAACTTAGCTTTTCATAGGTGAATATGAAGTTGAAGAAAAGTCTCATTCACAGCAGCTACGTAGAATATAATTATAGTAGTCCACATATATATTAAAGTTGAGGAAAGTGGTGACCACAATCTAAAACATGATGAAAGTCTTCCAACTTCTCTCCAAGTGGTCTTAGACTGAGGAGAGTTTTCTAGTTCCAAACCATAGTAGATGTTGCATCAAATGTCTGGCATCATGGAGCCTATAATGTCGATGTCATGCCACCCATAAAGAGCATATGTAACTAGGTTGACCTTTGCCGAAGGGTCGAGTTTCATGGAGATATCTTCTCAATTCTAATCCCATCTAATTCTTATACGAACACTTTCTCGTTTTCGAACTATATGTTTAAACAAAGTTGTTGAGAGACATTTCTTAATAATCCATCCTTTATTCGGTTATGGTCTAAACTGTATGTGAGGAGAAAATGGTGTTTAATAGACTTTTGGTTTCCAAAATTAATTACAATATTTAATTCCACCCATAAACACTAATTGAGTTTAAATCTGATACCATATCTTACGAAAAGAGATTGGGAAGCAATGAGAACGATGAAGGAGAAGATGGAAGGACAAACGCAACGAACAACCCATGAACTACACGTTAAGAACCATTTTAAACTCAACATTAATCGAACATGAATGAATGAATTGATAAAAGTAACAAAACATTATTGATGTTGAATGTAATTCTACTTATACACCTCTATGTATGGTTTAGTTTTTGTTTTTACCTTCTTTTTTTAATTTCACCAATTAACCATAAAATAATAAAGAAATTTTACTGATAGATAACAAAAACAGAAAAATAAAGTTATTCTCTCAACGAAAAATACATTATGTATTAATTATGAATAACAAAGAAAAAAAACTGAAAATGAAACAAATAAAATAAATAAAAATGAAATCTGAAACATTTCATTTTAAGATAGTTTTGTTCCCCCAATTATTTCTTTTATGCTACGAGCCCATATTGTAAGAACAATACATGAATCTCATTCATTGCCTGAATCCTGCACATTACATAACCTAAATTAAAATCAGTATTACCATTGTATATTGTATGTTCAAAAAATGGTAACTAAAAAACAAAAGGTAACACAAGATTTGAAGCAGGTTGGAAAATTAACTAAACGAAGGGAGTCAACACGTTTATTTAAAAATACAGAATGAACAAATGTGGTGGGAACGATATCTTCAGCTGTGAAAACAAAAACACGATAATTGGCATGATCTCGAGACTAATAGCTAAATACTAAAGTTATATAGATCATTATATAACTTATAACACTTCCATGTGTATTAATCCTAGAGTATTACCCATATTAGTTTGTAACTTCCTACAAAATTGAGTTGATTTTTTCATTATTAAAAGATAGTAAATTAAATTCTTAAAACAATTGGTATAAATTACACAAGGACATATTGAAGAGCATACCTCAAGTTAGGTAGCCAACCGTTGATCCATTGAATAACTTTTAGGTCCATTAGGACCCTTCCAAAGGCATTAACACTCGCATAAAAGAGAGCTTGTGTTGCACCCATGTCAACGTCCCCTACTCATTTGATGACTAGCAAAAACAACATTAACATACTAATTAATTAATCACATTGGAATAGGGTCTAAGACTAGAATCTGCCCCAACCTTAGCCAAGTTAATTTGTTTGGCTAATCTCAAATGTAGAGAGACCAACCGGGAAAACCTTATCGAGACTAACATGTTTTTACTTAAGGATTCAAAGTACGGCATGTTTCGCATCCGCATGGACCAATTCACACGCCATCAGTCTAGACTTCCATGTTTGCTTTTAGCATAACTTGAACTCAATACATAAACATGCCCTTTTCCCCAAGTTAATTTGCCACAAGACTACGATGCTTCTCACATATACATGATGTATATCATACCATTTAAACTATGCATATTCTTGCATATTTTTTTGTATTAATTTCAAATCCGCGCAACGCGTGAGCATCCTCTAATTTTATATATTATTCACATATATACTAGTTGAAAAATAGTAGAGACATATATATAAGTATGAATTTTTCAAAGGCTCAAAGGAAAATAAATTAAGTACTGTGGCGTTTTAAACGTAAGAGTATAAACATCAAATGGGGAATCAGATTCATTTTATTTGTAAGTTAACGCATACATTAACTATTGGTTATGAATAGGAAGGAAAAGAAAGAAAAACAGTTTATAGTATATATAAGTATATTTGTATTATAGTTTTCTTTATGTAGAGCTTAGTGTTGTTAACTCTCAACGCTGAAGGTTTTGACTGACCCATTCGCTGACCTCATTCAGTTTGTATTCCCTGTACATGGCATATGTATAAAAACCTAAATTTAGATATATTTGTTCCAACCAATTGTAATTAAAGCAAAACAAAGTGATGAAGGAATAAATGTGTAAACCCTGTGTGTGCTTTGAGCTTGATTTGAAATCCAGCCATTAAAAGGGAGTAAAAACATTTGTGTGCAAATTCGTATGGAACTACATTATCAGCTGTGACACAAAAACACACACACACAAAATCAGTATTAATTATCCCGCAAATGTTATCTAAATTGTAAGAACATATAGTTATATAAATCATTCACATACTAGTCCCATGAATATCTGAGAAAGTTCCATGTGTAAGTAAGATTGGTAGCGATGCAGCAAGATTTGTAGATGCAGAATTAGATGCCATATCGTTTTGTAAACTTCTGCAAAATTAAATTACGTTTTATCTTTTGAAAAGTGAATATGTAGAATGTTTTTAAAAAGTTATGTAGTGATAATATAAGTAACATTGGGGTTTGAAGAGCACGCGTACCTCAAGTCGGGAAGCCAGCCAATGAGTCCTACAACAAAGTTTAAGGTTATGGGAAATTTTCCAAAGACATAACGACTCGCAACATAGAGAGCTTCTGCTGCACCCAAACCAATACCCCCTACTCCTTTCATGACTATCAAAACAACCATTAAAGGATTATAATCACTTAGGTATAAGGTATATATATAGTTAATGTATACTTTTCTTAACACTAAAAAGTATTTTATTTTAACGACTCAGTCCACAATACTGTTAACCAAAAAGCATTAACGAATATTGAAAAACGAAATAGTTTAGTGCATACCAATAGGAGTTATGTATTGAATCAACAACCAAAAGATTAATCTATATCACATATTTGATGTATACTATCTCGTAGATTAGTAATATATTATATGCATGTTAAGTGTACATAACTTTTGTTTACCATGTGATATGCTCAAATTTACCCTGAGCTACTCTCTCAAATTAAGAGGTCGTCGTAGTAGGGGTCGAATCACTGGGAGTCAAATCAAACGATAGGAATATTGACTTCAAATTCGGCTAAGTAAAATAATATAAAATAAATAGCAAAAGCAATTGGTAACAGGAAAGATGGTTGATTTCAAATTCAATTAAACAAAGAGCTAGGCTTTTGGGTAATTCTCAGGATGAATCAGAATTGTAGTTCTAACAAAGTTAGGATTTAATTAAGAACCGTTCTAGAACTTGGAACACTAAAATATAATTAACCAACTGTCGTTGCGAAAACTAACTATGTCTAAACCCTAGAAAACCAAATTTCTTTGCGAATTCAATCAATTTAAACAAGCTTTAAATTCAAGTCCAATTTGTTCACAAAATCCCTAAACCAAATTTCTTTGCGAATAAGTAATTTTGCTCACCTAAGATCTAGTTCTGGCTAATCAATTACACTTTCGTGTCAATCTATCAACCTAAGATATCCAAATTCAGGGTCGCGAATCCTAAACCAGAGTTAAAGCAATCTAGGTGAAGAACCTAACAGATAATCCTAACAAGTGAGTTTACCCTAACAATTCATCTTCATTCCATTCGAATCACCCTAAACCTAACAAGCAAACTACTCAGACATGGCAGCAAAGCAAATCATAACTGAATAATACTGCATAAAGAAAGAGAATAAGAATAAGAACAATAGGGTTCGAAGAGTCTCAAAGTATAAAGTAAACTTGTGTCCCTAAAAACCCTAAAAATCTCTCTCTAAACTTTGTTAAGTAAAATCTAAGTCCTGATCTAAAAACCTAAAATAAACTATTTATAGAGGTAAAACTCGTGGTGGGCTTTTATGACGGTTTATTGGTAACTTCTGGCCCGAAAAGGAACAATTTTCCTTCTTTAGGTCGGTCTCTGCGAGCACCTGTCGACCGATCGTCCTTGTGTCTGTCGATCGACAGGCTGTAGTGTAGCTGTCGATCGATCGTCCTTCTTTGGGCTGTCGATCGACAGGCTGCTTCATATCAGCTTCTTTTCTTGCAAAATCCGGCTCCAACCTTGTTTACGTTCCAAAATGCACCGTATTCACCATATAAGCTCCTCACGTGCAATAACCTGTTAAGACACTAAAAAGACTCGAAATACAACGAAAAGACTCGATAAAAGGACTTATATCATGGTCGAAAACCGGTAAAAACCATGATATATCACCATGTCCAGGTTGAGAAGACAAAAGACTAGCAATAAATGAAGCTCCAGAAGATAAAGACACAAGATCTTCTTGCATGTTTTCGGAAACTTCTGACATATCGCACCCTGATTCATCAAAGAGGTATCCTTTTGTAGTAATACTTTAGAAACAATTCATTGATGTTTTTTCGAAATGTGAAACCAACTAATCTTACATGCCATGGTTTGCATCCCGTAATATGTAAGGGGACGTGTAGGAGCAGTGGGGCAAATCCATTTTATCTATGCAACAAACCCATATAGTTTTATTAGAAACTCCAACCAAGTTAATTTCAATTTGGCAAAAAGTTATAATGGATACATACATTTGGAAGACCCAACGTTTTCGTGACATATTATAGCTGCAAATATAATAGAGACATATGTATATATCGTGAGAATCATTCGAATACAAAGAAGAACAAGAATTGAGGTGTGTATATCTCATAAGAAAAGACACTTTTAGAGAAAATTGTAAAACAAATTATATTACTATTTATCATTGACAAAAATTGTGACGCCACAAAATTTATATGAAATTACAAGTTAAACACGATAAAAAGAGAACATTAAATTAAATTTATTATTTGCATAACATGCTAAAATTCAACTTTTTAACCACCATTTTTAAATACACTATTAAACGATGAAGTTTTACTGAAACATGTTTATTATTAAAATGAGAATAGTTTGATTTGACTTTTTTGAAAACAAAAGCATAACAAATAACAAAAATAAATCATGTGAGTGTTAATTACTCGGAGCCATTGCGACCAATGTCATGCAACCATACTAGCTATAGTGGCCATATGGATTCCTATGGGCTTAACAATTTGAGTGCCAGTTACATTTCCACTACCTGTAAATATTTTATCATACACATTCATTAACCAGTTTCATGCATAGAATACAAGAGAAAAATGGTCCAACAATTTTATAACTATGGAAGAAACTTGAACAATTACAACAAAGACTAAAAATACATACCAGAAGCCATGTTTTGATGAGAATAAGTTCTTGTTTCTCAAAGTTTTGTTTTCCACTTAATTGTTCTTAATTAACAAAACATATAAGGGAGGGTATAAATACACACCAAATGAGGTGTCATTGTTGAGAAAATATCAGTATTAAAAGTTCGATGCATGACAAAATCTTACTATTAAAAGTTCCATGGATGACAAAAGATCTTAATTATCATTTATTATTTGATAATCATTTTAATTAAATTTTAAACTTTAAAAAAATGAAGAGCACAACAACCAAATACAATATATGAAGAGAACTTGGAAAAATCCCAAACAAAAATATTAAATCCCTTTATTCATAGTCAAGAATCCAACATGGACAAAAGAACAAACGACATAATTAAATCACAAACAACGAACCATGAACTATATATACCCCCAAAGAAACCCACCCATTATACATGCATACTATCTGATCAAGGTTACACTAAAACGTTCTTCTTCTCTTTTGTCTTCCTCGCCAATCTCGATTCCTTCCAATTATTCTTCTTTGTTGATCATATTTTCGCAGTCTATTAAGTTTAACGCGAACCCTCGAGCCCGAGCCTAGTTGTGAGCCAGTGAACGACCTCATCCATTTCTTTGGGAACGGTATAGTGACCAAGTCTACACATTTAGCACAGCCCAAAAAAAAACTCTTAAGAAACAAATAGTTAAACCAAATCAAATTTGCCGTTTTAGGTTAATCAGTGAAGTGTAATTACCCTTCGTATGGTTTAAACATGATTTGCCGAAATCCAGCCGTGTAAAGAGAGTTTGCAGATTTCTCTCCAAAACTATAAGGAACCACATCATCGGCTGTGACACAAGACAAACGGTAAAGATCAGCTTTTTCGCGGTCTTTAATTAAAGCAAAAAATGTATTTAAATAGATTTCAAAAGAACTTGTTTAATTACACATACAATTTCCATGTGTAAGTATGATTGGTAACGATGCAGCACGCCTTGTAGCCTCATATGAACATTCTATTTTGCTCCTTAAGCTCCTGAGAAGTTAAGTTAAGCTTCTATGAATAAAAATAGACAAACAAAGACTATGCAACACTAAGACAAAATAATGTAACTAGAGTTTGTAACATTAGGGTTTAAGAAGTATTTACTTCCAACCGGGAAGCCAACCACTGAGCCCTACAACAGCTCGTAGGTTTATAGGGTAAGCGTGGCCAGTTCCATAACGTCCAAGCGCGTAACAAGTCGCGGAGTAGAGCGATATTGCTGCTCCCATACTAAAACCTCCAATGCCAACTTGAACTATCAAATCAAAGAATAATTCAAATATTAGCAAGAGATCAATGTGATGCATAATATAATATATAAAATTAGGTTTAGATGTCTCTCTTGCTTACCATCTGCTGGTTCAGCAGACAAAAGGTTAGCAATATGTGAAGCTGAGGCATCTAAACCTTCCAAATCATCATGACTATCTTCAGAAATTTCTCCAACATCAAACCCTGATTAATAAAAACTCCCATTTATTCAATTTTATGTTCTGTAGTATATATTACTTTAGAGAAAGCAAATAAATTTTCATGATGTTTCCGAACGAGAGCCAATTGATCTTACAAGCAGTGCAAGTAAATCCACCAAGACTTGAAACAGGACGTGTAGGAGCAGTTGGACAAATCCATTTTATCTGTGCATAACATATATACTCGTTTTAATACAAAAAAAAAATACTTCAATTTAGTTTTGTTGGATTTATAACGAATTATGTCTAATGAATTCTTACATTTGGAAGTTGCAAGCTATCCATGAGCTGAGATGAGCTGTATACAAAACAGAGACAAGGTGAGAAACGGATGGATGTATAGTTTCAGTAGAATTCTTTTTGATTATTAATACACACACAAAAATCGAATATACTTTTTCATATGAGACGAGAAAATTGTCTTGTTGGAAGTGAGTCAGTGGTCCCCCAACTTGTTTTTATTACAAACTTTAGTGAGCTGAACTTAATATTCTCATAAGAGAAGACATTTGAAGGAAATGTGCTATGAAAAAATCTTTTAGTTATGTATAAGTATAAGTATAAATTTTATAAAACTTTAGAAAAAAACAAAAAGCATCAGGTATAAATTTTGTTGTTGAAAATGGTAACATTGCCAAAACACAACTTTCGAAATTGACTTTATGTAGTCCAATATATATTTATATACTTAAATACGAGAAGAGCTATTAAGCATGAGTTTAAGCTTCAAAAGGTTGTTTTGATTCTTGAGACAAGGAAGCATAATAATAACACAAACAAGACAAGTCAAGATCTTTACCTAGAGCCATTGTCACCAAGACCATGAAGCCATACTAAAGTGGCCTGATGCTTTCCTTTAGGCCTCACAACATAAGTCCTTCCAAATTCATAGCCCCTTGCATTTCTACTACCTTCACAGATTTTACCAAATACAGAGTCATTAACCAACTTCAAGGAGGAAATATTTGCTTCGTAAAGTAACTAAAATATCTTAGAGAAAATCTTGATCACAACAAGCAACACTAACGTTTCAAGAAACATTAACATGAATAATCAAGAAGGAACAAAAAACAAACCAGAGCCCATGCTTTGATGAGAGTAACTCATTGTTGTTCAAACACTCTAAAGGTTTTGTATTTTCTCTTTTGAGAGCTTCAAGTTCCAAAACACAAACAACAAGTGATGGTGAATATTATATGAGAAGGTAAGGGAAGGGCAATGTGTATTTATACACCAAAACTAAAGGTTTAATGTGGAAATGTGGAATAAAAGAAAAGAGGTGAATCTGAATAATTCACTATGGGATGTTCATTGTGTACAACAGCTAACCAAAACTACTAGACAGGGAATTGGAATTGAAAAGCTATAGAGAATGCATCAACAAGAGAATATAAAAATCAGCTTTTTTTCTTTATATAACAAAAGAAATAAATCTTTTGGGAAACATTAGGCATAGAAAATAAATAAAACCAGAACAAGAGAGCAGAGTAAGAGAGACAGAATCAATGCCTTGTATTGTAGGCAGTGGTGGAGGAAAAATTAAAGAAAAACAAAAAAAAATAAACTTTTCTTCCTAGAAGAATATTAATTCTATATATAACACTTAAGTATTTTTACCTGAAACATCAAGGCATAATCCAAATATGAAAAAGAAGACAAACCTCTTGTTTCAATAATTTATTTATGAAAACAACAACAAAATTAAGATTTAAGATGATTGATGAATACCCATTAAGCTCAAAAGTCTTAAACTTTGTGAGGAAATCCTGCAAAAGAAAAGAAATATTAAGGGTTATGTTTGGTCCAGTTTGGAGTGTTTGATTGCAATTAAGGGTTTTGTTTTATCCAAGTGTCCTTGGATATATAATTATAAAGATCTCGATCTACTGCAATGATGACAAGTATGAATAAAACATAAGAGACCAACCTGGATTTTCAGGTGGGGTGAAGAAGATATTGAGGAAAAAGACATAAATCTTTTTCATCAATTTCAACACTTTGATCATTGCTATGTTCTGGTTGCCATTGTATAATGGTTATTGCCCTGTACCCACCAATATATTCAAATCTTCAAATCTTTTGAGTTTAGCTGTACGTAGTAATTTGTTTTCATCGGTAATATTCAGTATGAGGATTTGAGTTTAGCTCTTTAGTTATTTATTTTTTATCAACATTTTTTTGGAGTTTTTATCACTAAATCTGAAAAACAATTGATCTAATGGTTCAAACATTACAATTTTATTATAGATTATGGATGTAAAATTATTGAAGACTCTAATGTCTGCATATTGATTTTTTTGCATAAGATGAATTTATGTCCTTTAAAAAACTAATTATTGCATTTCTAGTTTTTTATTTCATACTGAAAATCAAAATACTACTATTAGTTTTAGAGAAAAAAAGAAGTAGAAGTTTGTGGAGGTGACCTGAAAAGAGAATAATGGGAAAGGTGAGTGGGTCTGAGCACATGCACCACAATGCATGTGTCACCTATAGTATCCACTCTTCATGCCTCAATCACCCATCACTTCCATTTCCCCCCAATATTATTAAAATTTTGAAGTTGGTGGGTCACTTCAAGAATCTATTCTTATCGCAATCAGAAATTGTAACGAAGAAACTTTCTTAATCGGTTAAATTGTTGATAGAGAAACAAAATATCGACCAGAAAGTTAGTGATATATCATGGTTTTTACCGGTTTTTGACCATGATATAAGTCCTTTTATCGAGTTTTTTCGTTGTATTTCGAGTCTTTTTTAGTATCTTAACAGGTTATTGCACGTGAGGAGCTTATTTGGTGAATACGGTGCATTTTGGAACGTAAACGAGGTTGGAGTCGGATTTGCAAGAATAGAAGCTGATATGAAGCAGCTTGTCGATCGACATACATGGTGGTGATCGATCGACAACAACGTTAAAGCCTGTCGATCGATCGACAGGTACTTGCAGAGGCCGACCTAATACGTTTTAAAGAAGGAAAATTGTTCCTTTTCGGGCCAGAAGTTACCAATAAACCGTCATAAAAGCCCACTACGAGTTTTACCTCTATAAATAGTTTATTTTAGGTTTTTAGATCAGAACTTTAGATTTTTCTTAACAAAGTTTAGAGAGAGATTTTTAAGGTTTTTAGGGAGACAAGTTTACTTTATACTTTGAAATTCTTCGAACCCTATTGTTCTTATTCTTATTCTCTTTCTTTATGCATTATTATTCAGCTATGATTTGCTTTGCTGCCATGTCTGAGTAGTTTGCTTGTTAGGTTTAGGGTAGTTCGAATGGAATGAAGATGAATTGTTAGGGTAAACTCACTTGTTAAGATTATCTGTTAGGTTCTTCACCTAGATTGATTTAACTCTGATTTAGGATTCGCGACCCTGAATTTGAATATCTTAGGTTGATAAATTGACACGAAAGTGTAATTGATTAGCCAGAACTAGATCTTAGGTGAGCAAAATTACTTATTCGCAAAGAAATTTGGTTTAGGGATTTTGTGAACAAATTGGACTTTAATTTAAAGCTTGTTTAAATTGATTGAATTTGCAAAGAAATTTGGTTTTCTAGGGTTTAGACATAGTTAGTTTTCGCAACGACAATTGGTTAATTATATTTTAGTGTTCCAAGTTCTAGAACGGTTCTTAATTAAATTCTGATTCTGTTTAACCTGCAATTTTGATTCATCTTGAGAATTACCCAAAAGCCTAGCTCTTTGTTTAATTGAATTTTAAATCAACAATCTTGCGTGTTACCAATTGCTTTTGTCTTTTATTTTACATTATTTTACTTAGCTCAATTCGAAGTCAATATTCCTATCGTTTGATTTGACTCCCAGTGATTCGACCCCTTACTACAATTGACCTCTTAATTTGAGAGAGTAGCTCAGGGTAAATTTAAGCATATCAGTTAGATAAACGTAATAATTGCATATATTTTTATCCTATAGTATACTTCTTTCTACACAAAATCTCTTAGAGATTTATGGAATGATTACTATCTGAACATGGGGCTAAATACTACTATATGATAGTACGTTGTAATTGTAAGATGAAAATTATGGAAATGGTTGACTTTAAAATTATCAGGAACAAAAACTAGTGGATTATGACATTAGCCTTTTGCTTAAAAAATGGTGGTATCATAATTGATTAATATAAATATCTCACGAAGGTCAAGCAATTTTCAATTTAATTATAGCTCTTAGTCAACTCTTGTAATACCCCCACCATTTTCTTATGAAAAAATATAACTTCAATTCGAGTGAAGAATCAGCCGAAATCAGAAAAGTTCATTTCAAATTTTAATTAATTTTCTTTTTAACTTGATTATATAAAGTTTTGTTAGAATTGCACTAAATTTGACATAACAAAGGAGAGATGCTTTCGGCACTAAAATGTTAGTACTTGTTAATGGTATTTAAAGGTGTATAGTGTTTGTTTGTTCGCAGGGTTAAAGGGCTAATATTGAGGCCGTTGTAAGCGTTTGCGTTTAAATATTGGAAGTAGCTATGTATAAGAAAATGATAAAGTGAATCTAATAATTTATTGCATATATGTGATATACTAAGAAAATCTATTTTATATCTATATGGGTGAATAAAAATTACCAAAAAAAAAAATTAATGCTAGCAAGTAAAAAAAACAAACAAATTGATCGAAAGTAAGTAAATTTTTAATTTGTATATATATATAGCAAAACACTATCCATATATGGGATATAATACATTATATATAGTCTGGAAAGTATCTTTCAAAAGAGTGTTAATGGATAAAAACCCACTACACACATTACAAAACGTTGACTGTGTATAATAAATAGAACGAGTTGCGTGTCAAATTAAGACATGCATGGAAGATTTAGAATTGCAATTTGCAAATGTGTGATTACATTTAACTAAAATAAGAGTATTAATCTTTTATGCGAAGTATATGTCTTAATTAATACCATTGTCTTTGTTGAGTAGACGTTAGTGAACCAAAATAAGGTAGCTAGGGTTCCTACCTTCGCGGCTTAGTTTTTATTTTTTTAAACATATCTAAGCTAAAGAATATTCTAAATTAAGCACATACAAGAATTCATGCATATATATTTGATAATCGAGTTTTATATGTTGAAAACTATGTTAATCTAGAGAACTCTATGTATCATCCCATCTCATTGGCTTAGATTAAATTTTTTTTTTTTTAAAACGGTATGCAATTGTCGGTTTGGAGCAATATTAATAGCCATCTCAATTCTCATATCTTTACTTGAGTTAAAATTAAAATCCATTAAAAGATTCTTATATATGAACAGAAAATGTGAATGTGTGTTTGGAAATGAGAGTTGATAATGAGGGCAAGCTGTGTGGAACTTTAAAGTTTAAAGTAAGTGTATTTGTCTGAAATAGAAAGGGAATAGAAACTCCTTTTTTTTTTTGTCGTCGGGAATAGAAACTCCAACGTTCGTTTTCTTGAGATTTCTTTTTATTATGAGACTTTTGGAATTTTCATGGAATTGATTCTTCACACATTTTTTATATTTTCTTGGTAGGTTTTGCCTTGGTTTCATACGGTGGCAAAAAAAAATGTTTTGCTAGCAAAAGATAGGTCTTTTGTTTGTCATTTTAGTTATATATATTTTTGTCATAACCATGCATGTACGTCGATTATGGATAAAAGCAAACACATTTTTAGATAAATTATTGAAAATTTCAAGATTGAATGAATGTTATCTATGTTGGAATTATATATTTTCCGCATACGAATAATAATTGCATCTTAATTAAGTTTATAGTCGTGAAAATAGAGTGTTAAATTACGCGGGGAATCTCAGATTTAATTTATAGCCGTAGAGGAAAGCAACAATATTTGATATTAAAATGTAGAGAAGAAATGTTAGGAATATAACTTTGTAGTGCATATAGAATAAAAGTGGCTTTTGATGTTAACGTCGAGTATTTGTGTTCTTCATATATTCCCCTTTTGTTATTATTACAATAAATCGAAAAAAACTTTGGATGCTAGTTTAATTAGTACATTTACTACATAGCCAATTAAGGTATAAGGTTGAGAGAAAATCGAGTTTCTTTGTTTTTTATTCTTATTTTGTTTGGTTTCAGGCATCTTTGTTCGTTTGTCTTATTAAGGATCTCTTTTTCCAAAAGTATAAAAACGTAACACCGAATCTGGCTTCAATTGCTGCTATGTTAGAGGTCTTTATTGTTGGAAATTTTGAACGATGCCAATTAATTTAAACCACCAGAAACAAGATACAATATTTTTTTTTTGTCGAAAACAAGATACAATATTTATATCTTATTTTTCGTTTTTATTCGACTTCTGAATAGCTTTCATTATTCCATTAAACATATAGATTTATTTATTACTCCATCATCTTTTAACAATTTATTAGAGAAAAAACAAGAACTAGTGTGGGAAACAAAACAACTACCTCCCAAATGGTTTGTTCCTACCTATCACTAGCCGACTGAAGTTTAGGTTTTTAAAGAATCGGTAGGTCGGTATCGATGACCAGCCAATTAGGTTTAAGGCAGAAGAACAAACTCTAGGGTTTCTATTACCATAAAAATATAAACACCGTGAAATTCAAAAATTATATACAATTCGAAAAGAGGAATTATTCAAACTCAAGATAATCAAAACAATAACAAAAAAGCCTCAGAATTTTAATGCAAGAAAAAAAATGGAGTTAGAGGCTTGGAGTCTAGAGGCAAAGAAAGTGATCGTGACCTTTACTATTGAGTTGGGCTCTTGTATAGGTCCAAGTCCATTAAGTTTAGATTTTTGATTCACTTTCACAACTTTTGTAACTATGCTATTTGTATGTGTCAATCAATATCAGAGAAGGTTTTGTGCTCATAACTATGGCATCTATAGGATTAGAAGAAAACAATTATAACTATTTCATCAACAATTTTTTTTATACCAATCACTAAGATAGATAAATGAAAAATACTTTGCAGAAGTTGATAGCTCGACTAAAAAATACCATGGAGTAATCCTAGAGATCACAGGATCAAGACGATAGATGAAATATATAATTTAAAAGACTGGTCCGGACCTAGGAGGATGTACGGATTTCAACCTAGAAACTTCTAGTTATTCTAAAAAAAAAAAAAATTACAGTGAGAATATGATGGTGGTCTTTATCGTCACCATGGTCATTTGGTGCATCGCCTAGACCAACCATTTCGAGCTGCCAAAAAAAAAAAAAAACCAAGTTTCAAACAATGTCGTTCTTGCTTTTAATTTTTTTATTAAATATTTTAAATCTTGAAAATAGATCAAAATCCAAGTTCTAATTTACCACCAAGTATTGAAAACACACTAGATATGCAAATGGCTTTCTTTTCTCTAGCCAGAACCAAACTACGATTCATCCTTTGAATTTTCAAAAGAAATAAAAAGACAACAAATGATTTGTAAATGGATCCAACGACAATCAACAATCAAAAGACTAAAGAAATCAATCAAAATAGAACTATGACACTTTTGTATATGAAAAAATTCGCTTCGGACAAAACGATTAAGTTTCATTCATTTTCCTCACTAAACATCAAAAAATTATGAATTGAGAACGAAAAACAGTTTTATTCGTAGATAGTTAAGACTATCATAATCGCTACCAAAACACAAAGATACTAAATCCTAATGTTCTAGGACTACATTACATCTACATATACCATTTTTTGCCACCAATCAGTAGAAGAAAAAAATTTATGGTTTTTTTGTACTATTTCTTATCATTATTCGTATTATTTCTAACTTTTACTGATATATTACATCGTTAATTTATCTATTATCATACAAAATTTACCATTTTTTGTTACCAATCGATCCTAAAATTAAATATTATTGTGTTGTAACATTTGATTTACATTAACCAAACGACTACTCCACGTTTTAAATAATTAAAAAAAAACCCAAAATTTGTCTTCATGAGAAAATTCATATCAAGACATTAAAATATGACAATAGACCAAGCGTGTAGACTTATCCATACTCATATAGGAACATTGCTAGAGGCCACTCAAAAGTGGTCCTCAAGTTATGCTTGGAGAAGCATACTTCAGGGCAATAGGTTGTTGAAACAAGGGGTTTTTTGGAATATAGGAACCGGTGAGAATGTCCATGTTTGGAAAGATGCATGGTTACCAACAAATCCACCTAGTGCACCAACTCCTAAAGATACCAATGCTCTCGCTTCAATTCAGAAAGTCAAAGATCTCTTTACTCAGGGCACCACCATATGGGATCCTATTAAGATCCATACATTCATTCACCCTTTAGACATTTTTTTGGTGTTGCAGGTGAAACCATCGCTTACTGGTGTGCAGGACACAATCACTTAGCTACACTCCAATCATGGAAATTATACTGTAAAGTCAGGCTATAACTTTATGCGATCTAAGAAAGGTGAGTCGTCTAGCACACCTATCTCTTTCTTTAAACACCTCTGGAAACATAACTTACCCTCCAAGATATAACATTTCTGGTGGAGAGTCATGCATAATGTTTTACCTGTGGCCTCCAAGCTCCAGCAAAAAAAGATTCTTAGGGAGAATACTTGTTCGGTATGTGGAGAAAAAGAAGAATTTGTTAATCATATGTTGTTCCAATGCAGAGTTAGTCAAAAAATTTGAGACTTAGCTCCTATCACTGTTCCACCGTTGCATATATTCTCCTCAAGCAATTTAATAGATAATTATGCAGCTGTGATTGAAGCTAATAACCTATCACCAGAACAAACTCAACTTGTACATTTCTTGGGGTGGAGAATTTGGAAGCAAAAAAATGAGGTGATCTTCAATGCGGTGAGGTGGCCCATTCCTAGTGTTATAAACAAAGCCATTCAAGACCTTAGCCTCTGGACTGAAGCGACGACTTTACAGCAACAAGATCAGTGTCAGCAATACCATCCTCAGTTGAACCAGAATAATGGGCGAGAAATACCAAAGACTTTGGATCATCTCTTTCAGCAAGAGTCTGGTCCTTGTTGTTTGATCGATGCGTCATGGCTTTCCCCGCATCATCCCATTGGCATCGGGTAGAGTTTGTGTGAGCTTAATGGAAGACAAGTGCTCCATGGTTCAGGTATCTTTCCTCCTACTCAAACTCCAAAATTGGCTGAAATAGAGGTTTTGCGTACTGTGATTGTAGAGTTACACAAGCTTGGTTACCGCAACATCACTTTATGTGGGGACTTGCAATGCCTCTACGGTTTACTTCATAATTCAGCATTAGACTTAGAAGACGCGTATCAGAGACATCTCCCTCACATTGTCCAAATATAAGATATAGTAAAAATAGCTAAGCTTTGTAACTTTCGATTTCAGCAAATCTCTAGAGAAGCAAATGATCAAGCTGATCGTTTAGCAAAACAAGCTAAGATTAATTCACAAAGCTATGTAGTAAGATGGACGTTGTAATCACTTATCTTTAATGAAATCTTTTGACGACCAAAAAAAAAAAAATCCATACTCATATAAAGCCACAATCCAATACAAACGCGTCCATATTAATTCCTATACTACCCTCAATCCAACGTACCACATCTATTTCCATCTACACTATCATAAACCTCACCACACTAGATAACTACACCAAACTTTTTAAAAATTACATTACAAACCCCTAAAAAAATCAAAACTCTCATTTCACATCTTCTTCTTCATCTTCTTCACCATGGCTTCGATTCTCTGTTACTCAACACCAATCACAATCCGAGCATCTTCCGGATCTAAACCGGATCCGAATCGTAAAAGATCCGTTTCTTGGTGGGCTCCTCTTTTCGGTTTACCTTCCGAACCAGATTACTTCAATACAGTGGATTCAAACCCGGTTAAAACAACCGATTTAACCGGGTCGGGTCAAGATTCCGGTCAGAGATACCGTCGTGGTTGTTTAACGGAAGAGAAAGCGAAAGAGTTAAGGAAGAAAATCGCAGAAGCTTCGAATTTTCACGATGTTATGTATCATTCAGCGATTGCGAATCGTCTTGCTTCGGATATCTCCGATCGGGTCAAGGATCATTGAAGTCGGATCCGGATCCGGGTCCGGGTCGTTGTTCTTCAAGATCTGGAGATTAATAAATTGAATAATCTTTTTTTGGTTTATTTTAGTGATCTTGTGTGATGCAGACTAGTTTCTATCGGTGCTCTTTTTAATTTGGACCGTTGGATTGTATATTAGTGAATTTTACTCTTAATTAATCTCCACTTTTTTTCCTTTTTAGATATTTGATGTACTCTCAAGAATTGTAGTTACCGTTAATGAGCTACTTAAATTGGATCTTGTTAAATATTAATGGTGATTTTAATATGGAAATAGATCCTTGTTTATAGAATTTAATTTGAAGCTAAACTCTAGTTTAATTAACAACTGATCAAACGGAGGGGCCGTTCGTTGCGTTATGCGGCTAAATATTGTTGGATTGTCTGTCGCAGGTTCCTACGGTCAGACACTGTGTTTTATGTTACAAATTTTTGATCGCAAAAAAGTTTAGCGGCTACGTTTTTAAAATTAGTATTGTGACTAAAATTTTAGATGCAATCGCAGACAAACAAACAACGATTAAACGATGCGGCTGTTAAACGAATAATAATCGCAGTGACTGCATGATGTAAGTGCAAACCACAACCGCATTTATAACAGGCCGAACTTTCGTTAATTAAACTCAAAATCGAAGTGATTAAGCTTGTTTTTTTTACTCTAATGGGCTTCTATGGGCCAAATTTTACTTAAACACAATGACTCCAGTTAAATGAAATATGAGCACATAAGTAAATCCCCAAAATGTAAGGATCATTTATGCAAATATATTTAACTCTACAGAGCAATTTAAAAACTAGAAAATTACATGTTCTTCTTCTTCTTCTTCCCTATGTAAGAAAATCCCTAGAAACAGTCTCTGTACAAATAAAAAAAAACAAGAATCTAACTTTAACTTCCAGATTCTTCAATCGTAGATCGATCAAATTTTTAGATTTGGGTTTTTCTTTTTTGTAGTAAACAGAAAAAAAGTTTGGTTTTTTACTTGTATTCGATTTGATTTGAGTTTAGGGTTCTTGAGTTTGTATCAATTTTAACGGCTAGGGTTTTTGTGTTTGTGTTTGTAATATGGATAAGAAGAAAGTAACGATTCCAGTAGTTTGTCATGGACATTCAAGACCTGTGGTTGATTTGTTCTATAGTCCAATCACACCTGATGGTTTCTTCCTCGTTAGTGCTAGTAAAGGTAAACACTTTACATTCAAAAATGACGATTTTTGTTGTTCTATCACAATCCATGATGTTACAGTTGAGACCCTTTAAGTATAAATTGTGTCTCTTGTATTTGGTATTTACATGTTTGGATTCTTAGAGTTTTTGAGTGTTTTGAGAATTGTTGTGTGTTTAGATTCGCATCCAATGTTGAGAGATGGTGAAACTGGAGATTGGATTGGTACATTTGAAGGACATAAAGGTGCAGTGTGGAGTTCTTGTTTGGATAACAATGCGTTACGTGCTGCGTCTGCATCAGCGGATTTTTCAGCGTATGTGTTTGATTTTGTTATGTGTCTCCATTGTTTTCTTAGATATAATGTATATGATTGTTGAATTGGTTTTACTTATTTGTGTAGGAAACTTTGGGATGCGTTAACTGGTGATGTGCTACATTCTTTTGAGCATAAGCATATTGTTCGAGCTTGTGCCTTCTCCGAGGTTTGTTCAAGTTCTTTACCGTCTCCGTGTATGCAATTTTGAGTTTTCTTGATAGACATATGTTTTGAGAGTTTGGTTAATTAGGTGATACCGGAATTTGTTGTTTAGATTGGACTATTCTTAGAGATTTTCGATTGTGGATGGTTTCTCGTAGTTTATACCTATGCGTTAGTTACTGATTGATTGCAATGCGTCTAATATGTTTATTTCTGTAGGATACGAAAACGTTGCTCACGGGAGGATTTGAGAAAATTCTTCGTGTTTTTGACTTGAATCGATTGGATGCACCTCCTACAGAAGTTGATAAATCTCCTGGTTCAATCAGAACTCTTACGTATCTTCACAGTGATCAAACAATCTTAAGTTCTTGCACTGATATTGGCGGTGTAAGGTACGAAACTATACGAAATAACAAAGCACAGCTAGAACAAATCTCCGTGTTTTCGTGTTCCTTCTCATCGAATTGTGATCTTTATACAGGTTATGGGATGTGAGGAGTGGAAATATTGTCCAGACATTAGAAACTAAATCTCCTGTCACTAGTGCTGAAGTGAGTCAAGATGGACGGTATATCATAACCGCTGATGGGTCAACGGTTAAATTCTGGGACGCAAACCAGTAAGTTCTCATTCCGAGTAGAGAATCCGATATTTTCTTATTACCTTTTGTAATTTGCTCAATCTCTATCTTTTGTGTTTTTTTCTTTTTTTAAGCTTTGGACTAGTGAAGAGTTTCGACATGCCTTGCACTATTGAATCTGCGTCGCTTGAACCAAAGTCTGGCGAAAAGTTTGTCGCTGGTGGAGAAGATATGTGGGTTCGAGTGTTTGATTTCTACACTGGCGAGGAGATTGGTAAGTCACTCTCCAAACATTTTACGGAATCAAGCAAAAGATTCTTATAATGGTTTCTGATATTGTGGAACTTAGGATGCAACAAGGGACACCACGGTCCAGTTCATTGCGTGCGTTTTTCACCCACGGGCGAGTCATACGCCTCAGGATCTGAAGACGGAACCATCAGAATCTGGCAAACAAATCCCCCAAACCCCGAAGACAACAACGAATCAAGTTCAAGAAGAGCGAAGCATAACGTAGACGAAGTTTCCAAGAAAATCGAAGGCTTTCACATCAACAAAGAAGGCAAAACCACAGAGAAACCATCTTCTGATCCTTAAACCAAAAAATGTCTTCTGATTTGCTTATGTTTTGTTTCAATGACATGAAGGATCTTTTGAATCAAAAGCAAATTATTTAGGACTTTTTTTCGTTAATTAAACTAAAATATAAGGACTATTTTGTGATTTGACTTATGATGATTTTTTGGGCTTGGGCTTTTTTTGTTGTAATTAGGGTAAGAGAAGAGGGGTAAAATCGTCAATTTAGTAAACCGCCTTTCTCGATCTCTATCGACTTGGGATCTCTTCTTCTTCACCATTCTTCTTCTTCTTCGTTTTCTCAATCTCTCTGCGAGGTTTCTTTTACAGTTTTTGGCGGGAAAATGTCGGGGAAAGGAGCGAAAGGGTTGATAATGGGGAAACCAAGTGGAAGCGATAAGGATAAGGATAAGAAGAAACCAATCACTCGTTCTTCTCGAGCTGGTTTACAGGTATGTGTTATTGTCATGAAATTCATGTGTATGTTGTGGATCGATGAGTTTCTGAGTTGGGTTTTTGGTTTTAGACACTGGGTTTCGAGATTTGGTTTTTGTGTTTGGGTTTTGATTCATTGAGTTATATGGAACTCGATCTATTGATTTACAATGTGTTCTTGTTCTTGTTATGGAGATTTAAGGCTAGTTATGTTTATAAGGTCGTAACAGTAACACAAAGCTACTATTGATGTAACAATGTGTGTTTTGTTGGTTGAAACTTGTGATGTCTCTTGTGCAGTTTCCAGTAGGTAGGAATAGAGACATTGGGATTCGAGTCTGTTGTGTTATTTGCTAATGATTTGATTCAGTGAGCGTTTTGTGGTTGATATTGACTTCGATGTTTTGATTACAGTGTGTTCTTGTTCGTGTCTCGATGTTAATTGAGAATCTAGTTTTTCTATATAGGTCTAGTTATGGTTATGCTACTACTTGAGAGTAGTTTATGACGAAGCAGTCAAAAGAAAGCTAATTTTGATTCAACATTGTGTGTTTTTCTTGAACCATTTTTTGGTGTTTGTTTGATGTTGTTGTAGCTCCTCTCTGATAGTCTCATTACTAACACTCTTGCTTTGACCTTAGAACTCAAACCATGCTTGCTTTCTAATGGTTGATTAGATATAATGGTTAGCTTTTTACTCGGGTTTATACTCGATTTTCTTGTTTATGGCTGATTTGGTTTCCTTTGTGCAGTTTCCAGTGGGTAGGGTGCATCGACTGTTGAAGACTAGGTCCACTGCTCACGGAAGGGTTGGAGCAACCGCAGCTGTTTATACCGCGGCGATATTGGAGTATCTGACTGCGGAAGTTTTGGAGTTGGCTGGTAACGCGAGCAAGGATCTGAAAGTGAAACGTATCTCGCCAAGGCATTTGCAGCTTGCGATTCGTGGAGATGAAGAGCTCGATACTCTCATCAAAGGAACTATAGCTGGTGGTGGAGTTATCCCTCACATCCACAAGTCTCTCATCAACAAATCCGCCAAGGAATAGAATCTTAGTGTACTACCGCTTTGCTTTTGCTTTGCGTTTCTGTTTCTCTAAGTGTTTCGAGAGTCTGTGTTTGATAAAAGACGCTAGAGAGCTCTTTCTAGGATCGTTTGCTATTATTGTTCAGTCGGCGCGTGTACTCGTGTTAGAGACGCTAGTCGATTTCATCTATCTTTAAACATATGTATTCAGTGATTATCCTAAACCCTTTTCTGACTACCTTTTCTAGTTTGATACGAGTATCAAAGTAACTGATCATCGCTAGAGAAGCTCGAAATGCAAATTCATCGGTAAGGATATGTATTTTCTCTCAACAGAAATCATATATACATGATACAAATAAAATCACAGGTTGTGTTTAAGAAACATGGTTCTTTGAGCTAGTTTTAGGAGTTAAGAGTTTGGTAGTTTAGGTATCAATCTGCAAATGAAGGAACCGAGAGCAGAAACAAGTGTTGTAGGACACTCCTCGTGTGGCAAATGTCCGCATCCAGATATCGTTACAAATCTCTGTTCGCGCACACACACAAAGACATAAAACCGTGTCAAAAGAGAGTGGAAACTAACTTATGAAAGTCTCGGTTAAGAAGATGTGAAAACTTACAGAATTAGCGAGTTTCAAAGCTAGAACTTGTGAAGATTTCAAAGGAACAAGAGCATCCTCAGCTCCGGCGACAACTAAAACCGGAAGATCTCCCATAGATTTTAACAGAGCAGATGCATTTTGAGGCGAAAGGCTCATCTCATACGATAACTTGCTTATCTCATTGAGTGCTTCATCCCAAGCTTCTAAACATAAAGGAGCCTGAAATACACAAGAAAATCACTAAGTAAAAGGTAACTACTTAATCTCATTATGTAAAGGTCATATAAAGTGAAGCTAGTGATTACCTTGTAGAGCATCATGACATCAGTGGTTAACTTAGTAGTGTCACACCAAGCACGCCGGTTCACCAATTGGGTTATCTCAGTTCGCAACAATGGACGAACCAAATGCTTCTTCCTAAGTGAAGTATGAAGAAGTATCCTCGCAAATGCAGGTACTACTTCTCTTGATAAACTAACATTTATCAAAACCACTGTTTTGATTCTTACATTGCATTTGAAAGTAGAAGGTGCTTGTACTCTTTCAACAGCCTTAAGAGCAAGCAAACCGCCATCGTCGTGGCCAACGAGTACAACCGATGAAAATCCCATCTCGGAACAAAAAGCAAGTAGTAGATCAACCTGAGGACTCAAATATGTCAGAAAAGATGTATAACATCAAGAAGCTTTCACTAGGCAATGTATGTAAAAAACTTACTTGGCTTTCGAGCTTGTAAGGGTTAGCTAGATTTCTCTCTTCCCAATCTTTACGGATAAGCCTCGAGGTTAAGCCCCAACCAGGCCGGTCATATGCAACGACTTTGCAACCGAGGTGAAGAGACAATTCTCCCATTACATGTCTCCAAGAAAAGACTCCTCCTCCAAAACCATGAACAAGAACTATACCAACATTCTCATTTCTCTCCAAATCAACACCAAGATTCATAGAAACCATATCATCCTTATCGAAAAAGTTAATAGGAGTAGTTGCGTAACTAGCTAATAGAGGATCGTATAATGATGATCTATCGGGTTGAATAGTGTAGCTTCGATGCAAATGATTGCTTTGAGTTTGCGCGATAACATTTGACATCTGCTTGTCTAGTACTCTCAGCTTTCTTGCATTCATTTCCGCTGCAGAACCGCTTACGATAGACGATGAATCACACTGCTTGTAATGAACATTTAAGCCATGGATCTTGATGAATAAACTATCTGCATTTGCAAGTAGTCTTGGTTGTAATAACTCTTCTCTATCCAAAGATGTTCTTTGTCTGAATTCACCAGCATAAGTAAAGATTTTGCAGTGTAACCGAGTAAGAGAATGACGATGCGCTTTCTTGTAACCCGAGAAACCGGACTTACACGAGAGAACCTGGAAATACCATATAGAAACAAGTAAGCTCTAATCTCACAACAGAGCTAATAAGTGAAAAGAAAACAAGAAGAGCAAAAATGTTTTACAGCTTCTTGGTCAATCTTGTGGTACATAAGCTTCCTTCTTGCTCCACAACGCATTCGATAAGCTACAACGACATGAGCTAAACCGAAAACCGTAGATGATAGTAACAAAATCGGCATTCCCCACACGATCTTGAAGTAATAAACATTTGTTTTCATATGAGTATTCACAGTGAAAACACAAGTTTTAACCAAAAGTATGAGAAACCCTCCAAAAGAAGATAACATCACTGTTCCAAGATAATGACCATAAGCTAATCTTGTGTCTTCACATATCCAAGAAAGACCTGTTTCAAAATCTTAATGCATCAGAGCAAACATATCAAAGTAATAACATTTTCGAAGATGTGAAAATGTATCGTACCGATGATGGCGAGAGATCTAAGGAGAGAAATGAGTGGTACATCAATGAAAGAGGTCTTGAAACTATACGAACGAAAATGTTCTGAAGCAGAAGAGCATGTGAGGCAGGTAAGGCTTGAGACGATAAGACAAGGAACCAACACATCAACCACCGTGATTAGAATCGGTAAGGAAGAAGCTAATAGAGAGGCCGTCATTGCTGCCATAAAGAACATTGTTCGTAAACATCTTCGTGCTTTTTCCGCTATAATCCACGACTTCCATGCCACCATTTTGTTGACTAACAACTTGGAGCGAAATGATCAAGTGTTTGTAGCTTTGTTGGTGTACTAGTGGATCTTCCAAAAATAGTCCGCCTTGAAGTCAGAAGAGAGGACTAAATGTATCTCGTCCAATTTTCGGTCTGAAAAGATTATGGATCAAAGATTCGGAACTTCTTGATAATTCAAGAAAACAACCAAATAACAATCAGGCGGATTGTCGGAAATTCGCCTAGATCATGATGGTTAGTTGATGACCGCGGTGGAGAAGCGCCGAGCATTCTCCGAAGATGGTGTTATCAGAAATTTTTCAAGTTTTTTTTTGCTTTTTATATACGAACCATTTTTTCAAATGTAGACAAAAGCATTTAGCTTTTAAGGGAGTTATGTAATTTAGCTGGTAACAGTTGGTTTATTTGTAGGTTTTAATAGAAATATATTTATAAGAATAGAAATATTGGTGTATAAAATATAGAATGAGTTGTATGATAAAGTTAATTTTATGAGTGGGGAAATAATTTAATGATTAATGGACCAAAAGACAGCCAAGAGAAAGAAAATGATAAGTGTGTTGGAGGAAGATTATGCAAATATAGAAGCATGTGATTGTTAGGTTCACTCTAATATTCTTCCAGCCATTTTCTTCTGTCTTTGTTCCCTTAAAGGTTACCTTACTAATTAATTATTTATACTTATTTCTCTTTTTAACTCATAAATAGTTTGGAAATAAACAAATGTTGTAATTTACTAAATCATGACTAAAGTGTTTTCAGTTCGAGTAAACCAATCCAAATCGAAATATATTTAAATGAATTTACATTTTCTGTATTCGACAATCCAAATAAATCGAAAATTAAAATAAATGTTTCTAAAAAAAACTTAGAAAAATAAAGATATTTGACTAAAACAAAACCTTACCAAACCATCAATAATATTATGCTTTACAAAGAACTATTGTTTAAAAATAAAAAAACCGAATAATATAAATCCGGATTGAATACTTTTTTTTTTACATCAATTGCTTCTCTTTGAAACATTTATCTACTCCATTTGGGTTTAACAAAAACTAGAAATGTTGACAAAAAAAACCCTCTTCAAAAATGTTTTTTTTTGTTTGAAAACAGAATTTTAATACTCTAGAAAAATGTTGGGGTTGTTCATATAATTGACATGTAATAATTATGAAGCCATCTATCTGGCAGAACAAATCAAGATATTGTCTATGAGACTATGACTAGATTAATTACGGGATCACTATATTAAAAAGCGTAAAGAAAAACTTATTTTACCAAAGTATAATAGAATAATAAGTCAATAATTAATAATTGTGTTCCCATGCATGTTACTCCCAAACAAAGGAATAAAAATGGTACATCGATTTATGTACGTTTCAATTATCGCATGTCAATAAAATACGAGGAAACTACTTACGTATATATGGTTTCCATATGCAAATATTATCTCTCATATCAAATAAATTGATCTTTCTTATCAATCATCGTGATTTTGTTGCGGCTTGATTGATCTTTCTTATATATCATTAAAACACTTAAAAAAAAAAATCAATTATTGCAAAAATAATAGACATTAGACACTGGTGACTTGATGTCGAATAGAGGTGGCGGTATTGTTTTTTTTTTTTTGATAAATGGTAATATTTTATTAAAATGAAAACATATCAGGTTTACAAAATACAATATAAACCTATATCATGATCCCATGACAAAAAAAGTAAAAACATGAGATCATACAACACAAGCCGAAGCTAGATTTTCAGTTCGTCACACTCAACGCTAGCCGAAGCTAGCGCAAATGACAAAGTGATAACGATGCTAATGCTCTATACTAAATATTGAATGCTGAGAAGAAGAAGCAAACGACTTAGAAGATCGAAATGACGAAGCACAACACTAGAAGCCATTCCATAGAAGCCCAAATAAGCTGATTTTAGAGACTATTATACTTTTGTGGAAGATGATTTTTGTAGCTTTTGAAATCGAAAATGGCGGCCGGGAGTGACTTCTCTGACTGTCCGAAGAGGCTCACGTGCTGCCGGATGTGAAGTGGTCCTTTGAAACAATTTCTGTGTGTTTGTCATCGAAGAAATTGTAAGTGATGCTATCCATTCGAGGTTTTGGGACTGGCCTCGGGTTAGTGTGTTATTCATGGCAATGACAATGAGAATTCGAGTTTATAAACGGGATGCTAGTTAATACTAAAGTAAGGTCCAATAAAACTTAAACAAGCCCACTGGCCAATTCTTTCAACTAGATCCGTTTGGATAAACCAGACCGATCGGTACAACCAATGGGGTTGGTAGGAAAATGAACGAACCGAACCGGGGGTAGGTGAATGAAGTGACATGAATAAGGTCGGGTCGGATCCTAACACCAACTTTCCACACCGACTCTACTGACCCTACCAACCCCAATACACATCTTTTTGGTTGGTGAAATGAAGAAACCAATCATTTATCTCTCTTGAATTTCTAAAATCATATTACATTTAATCCTTATGGATAAGATTATAATTTTTAGAAATGACAGAAACTAAATACTTGTAATAACAGAAAACAAAATTATCTATAACCAAAAAAATTAACTAACAAATCACATAACACTTTTACTAAAATATTTGAATAAAAATCAAATTTCGGATGACTAAATATACTAGAACCTCAAATCATAAATTCGCATAAGTTTATGTTCGACTTCAAACAAAAGTATCATACGTGAGTAATTGATTTTTTAATTTTGGTTCCAAATATATGATTCGAAATCAGATCATGAAATTGTTTTGGTAATTTTTTTTTTTATATATAGATTAATTAGATTTGATTTTTTGTGTTGATAAAAATATAAATTTGATTAGTAATATAGAAAAGTACCAAAAATTTTAACGATACAAAATAACAAGACAAATGATAACACAGTTAAAACCAATAAAAATAGTGATAAAAAAAAGTAGTAATACCAAAAAAAAAAGAAACTATAATTCACAACGTTATGTTTTAGATTTTTTTTTTAGCACTGCATTTTTATTATTATTTTATTACAAATTATGATAATTGTTATATTGACGATTTACAACGGGCATACCTTCCATCTTGATCCACGCCAGACGATTTTACTTCGCTCCACGCTGAATATCTCCTGCAAGTTTGTCTTCATCAATCTGCAAATTTAATAACAAATCGCATCTTCTAGGATTAAGCATTTGTGATGTTATTACACTATTTGATTAGTGACTAATATAAACCATAAATTTACATATTTCTTTCTGTAAAAAAGAAAGAAAAATATTTACCACCGTTTTTACATAATGATTATATAAAACTTTCTATGCATCCATACTTATTTATTCACTACCGAAAAAAAAAAAAAATTGATTACCTAATATCACAGATATTATTAAATAAATATTACACAAACTAATCATGTTAAACTTTTAACAATTTTTATTTCAATAGTCTCATATATATAATAAACTCATTTCTCTTTCTCATCTCCACCAACCAAACTTCACTAAAAAAAAAACACAAAAAAAAACATCAAAACGATGTCGTCTGAGACCTCACCGAACATAACTCCGGCGACTTCACAACCACCGTATTTCTGGGGTGATATACCAGAAGAAGAGTATTACACATCACAAGGTGTTCGTAACACAAAATCTTACTTTGAAACACCAAATGGTAATAAGCTCTTTACACAGAGCTTTGTTCCATTAGATGGTGAAATCAAAGGAACAGTGTTCATGTCTCATGGTTATGGATCTGACACAAGTTGGATGTTTCAGAAGATTTGTATTAATTTTTCTACTTGGGGTTATGCTGTTTTCGCTGCTGATTTGTATGGTCATGGTCGTTCTGATGGTATCCGTTGCTATATGGGTTAGTTACTATGTTCCCTTCTTGAACTACTACTCTGTTTTTGAAATCTTGTGATTGGTTAGAAAAATCTTTAATGAATTTAGGGGTTTATGTGGAAGAATTGAAATGTGTAAATGTTAGGTGAAAGTTGAGATCTTGCTTTAAAGTTGAAATTTTGATTGAAATGTTACAAGTTTTGGATTTAGGAGGTTGAAATATGTACTCCCTCCGTTCCAAAAAGAAAGATGTTTAAGGTTATACACACTTATTAAGAAAACGCATTGATTTCTACGATTTACAGTTTTCAATAAAGTTTAACCAATAGTATTTCAGTATTTGTTTTGGAATTTGTAAAAGTGCATAGAAAACTGTAAAAACTCTATCTTTTTTGGAACAAAATTTTTTTGTAAATTTTTTATCTTTTAGGAACAGAGGGAGTATGAGTTTAGGGGTTTATGTGGAAGAATTGAAATGTGTAAATGTTAGGTGAAAGTTGAGATTTTGCTTTAAATTTGAAATTTTGATTGTAATGTTACAAGTTTTGGGTTTAGGAGGTTGATATGTGTAAATGTTAGGCAAAAGTTGAGTTTTTGCTTGAAAGTTGAAATTTTGATTGAAATGTTACAAGTTTATGGATTTAGGAGGTTGAAATGTGTAAATGGTAGGCAATAGTTGAGAGATTTTGATTGAAATTTGAAATTTTGTTTGTAGTTTACAAGTTAGCTAGGGATATATGAGGAAGAATTGAGATGTGTAAATGTTAGGTAAAAGTTGAGAGATTTTGATTGAAATTTGAAATTTTGTTAGGTAATGTTTAAAGTTATGGATTTAGGAGGAAGAATTGAAATGTGTAAATGTTAGTGAAAAGTTGAGAGAATTTGGTTGAAATTGAAAATTGTAATTGTTAGGCAAAAGTTGAAATTTGAAATTTTGATTGTAATATTACAAGTTAAGGATTTAGGAGGAAGAACTGAAATGTATAATATTTCTGGTTTTTTGAGATATTTTTATGGATTTAGGGATTTATGAGGAAGAATTGAATATGTAAATATTTGGCAAAAAAAAAAAAATTGCTTGAAAATGAAATGTCAATTGTAATTTTACAAGTTAGTGATGTAGGAGGAAGAACTGAAATGTGTTGTTTTGAGACATTTGTATGGATCTTGTTATTTTCTCAGGTGATATGGAAAAAGTGGCAGCAACATCATTGGCTTTCTTTAAGCATGTTCGTTTAAGTGAGCAGTATAAGAATCTACCAGCTTTTCTCTTTGGTGAATCGATGGGAGGTCTTGTTACGCTTCTCATGTACTTTCAATCCGAGCCTGATCTTTGGACCGGTTTGATCTTTTCGGCTCCTCTCTTTGTTATCCCTGAGGATATGAAACCAAGCAAGGCTCATCTTTTTGCATACGGTCTTCTCTTTGGTTTGGCTGATACATGGGCCGCAATGCCGGATAATAAAATGGTTGGCAAGGCTATTAGGGACCCGGAAAAGCTCAAGATTATCGCAGCAAACCCGAATAGGTACTAAAAAAATCTTTAGTGAAAGCAATCATTTACATTAAGTACTTAAAGCTTGAGACCTTTTTACATTTTCGCTTATTGATGTATGGATTTTTTTTGCTTTGTAGATACTCAGGGAAGCCTAGAGTGGGAACAATGAGAGAGGTATCGAGTAAGACTCAATACGTGCAGGAGAATTTCGGGCGAGTAACTATTCCGTTTCTGGCAGTACACGGGACAGCGGATGTAGTGACATGTCCTACATCGTCAAAGCTAATATATGAAAAGGCATCGAGCGCCGATAAAACACTAAAGATCTACGAAGGAATGTGTCATTCCCTAATTCAAGGAGAACCTGACGAGAACGCTGAGATTGTGTTGAAGGATATGAGAGAGTGGATCGATGAAAGGGTTAATAGGTATGGAGCTAAAACCGCTTGAAACCTAACATTTTCGAAGAGAAATGTACATTGATGTTATGATCCATATCGTCGATTCGACTTGTTTATGTTGTTTGTGTTTAAAATCCAAGAACATGACTTTTGTGATGTAATAATAACTTGTACATTATGGATTACATTATCCTACTTATCATTTCTAAATCCTGGATTAACCATTGATAAGATCAACATGTTAATGAGCATGAAAACAAAATAAATGTTGAATATTTTTTGTTAAATTTGGCTTAATGGTTGTAATGTATAATCAAAGACTATAAGTCTATAATAACACAAGCGACTTGTTCATCGTATCATAATTAATGCTGAACCATACAATACAATGTTGTGTGTGTGTTTCATATTCAGAAGAGAAGATGTATTAATTTATTTTGTCAGTTTTTATACTCTGTTTTTATCAATACACACGTTAAGAGTCCTAGAGAATATCAAGGACACGTCCATGTTAATGCTTTTGTATGTATTCTTCTCTTTGTTAGATTTTTTTTGTATGTTTTCGAAATATCTTTTTTGGAATTGTAAGAAGAATATTTTGTCTTCACATATTCTTCTTTCATCGCTATCTTCTTCTTCTTCTCCGCCTCTCAATCCTTTCTACAACGGTTGGATTATGTCTCAAACTAAGCCATATGGCCCATCTCATATCTTTTACACTAAGTTAAAAATATCTCAATGTTTTTTTTAGATAAAATTATGGCAATTGTCATTTCTTTCGATTGAGTTTATGAAATGTGCCATTAAATTCAATTTTGATTTCAATCAAGACAAAAGACCAATTTACCCATAATTAAATTGCTATCTCATCAAAAAGCTGTCACCAATTCAACCAAAAATTAATTTTGTTCACCACTGTCATAATCTTGTCCTCCAGCCACTGTTTCCATCACCACCGTCTCCGTCGCCAATTTGTTATCCGATCACCGTCTCCGTCACTATCTTGTCCACCAAGTTGCTATATTGTCCATCACCGTTGATATCTCAGGGTAAACACAAACTTCTTCTCTCAAAATCTTCATAACTCTCTCAAATCTTCATAGTTTTCATTGATTTTTGGTTCTAAATTGTTCTAAATTTCTTCCTCTATCCGATTCTATCACTTACTCTCTCGATCTGCAAAGGTATGTACCCGAAATCTCTTGGTTTTAGGTTTCGTTTTTACCACTTTTTTGTGGAGAAATTAGGTGCGAATTTGGTTTGATTTTGATTGATTCTTGAATTGGGTTAGTGATAATATTGTTTAGGAGTGAATTGTGGTTGTTTTGAAGTATGAAATTTTAGGGAATTGAAGGGTTTCAATCTTCAATCGACTGTCTGATTTTTGCAGACCTGTCGATCGATCGTGGCTGTGGTTGTCGATCGACAGGTGAGTTTAGCCCTGTCGATCGACACACATAAGACTTGTCGATCGACAGGTCCGTTTTTCACCGACCAAATCCACTAATTTCAGCTTTTGTGTGTTGGTGTTTGATGAATTTGCAAATGGCTAAACGATCAAGGACCAGCGATGCTTACCCTTGGCCTAAGAAAGAGGGGGAAAGGATCCACATTGGTCGAAAATGGAGAGATTATCCAGAAATCGTTCTTGGCAAACCCGAGGTTGTTAACAGGCGGATTAAGAAAACTTGGGATGCTTATGATTCCCTCTTCTACAACCAGTGGTTGAGTGTGAAAATGCAGCCTACGCGTATCGCAGATAGAGATGCTTTGGCGGGGTTGGGGATTTATGATGAGGTTACGCGTTTGCTGGAACGCAGCGGTTTAGGTCGCATCACTACCACACATCACGACTTGTACCCTGATTTGGTGTGTCAGTTTTTCGCCACGCTTCGGGTCTTTTTCCCCACGGACGCTGAGCATACTGGAGGCAATGGGACCCTCACCTTTTTGATCGAAGGGGTCAGATATAGGCTGAGCATTAAGGATATTTGCGATATCTACGGATTTCCATCGGAGAGGGACAACGTCATCATACCTCCTGCATTTTTGGAAATGAAAGGTTTCTGGCGTTTGTTTGGCGCAGGCGAGTTCTCCGGGAACAAAGTCTCTCATACTGACATTCGACACCCTGTTCTCCGTTACATAATTCGCCTTCTCTCCAACACCGTTTTGTACCGGAACGAGCCCGGTAAGGTTCGCCATGAGGAGCTTCTGGCACTCTACTATCTCATCTCAGAGGACATTACCTGGCAGTCTTATGGTGATCTCCTCCGGGATCTCAACTGGGGAGCCGTTTTAGCTGACCGTTTGTTGGAACAGAAGAACACCCCGTTTACTCTCACGGCGGGTACTTCATTTCGCGTTGGTAGCCTCATTACTCCTATCATGCGGTTCTGTGGTATTGACTTGGGGCGTTACAGTTCGATTCGTACACCGTGCTCTATGGACAGTAGGCACATGGTGAGTGCCACTTGGATTGGGGGGGATCAACAGTGGCTCATCCGGGATGATTCCAGGAAGCAGTTTCAGGTCCTTCTGCCGCTTCCTGAGTTGACAGATATCAGAGTTGGCACCGATGCACTTTACTTCCTACCTGAGGGGCGCCGAGCTGTTATTAGTAGACGCACCACTCGCCGAGTTTCTGCGAGCCGCAGGGGTTCTTCCTCAGCTTCAGCTGCCGCTGGTTCTTCTTCCTCAGCTCGCCGTTTAGCACCTCCTCCACAGGTTGACATGGATCCAGTTCAGAGATGGATCGTGACGAGCATTCAGACTCTTTGGGATGCGTTTGCTGATTTGTCCCGTTGCGGGTGTGTTCGTCCGCGTTCACCGACTCCTCCGTCTGCGCGTTCACCGACTCCTCCGCCTGCCAGTTTCCCAGTTCTAGATGATGACTATGCAGAGATCGACGCGTATCACGCTGATTAGATCGTCTCCGTTTACCCCGATTTAATTTTTCTTTCTTTCTCTTTTCACTTGAGTCATTTTTCTTTCTTTGAGTCAGTTTGTTCTTTGTTTCATTTAGATTTCTCAAGATTTGTGAATCTTGTTGTTTGCGACTCTTTGCTGCGGTATTTGATGGTATTTTGTTTCAGTGATCTTCAGTTTTTCTTTAGATTTCTCCAACAACATAAGTCGTCACAGCCAGATTTTCAGAATTTCGAAGAGTCTGTCGATCGACAGACCTAGTGGTTGTCGATCGGCAGCCCCATGAAGCCCTGTCGATCGACACACCTAAAGGTTGTCGATCGACAGGCCAGCAGAACAGGTCCGAATTTCGTTCTTTTCACAAATTTTCTGACTTTTTCTTTTTCTTTTCACCAATCTCAGATTTAATAACACTGGGGAAAGTGTTGTTTAAGTCTGGGGGAGGTAGTTACTAACATTGTTTTCTATTTTGGAGTCAAAATTTGTTTTTATTGAGTTAAAATGTAGGGAATAATGATCTTTCTTAGGAATAAAACTTAGTTTTTGAAACTTTTAGCTGTTGCGATGAAGCCTTTGGATGGAACGAATTCGAAATCAGATGATAGTACAGGTTCCCCTCTTATCGCGACGTGCAGAACGAAGTAGACCAAACTCCAGACTAGCACACTTGATCTCCATTTCGCTATATTCTCTTTGATGATATCACGACAGTAAAACATTCAGGACTCCTTATTCTCTTTACCACTCTTTGTTGATCCTGAATGGCCAGCTCATTTTTAGTTGGTACCCAACCCCTAACCTTAACCTTTTGTTCAAACCTCATGCAGTCTCTTTTCCTTAGTTTTATGTGCAGGCATGTGTATAAACTCCGGAGAGAAAGAGGTCCGACGCAGTTTTTCATTCACAAAAATTGCACAGAAAAAGGAATTGGTAGGAGTACTTGAAAGAGATCAGCAATGCTAAGCATTCCTTGGTCTTAATACACAACAATGGTAATTTTCGAGACTAATATCTTTGTAAAATCATTTCCCCCCTTAGAGTCTTGAAAAAAAAAAAAAAAAAAAAAAATTCTTTCGAAAAATAAGTAAGGGAAAGGGAAATGATTATTTAAATAAGTCTCTATCTTCAAAAGAAAATCCCAAGGAATGAGAAGGTTGGATGTGGAAAGTGGAACATGTTATGGTATGGAGGTGTTTGGTTCCTGATAACGTTTTGGAGGAGGGAGTGCAATGTGAATGAGAAACTGTGGGCATCAACTGGACCCGACTCTCTCTTGTGATTATGCATAATGTCTGCATCCACCAAATAGAATCTGGTAACCCTAAACACTCTTTAGCTCCACTTAAACACAAAATCCTTTAACATCACACCTAGCCTTTTACTTGGTTGATATCATTGGAGAGAATTCCATCATCACTTCGATTAAGTGTGTGACAGTTAGGAGAATGTGAAACTGATGGGTTTGCAGGTTAAGATTTGAGGCCCAACCTATGATGGTTGAGATTCGTGACCGCCAAAGGTACTTTGTTTACATATAGCAGAAGAGTCAAGAAAGCGAAAGCAATGTTCCCGAAGATAAGTAAGTTCTCGCGATTTTCAAACCTCGACTTCAGTTTTAGTCTCTAGTTTGCTTGAGGGCAAGCAAAAGCTAAGTCTGGGGGAGTTGATATATCATGGTTTTTACCGGTTTTCGACCATGATATAAGTCCTTTTATCGAGTTTTTTCGTTGTATTTCGAGTCTTTTTAGTGTCTTAACAGGTTATTGCACGTGAGGAGCTTATATGGTGAATACGGTGCATTTTGGAACGTAAACAAGGTTGGAGCCGGATTTTGCAAGAAAAGAAGCTGATATGAAGCAGCCTGTCGATCGACAGCACCAAGAAGGACGATCGATCGACAGCTACATTGAAGCCGATCGATCGACAGACACTTAGACGATCGATCGACAGGCCAGCGCAGAAACCGACCTAAATACGTTTTAAAGAAGGAAATTCGCCAGTTAATGGGCCGAAAGCTGCAATAGACCGTCATAAAAGCTCACCACGAGTTTTACCTCTATAAATAGTTTATTTTAGGTTTTTAGATCATAACTTCAGATTTTACTTAACAAAGTTTAGAGAGAGATTTTTAGGGTTTTTTTAGGGAGACAAGTTTACTTTGTTCTTTGAGATTCTTCGAACCCTATTGTTCTTATTCTTCTTCTCTTTATATGCATTATTATTCAGCTATTATTTGCTTTGCTTCTATGTCTGAGTAGTTTGCTTGTTAGGTTTAAGGTGATTCGAATGGAATAATGATGAATTGTTAGGGAACTCACTTGTTAGGATTATCTGTTAGGTTCTTCACCTAGATTGCCTTAAATCTGGTTTAGGATTCGCGACCCTGAATTTGGATATCTTAGGTTGATAGATTGACACGGAAGTGTAATTGATTAGCCAGAACTAGATCTGAGGTGAGCAAAATTACTTATTCGCAAAGAAATTTGGTTTAGGGATTTTGTGAACAAATTGGACTTGAATTTAAAGCTTGTTTAAATTGATTGAATTTGCAAAGAAATTTGGTTTTCTAGGGTTTAGACATAGTTAGTTTTCGCAACGACAGTTGGTTAATTATATTTTAGTGTTCCAAGTTCTAGAACGGTTCTTAATTAAATCATGATTCTGTTTAACCTGCAATTCTGATTCATCCTGAGAATTACCCAAAAGCCTAGCTCTTTATTTAATTGAATTTGAAATCAACAATCTTTCTTGTTACCAATTGCTTTTGTTATTTATTTTACATTATTTTACTTAGCCGAATTTGAAGTCAATATTCCTATCGTTTGATTTGACTCCCAGTGATTCGACCCCTACTACAACGACCTCTTAATTTGAGAGAGTAGCTCAGGGTAAATTTGAGCATATCAACCGTCTTAATCTTGTCCTCCGACCACCGTCTCCGTCGTCATCTTGTCCTCCGCCCACCGTCTCCGTCGTCATCTTATCCTCCGACCACCATGTCTGTCGCCATCATGTCCTCCAACCACCGTCTCCGTCGTTATCTTGTCCACCATCGTCATCATCTTGTCCACTGTCTCCGTCTGGTCCACCGTCGACCACCGTTGCCGTCCACATTCACCATCATCCACCATTTTTCCGATCAAGAGATAAAGAAAGTGAAGAAAAAGAAGACAAAGAGCAAAGAGGATAAGAAAGAGAAAGAGAGAATGAGTGGAAGAGAAGATAGGGGCAAAAATTGTAATTTCTCTTTCACTAAAAGATAAAATTAATTCAATTTATGACTTTTTTTGTAAGAATTGAATTTGATGGCACATTTCATAAACCCAATTGGAAAAATGGCAATTGCCATAATTTTCTCTAATTAAAAGATACTCCCTCCGTTCCTAATTAAGAAAACGCATTGATTTCTACGATTTACAGTTTTCAATAAAGTTTAACCAATAGTATTTCAATATTTGTTTTGGAATTTGTAAAAGTGCATAGAAAACTGTAAAAACTCTATTAATTTGGAACAAAAAATTTTTGTAAAAAATTCTACATTTAGGAACAGAGGGAGTACTAAAAAAAAGAGAAAATTATGGCAATTGCCATTTTTTCCAATTGGGCTTATGAAATGTGCCATCAAATTCAATTCTTACAAAAAATGCCATAAATTGAATTAATTTTGTCTTTTAGTGAAAGAGAAATTACAATTTTTGCCCCTATCTTCTCTTCCACTCATTCATTTTCTCTCTTTGCTCTTTGTCTTCTTTTTGTTCTTCACTTTCTTTATCTCTTGATCGGAAAAATGGTGGATGATGGTGAATGTCGACGGCAACGGTGGTCGACGGTGGACCAGACGGAGACAGTGGACAAGATGATGACGATGGTGGACAAAATAACGACGGAGATAGTGGTTGGAGGACAGGATGGCGACGGACATGGCGGTCGGAAGATAAGATGACGACGGAGACGGTGGGCGGAGGACAAGATGACGACGGAGACGGTGGTCGGAGGACAAGATGACGATAGAAACGATGACCATAGGACAAGATTAAGACGATGATGAACAATATAGCAACTTGGTGGACAAGATAGTGACAGAGACGGTGATCGGAAAACAAATTGGCGACGGAAACGGTGATGATGGAAACAGTGACTTGAGGACAAAATTATGACAGTGGTGGACAATATTAATTTTTGGTTGAATTGGTGAGAACTTTTTGATGAGATAACAATTTAATTAGGGATAAATTGGTCTTTTGTCTTAATTGAAATCAAAATTGAATTTAATGGCACATTTCGTAAACCCAATTGAAAGAAATAGCAATTTAGGAAATGGCAATTGCCATAATTTTCTCCTTTAGATAACAATTATTAATTTTGGATAAGAATTATGTATTTTATTATATGTTGAAGATTGGCTAGGAAATTTTAATATATGTTACTTTTTGATTATATGTTCAAGTCAAGCACTCTCTTAAATTTTTTTCTCTTTTACATCTAATTAATACAACTATTGATTGTGTTCCACCCGATTAAGTTAATTTTGTGGTTATTGCACTTTTCATTTTGGAAATAAATAATTAAGATTTATTAATTAATTGCTTTGTTATTATGATCTTCCATTCAAAATCATAAGATCTTTGTCATCTTAATATTAATATTTTTCTATTAGATTTATATACTAATGTTTTTCTTTCAAAAAGCTCCTTTTGTTGGCTAACAAAAGAGAGTAAACAGTTTTTCTTTTTACTAAAAATAAAAACTCTTTTTTTGTATAAATATACAATGTCTTCCCTTGTTTTCTCTTACATTTTCTATATCTAGTGCAACTTAAAAACTTTCGAAATACTTAAAAAAAAAAAAATCTCATCAAAGCCATGGCTTCTTCTTGTGATTATTCTTGTTTTTTCCTTGTTGTGATTTTTTATGGATTATTCGTATTCTATCGAAATGGTTTAATTTTTTTCTCTTAAACTCTATATGTAGCTCGCGTTGAAACCCTAAAATATGGAAAAACTTATGTTGCTAATCCCACAGGAGTACATGTAGCCACTATGATATGGCTCCACGATATTGGGCACACCGGCCTAGAGTAAAACTTTGATCACATACTCGAATATTGTTTTCAACAATAAAAAAAACCTTAGTTAAAAACATACTATGAAAGATCTATATCAAAAAACCAAGAAATTGTTATATGTATGTTCTATTATTCTTTTTTGTTCAGAAGTGTGCTTCTTACTACATATTTTTTATTGTGTATGCAGCTCGATGCAGGCTGTGCAAAGTTTGGGAACTTCCAACGTACATATTCATTAACATATACAAGTTTTTTCATGAATATAATTTCTTTGTAGCAAAAATAGAAATTTAATATAACCAAACAATATGATTTGACATAGATAAAATGGATTTGTCCTACTGCTCCTGTACGTCCTATTACTTCCATGGGTGGAAAAAAAACCACTGCATGTAAGATTATTAGTTGGCTTGAAATTTTTCTTAAAAATATTATTTGATTGAAAACTAATTATATTGTATTATAATCGTGTATGATGAATCAGGGTTTGATGTCTACTCACCAATTTCTGAGGGCATGCGAGAGGATTTGGAGTCTTTGTATCGTACAAACGTATATGTTACTCGCATTTTTGTTAATGAACAGTCGGATGGTAATTCAAAATTCTCTTTACTTAACATTCATAGTTTAAATTATATGGTATAAATATATTTATATATATATATATATGGTCTGGTGTAGTCGTGACTTATCTTAAGAAAGAAATATGTAATTTTATGTCCCGATTTTGGTTTTTGATAGAAATAAACGCATGGCACATTTTAGTAGTCTAGACTAAATAATGGCTCATATAATGAGAGGTAACTAACAAATATATATATATATATATATATATATATATATGCGATTTAATTAATTAGTATGTTAATGTTGGTCTTGATAGCTTTAAAAGGAATAGGAGGCTTTGGTATGGGTGCTGCACAATCTCTCTTTTATGCGAGTTGTTATATCATTGTAAAGGCTCCAGTACAACCAAAAATTGTTATTGTAGTCAACGGTTGGCTTCCAAACTTGAAGTAGGTTTTCATGTCCTTATGTCATTTATCACAACTCAATTTTGTAGAAACTTAAAAGAAAACATGCGTCAACATCCTAGGAGTGCTACTTGTGCTGCATCGATAGAAATCTTAATTACACATGGAGTCTGTATGTGTTATTATAAATTATATTATCAACGATATATCTAGTTTAGTATTTAGATATTAATCTCGAGATCATGCTAATTTTTTTGTGTTTTTGTTGTCTTAGCTAATGAGATTAATGACGCCACATATGCTACGAACAAATTTGTAACCAAATGTTGTGAGTCCCTTTGCTTGGGAGGATTTAAATCGTCGTTCAAACCATATGGAGGGTAAATATCAATAACTTTAATTTTTCTTTAATTTCAATTTATTGAACATACAATAGTAACTAATGATTTTAATTTTGGCTTATGTTATGTGCAGGGATCAAGCAATGAATGAGATTCGCAACTGGCTCTTAGCACATGTAAAATAAAAAAATTAGGAGACAAAACTACCGTATAAATACTAATATGCATTATAAACTATTTTAGTTTTTTCTTTCTTTCTTTTCTTTGTTATTTATAATTAATACTTAAAGTTTTCATAGACGAAACCCTTTTAAAATAAAATTTATTTTTTCTTTGATGTTATACTAGTTTAAAATCCGCACTATACGCGATTTTATAATAATATTTTTGTTTATATATGGTAAAAGATAAAATGAAATATATGTTTTCAGAAAAGAAAAGAGTTAATTTGATGAAAATACACTTTCTGAACATAGAGTAGACGATGATAATAATTACATTTATGGTAGCTCGATATAATTTCTATATTCTAAACTTTTAGAGTTTTAATTAAAACAAATTGAGGAATATACATATTTTCTTAAGTATTATAGATCAATTTATGAAACGACCCGACCCGTTTTTTTTTTTAAAACATTCAAACCTTGGTCTCGGACTAGCATTCCCATAAATGCTATCCTCAACAACCAAGCAAACACATAGATTACACTACATCGAATAACAATAACCAAATAAAACCAAATAACTAATTCCATTAACTAATCAAACCAGTTCAACAACCAAACATCACAAGTTCCACAATCCAGCAACCTAACAGCGGTTCTAAAACAATAATGGAACAACAAGAAACACCAAACTCGAGACCCTAGATCATTTCCCTCTTCGTAGCCGTGATTCCACAATTACAATTTGTCTTTACCTGCATCACATGGGAAAAAGAGATGGGTGAGTATTATCATAAATACTCAGTGAGACGGTCATCCCATCTACGACTGCGCACTCAGGCACGATGGAACCGCTTAGGAAAACATACAACAAACAACACACAAATACAAGACAAAGGCTCAACCACAGCCAACCAGACAGGCTGTCGATCGACACTACCACTAGGTGTCGATCGACACCTTCTGTACGTGCATGTCGATCGACACACCCTCTAGGTGTCGATCGACAACACCTGTACATGCATGTCGATCGACAACACCTGTACATGCATGTCGATCGACACACCCTCTAGGTGTCGATCGACAGACCAGCACGTGGGTGTCGATCGACAGGCCTACGCAGAATCTTGGAAAATCGATCATAAACCTCTCGGATCGATTCCTCCTCTGCGTCAACACGAAACCTGCACGAAAACAACAATCCAAGCAGAACAAACAACAATACACCACCACAAACAATCACATCAATAGCAATCAAATCGTTCCAAACCTATCACCAAACAACCCTAACGAATCCACCGGCCCAGAAGACATGGTCACGCACTCACCTTGAATTTTTCAGATAGAGACTAATGGAATTGAAACTAGAAACGAAATCCACGACAATCACCACGAAAATCTACTCCAAATCTCTCAAGAACGAAACCCTAATCCAAAAAAACTCTCAAGAACAAGAGATCCTCCTCTCAAACTCTTTTCTACTGATTTTGGGACTTTGGTTCGCTCATAATGCGGCCAAAAACAATATATACTAACCCTAGTTTTTCTCCAAACCGGCCCGGTCCATTTGAACGATTAAAAATCGAACCAGAAAACCGACCAAATAAGGACCTGTCGATCGACACACACCATGGGTGTCGAACGACAGCCCCTTAAGGTCCCTGTCGATCGACACACACCACGTGTGTCGATCGACAGCCCTTCCATTTCCCCAAAAATGGTTCACGGGCGTCACAATATAAATCTCATATATAGGAATTAGAAAGAAAAAATATAGTTAGAATATAAAATATATCAAATATGTGAAAGTTCCCTTGACCTAGTGGTTGACCAAGGGTTTTAAAGCTTCTACGCCAAGAGGTTTGGGGTTCGAATCCCAGAAAATGCGATTTATTATATTTGCAGATTAATGAAAATAATGCCATAAATTGAATTAATTTTATCTTTTAGTGAAAGAGAATTACAATTTTTGCCCCTATCTTCTCTTCCACTCATTCTCTCTTTCTCTTTCTTATCCTCTTTGCCTTCTTTTTCTTCACTTTCTTTATCTCTTGATCGGAAAAAATGGTGGATGATGGTGAATGTCGACGGCAACGGTGGTCGATGGTGGATGATGGTGAATGTCGACGGCAACGGTGGTCGACGGTGGACCAGACGGAGATAGTGGACAAGATGATGACGATGGTGGACAAAATAACGACGGAGACGGTGGTTGGAGACATGATGGTGACGGACATGGTGGTCGGAGGATAAGATGACGACGGAGATGGTGGGCGGAGGACAAGATGACGACGGAGACGGTGGTCGGAGGATAAGATTAAGACGGTGATGGACAATATAGCAACTTGGTGGACAAGATAGTGACGGAGACGGTGATCGGAGAACAAATTGGCGACGGAGACGGTGGTGATGGAAACAGTGGCTGGAGGACAAGATTATGACAGTGGTGGACAATATTAATTTTTGGTTGAATTGGTGAGAGCTTTTTGATGAGAGAGCAATTTAATTATGGGTAAATTGGTCTTTTGTCTTGATTGAAATCAAAATTGAATTTAATGGCACATTTCATAAACTCAATTGAAAGAAATGGCAATTGCCATAATTTTCTCTTTTAGGTACCAAGACTTGAGTTTCCTTGATCCCATAAACCTTAAGTTACATGTAAATTTTGTGGCTTTCTTACATTATGATTTATGAATACCCATTTTGAAAGTGTAGTCTAGTAGTTTCGTTACATTGGTTGAGCAAGACTTGAGTTTTACATAATTGCCTAAACTCAAATCATATATAAATCTAAACATTCTAGGATCCGATTGGTAATCTAAAAGTTGTACGGATTTTTTTTAGCAATTAGAGGGAGCGTTGATATGCTCAAATTTACCCTGAGCTACTCTCTCAAATTAAGAGGTCGTCGTAGTAGGGGTCGAATCACTGGGAGTCAAATCAAACGATAGGATAAATGACTTCGAATTGAGCTAATCAAATAAAGGAAAGTAAAAGTAAGAAATAATTCAAAGCAAAGAAAGTTTGTTGGTTTTTAAGAATTCAATTAAACAAAAGCTAGGTTTTCGGGAAATTCGCAGGCAAAGATAAATTGTAGAATTAATAAACTGTCAGGATTTTAATGAAGAACCGTTCTCGAACTTGAAACTCTAATGTAAAATTAAACGACTTCCGTTGAATTAATTATCTATGCATAAACCCTAGAAATCCAAATTCCTTTGTAAAATCAATCAATTTATGCAAGCATTAAAGTTCAGGTTTCAATTTGTTCACAAAATCCCTAAACCAAATTCCTTTGAGAATAGGTGATTTTGCTCATCTAAGATTATGGTCAGGTTATCAATTGATGCCTCAGCTTCTAATTAATCAACCTAAGATAGCTAATTCAGAGTGATCAATCCTAAATCAGGGTTATAACAATCTAGATGAAGAACCAATAGATAATCCTAACATGAATTCAACTCTAACAATCCATCTTAATTCCTTTGAAAAACCCTAAACCTAACAAGTAGATTACTCAGACATGGATGCAAAGCAAATCATAATAACTGAATAATACTGCATAAAAATAGAGTAAGAAAGAATTACAGAAGGGTTCGAAGAAAACTGAATGGTCTGAAAACTTGTCTCCCTAACTCTCAAAATCTCTCCGAAAACCTTAATTCTTTGATAGAAGCAAACTTAATGAAAACTAAAAGAAAACTGAGTATTTATAGGCTAAGTTTCAGACTGGGCTTAATTTGTTAACTTTTGGAACTTTTGGGGTAAAAAGAAAATCTTCAAAATTAGAAAAATTCTCTTCTTTCGCGAAACAGTTTCCTCCGTCGATCGACGGACATGTGCCTCCGTCGATCGACGGGAAGCTAAATTTCTGCACTTTCTGCATCAAGCTTGCGACTTCGACTGCTCTTTCCTTGATGCTCCAAAATGCTCCATAATCATCAATTAAGCTCTATTCATCCACGAACCTGCCAAGACTCTAAAACACTATAAAAATACTAAAAATACTCGATAAAACCGGGTTAAATCATGGCCAAAAGATGGTAAAAACCATGATATATCAAGCGTAAACGATTATACAATAGACATAAGAAGTGTCGGTTGAGAAAACGGTAGAAAAAGTTATGTGTAACGTTTTCAATAATTTTTTTTAGTAATGTTATATGATGGATAACTATTAAATCAAATATACCATGTATCACATCGGTAAAAAGTTACCAATAAAATCCATAGTGTAGCTTCTTCGGAAAAAAAATCTCAATAATTTATCTGGATTTCTTAGATCTAACTTGATTGTATTTTTATATAGGAAATGGCAAGAATTTGTTCTTTCCTTTGGAATTTGTGGTTTGAGTCTTGATGAGACGATGACGTTTCATTGAAAGACTTTTCAAGAAGACAAAATACAGAGTAAACACTTACTAAAACTAACTCTAGTTTACACACACACATTGCAAGAACCAAAAGAAAATGGAGAAAACAACCACCGGAGAGATGGAGTGTTCTTGGTTCGATGATGGTTGCATTCTTGACATGGATTATTTCGTTAAAACCATTGCTGGAATCAAAGCCAAAGGTGTTCGCTCTGACCTCATTGGCTCAATCATTTCTCATTACGCTTCCACGTGGCTCCCTGACCTCTCCGACGCAACTATAAACCCCGATGAACCGCAAGAATCCGAGAGTGTAACAGCGTATGTGATGAAGAAACGTTTCTTTGTAGAAACTCTAATCGGAATTATTCCACCGGAGAAAGACTCTGTTCCTTGTAACTTCCTCCTCCGTCTCCTTAGAGCCGCAAACATGTTCGGAGCAGACCGGACTTACACGGTGGAGCTCGAGGCGAGGATTGCATGGCAGCTTGATCAAGCTTCTCTTAAGGAGCTAATGATACCTTCGTTTAGTCACACATGCGGGACATTGCTTGACGTCGAGCTTGTTACTCGATTGGTTAAGAAATTTGTTGGATTAGACAACGAAGGAGTTAAATCCGGTGCTTCACTCGTTAAAGTGGCAAAACTCGTGGACTCTTACTTAACAGAAGCTGCTATAGACGGTGATTTAAGCCTCCTGGAGTTTATTACCCTCGCGGAAGCTCTTCCTAACCATACCCGTGTAATAGAAGATGGCTTATACCGCGCTATCGACACTTATCTTAAGGTAAATGTTAAGTTTCATGAGCTTCCGATTCAAAACTAATTTGACAAATCGATAAATCGGCCTACGTCACTTATATATTACTCTATCTCAAGGTAAATGTTAAGTTTCATGATCTTCTGATTCAAAACTAATTTAGGAACAAATTAGTCTATGTCGCATAAATATTACTTTAGGTAATCTCTTACTTAAAATGTGAGATGTTAAATAGTAAAGATGTCGAAAAATAGCTTAATTTGATTTTTGCATTTGGGTTTATTGATTAGGCACATCCAAAATTAGAGAAGCAAGAAAGGAAGACACTTTGTGAGCTAATAGATAGCAAGAAGCTATCAACCGAAGCCTCTCTTCACGCTGCGCAAAACAATCGATTACCAGTTAGAGCCATTATTCAAGTTCTATTCACTGAGCAGACAAAGCTAAGTCATCGCCGCAACAACAACATTAATTGGAGTGGCTCACCTTTTAGTCCAACCCCTTCTAGTTCACACTACTCAGAGTCAGGTCCAGCTCGGTGTATGTCCAAGCGCGAGATGAATGTTCAGCAAACGGAGATAAAGAGATTAAGAGAGGATATGGCAAAGCTTCAAAGCGACTTTGAAGCGATGCAAACGCAGTTAGAAAAGTTGAATGAGAAGAAAGGTAGTTATAGTAATCATGGTGGAAGTAGAGGTTTTTTTAGGTGGAAAAAGTTGGGATTTAGAAGCGGTTTTAGCGTTAGCGTTTTGGATAAAACGAATGGTGAAGAGTTTGGTGATCATGGAGAAGAGTTTGAGTATGTGAATCAAACGCCGAGTAATATGAAGACAAAGATTGTTAAAGGAAGAACACCTTCTAGGTGGAGAAAATCTATGTCTTGAGAAAACAGTATTGTTGTCTTAAGTTAGTTTTTGTTGTTGTTGTGTGTATTTACATAAGTTTGATGACTTGTGAGTTGAGCTTTTTAATGGTTTTAATCAAATGTTCTTTGCTTACTTGGTTCTTTTCGGATAGATAATGCACTAAAAACTCTTTTAGCTTCTTGTAAAATTCTGTCTTATCTTCACCTAATTTTATATCTTCAGAACAGTTCAAGAGATTTTTTACACACTTTCTTTGGTTTCTTCTCTGTTTTGCTTGACTATCTTCAATTATAGTGGGTGTAAGGGTTTAGTATTTAGGCCCAAACAATAACTGATAGGTCAATTCTACATATTAATCTCATTGAGAATTCTAAACTTTTTCCCCGGCTCTTGTGGGATATATGAAAATCAAGAAACAAGAGATGGAGTCTTACCCACAAAATTTCTTTTAACTAGCTGAAAGTAAATTTATGGCCCGGACGGTTGCACAACTTGATCCTTCGGACGAAGCATCTCTTTCAGGGCGGTTCCCTCGACACTGTTTAGATTTTCAGGGAGTTGCGCGATCGATTTCTCCAATCCTCGTTATCTTTAATTTTCATTTTCTTAATTTAAAGATAGACTTTTTAACTAGTTGTGCACGGTCTAGAGCTTCTCTATTATCTTTTGTAAACAATTATCTATCTAATTGAATTGTCAAAATTATGGTAGTGTACTTAATTAAATGTTTTGGTTGAAAAAAAAAACAAAATTCTAAATTATTATTAATATAACCGATTAGTGGTTATTAAGGTTTTCTCAACTGTAAGTATATGAGCAACTTGTTGTAAATGTAACTGAGATGAGGAGAAAATAAATGAGATCTAATTTTAATTTTAACGCGGTGTTTAATAATGTGAATTCTTCATGATAACCCAATCATGAACTAAACTCCACATAAACCTAGACTTAACCTTTATGGAATCTCCATAACACCAACACGTACAGCTAGCAACACCATCATGACTACACTACCACACCAACACACTTAACCAACTAAAGCAGCAACATAAGCAACAACAATAAAGACGCCTTCTATTCTTAAACAAACTCTCTAGTATTTCTTTTTTTGTAAGTGGCATGAGACTCTCCCTATTATTTCTTCTCCCTATAACAATCGTGCAATTCAACTTCATGTATTATTTCTTGTACTACTCTCTATACTACTTTCCAAAAACTAATGAAACTGAAGTATTTTAGAGTATAGTTCGGAATCAACAAAGAGTAGAGATATAGTAATTCAAGGTCAATGAGATCGCGCTTAAAAATAAGATATCCCATCGAACACGCATCTTGCATCTTTACTAAGTCAAGTCAACCACTCTCTAAAATATATTGAACCTATAACTACTTAACTTGAGATAACAATTATTAATTTTGGATAAGAATTATGTATTTTGTTATATTGTTGAAGATTGGCTAGGAAATTTTACTATATGTTACTCCCTCCGTCCCATTTTAGATGATTGTTAAGGTTTTTACACACAAATTAAGAAACCATTTAATTATTTATCTTTCCAATATAGAACACCAATTCCAAAATGATTCAACCAATGAAAAAGTAATATGCATAATTAATTAAAACAACCAAAAACAACAAAAACACAATAAATTTTGTATTGTAAATTGAAAAAATCAACTAATTTGGGACAAATTGTTTATCCTAGAAGATCATCTAAAATGGGACGGAATGAGTACTTTTTTGATTATATGTTCAAGTCAACCACTCTCTTAATTTTTTTCTCTTTTACATCTATTGATTGTGTTCGACTGGATTAAGTTAATTTTGTGGTTATTGCACTTTTCATTTTGAAAATAAATAATTAAGATTTATTAATTAATTGCTTTGTTATTATGATCTTCCATTCAAAATCATAAGATCTTTGTCATCTTAATATTAAGATTTATATACTAATGTTTTTCTTTCAAAAAGCTCCTTTTGTTGGCTAACAAAAGAGAGTAAACATTTTTTTTTACTAAAAATAAAAACTCATTTTTTGTATAAATATACAATGTCTTCCCTTGTTTTCTCTTACATTTTCTATATCTAGTGCAACTTAAAAGCTTTCAAAATACTTAAAAAAAACAAATCTCATCAAAGCCATGGCTTCTTCTTGTGATTATTCTTGTTTTTTTCTTGTTGTGATTTTTTTATGGATTATTCGTATTCTATAGAAATTGTTTAATTTTTTTGTCTTATACTCTATATGTAGCTCGCATTGAGGCCTTAAAATATGGAAAAACTTATGTTGTTAACCCCACAGGAGTACATGTAGCCACTATAATCTGGCTCCACGATATTGGGCGCACCGGCCTGGAGTAAAACTTTGATCACATGCTCGAATATTGTTTTCAAAACCTTAGTTAAAAACATACTATGAAATATCTATATCAAAAAACCAAGAAATTGTTATATATATGTACTATTATTCTTTTTTGTTCAGAAGTGTGCTTCTTACTACATATTTGTTTATTGTGTATGCAGCTCGATGCAGGCTGTGAAAAGTTTGGGAACTTCCAACGTACATATTCATTAACATATACAAGTTATTTCATGAATATAATTTCTTTTTAGCAAAAATAGAAATTTAATATAACCAAACAATATGATTTGACATAGATAAAATGGATTTGTCCTACTGCTCCTGTACGTCCTATTACTTCCATGGGTGGAAAAAAAACCACTGCATGTAAGATTATTAGTTGGCTTGAAATTTTTCTTAAAAATATTATTTGATTCTCTAAAATATTACTAGAACCAAAAACTAATTATATTGTAATTATAATCGTGTATGATGAATCAGGGTTTGATGTCTACTCACCAATTTCTGAGGGCATGCGAGAGGATTTGGAGTCTTTGTATCGTACAAACGTACATGTTACTTGCATTTTTGTTAATGAACAATCGGATGGTAATTCAAAATTCTCTTTACTTAATATTCATAGTTTAAATTATATGGTATAAATATGTGTTATATATATATATGGTTTGGTGTAGTCGTGACTTAACTTAAGAAAGAAATATGTAATTTTATATCCCGATTTTGGTTTTTGATAGAAATAAACACATGGCACGTTTTAGTAGTTTAAACTAAATAATGGTTCATATAATGAGAGGTAACTAATATATATATATATATATATATATATATGCGATTTAATTAATTAGTATGTTAATGTTGGTTTTGGTAGCTATAAAAGGAATAGGAGGGTTTGGTATGGGTGCCGCACAATCTCTCTTTTATGCAAGTTGTTATATCATTGCAAAGGCTCCAATACAACCAAAATTTGTTATTGTAGTCAACGGCTGGCTTCCAAACTTGAAGTAGGTTTTCATGTCCTTATGTCATTTATCACAACTTTTTTAGAAAATTAATTTAATATTTTTATTAATGGAAACCCAAACTCAATTTTGTAGGAACTTAAAAGAAAACATGCGTCAACATCCTAGGAGTGCTACTTGTGCTGCATCGATACAAATCTTAATTACATATGGAGTCTGTATGTGTTATTATAAATTATATTATCAACGATATATCTAGTTTAGTATTTAGATATTAATCTCGAGATCATGCTAAATTTTTTTGTGTTTTTGTTGTCTTAGCTAATGAGATTAATGACGCCACATATGCTACGAACAAATTTGTAACAAAATGTTGTGAGTCCCTTTGCTTGGGAGGATTTAAATCGTCGTTCAAACCATATGGAGGGTAAATATCAATAATTTTACTTTTTCTTTAATTTCAATTTATTGAACATACAATAGTAACTAATGATTTTAAATTTGGCTTATGTTATGTGCAGGGATCTAGCAATGAATGAGATTCGCAACTGGCTCTTAGCACATGTAAAATAAAAAAAATAGGAGATAAAACTACCGTATAAATACTAATATGCATTATAAACTATTTTAGTTTTTTTTTCTTTTTTTCTTTACTATTTATAATTAATACTTAAAGTTTTCATTGACAAAGCCCTTTTAAAATAAAATTTACTTTTTCTTTGATGTTATACTAGTTTAAAATCCACACTATACGCGGGTTTATAATAATATTTTTGTTTATATATGGTAAAAGGTAAAATGAAATATATATTTTCAGAAACGAGTCAACTCCATGAAAATACACTTTCTGAACATAGAGTAGACGATGATAATAATTACATTTATGGCAGCTCGATATAATTTCTATATTCTAAATTTTTAGACTTTTATTTAAAACAAATTGAGGAGAATAAATATTTTATTAAGTCTTATAGATAAATTTAAATCTAATATATACGAATTAGAAAGAAAAAATATAGTTAGAATATAAAATATATCAAATATGTGGAAGTTCCCTTGACCCAGTGGTTGACCAAGGGTTTTAAAGCTTCTATACCAAGAGATTTGGGGTTCAAATCCCAGAAAATGCGATTTATTATATTTGCAGATTAATAGAGATAAATTTGCAGGAGATCTTCAGCTTGGAACAGGGTAAAATGCCTAGCGTGACGTGGATCAAGACGGAAGACATTCTCGTTGTAGAATCGTTGATGTAATAATTTTCTATTTGTAGTAAAAATATAATAAATCCATACATTCAAAAAAACAATTAATAGGATATTTGTTTTTAGGTTTTTCATATACTGCATAAATATTAGAATTTTAAGAGAAGATGATAAAATATTTTGTATTTTTAGTTGAATACTAAATATATTAATCAGAGTTTACACTAATCAATAGAACAATTTAAATAAAATTCATTGAATACATTGAATATTTTTGGCCATTTTTACTCTTTTTAGGATAATGCTATTTTTTTGTCGGAGGATAATGCTTTTAAAAAGCATAGAACAAATGGAAAAAATCACATTAATAAATTTAGTCATTTTTAGAATCTTCTATATAGTTGACAAAAAAAAATCTTATATGTCAGACTTTCATTTTTTTTATCATCTTTTCGATTTAATTAATTTTATTTCCTAAATCCTACTATACTCATATCCAAACTCTCCAAAATAACTTAATCCCAATATTCAAACAAACTATTTTTAACTACTACTATATTCTTATCCAAACACTCCAAATACTTTAATACATATATTCAAACAAACATTAAATAAATTTACACATCTAAATAATTTAATTAATATTATTAAATTTACACATATAAAATCTTGCTACCTAATCATTATTTTAACACACAATACTAACTTGGCTATTATAATGCACTAGATTAGGATCCGCATAATATGCAGGTATTAGATATTGAAATTGATAATCTATGTAGTTATGACCCGTATAATTATATTCCGTAACATTATATTCTACACTGAAATCTGTATAATTGTTAGATAACTTTTTTCTAATTGTATAAATAATATTTTTCAATTGCATAAATAATATTTTTGTATTATATCATTTTACTTCGAACTTATAACTTGTTTTATTAAAAGAATAAAATCAATTGATGTCATATTAAAATAGGGAACAATCTTGATGTATTATATAAAATTATAGATTTTCGTTTGCTAATTTAAAATATGATATTATACCCTTTTATTTGAGTAACAATATTTTGTTATTTGAACATAATGGCAATTATACCATTTTTAAACTTAATTTTCTTTTTTTTAATTGCATTCTCTCCTCTCTCTTTTTGTTAATTAGTATAAAACCTATTTGCCTTAGTTTATTTGACCATGATGACAACTATACTCTTTGTCGACACTTACTTTCCTTTTCCAATTGCATTAACTATCTTTTTCTAACTGTTATGTAGTTTTTTGCCTTATTTTTTTGTTATGACTATACTTTTTTCCTTAATTCCGTTTCTTTTGATTTTATATATATTTTTTTTTATTGACATTTTCTTTTAATATATTATTACTTTTTAAATTAGGCGAAAAATTGATTTAAAAAGTAAATAATATAGATTAAGAATTTTTGGATTGACACATGTCACAATCTAAACCAACAATGGCACATGTCGTAATTTAGTGAGTTACGATTTGGTGCACATTTAACTTTCTATACTAAGATTTATCTTTTTTATAATTAAAATTATTTTTTCTTTCTTTTTTAACTTTTCTTTTTATTATTTGTCAAATTACTTGACAATGATTTTGTTAGTTTTCCATTTTAAGTTTTGATTTTTTAATTAAATTTTTTAACACATTTCACGATCTAAATTAGCATTGACACGTGTTGCGATCCCGTGAGTTACAATTTTTACAAACTCTCCTTTATCTAATAAGATAAGATATTACCAAATAATTTCAAATCACGAATTCTACACTAAATTAATTATAAAATAATAACTAATTTACAAGATCAGAAATTGAATTTGGTTATTTACACAATTTTTTTATTTTTGTATCTTTAATTCATATGTTGAATCTTTAAAAAATATGTTCTATTGGTTTCAGTTATTTCAAGGGTGGAACACATTTTATAAAAAAAAACAATCGCAAATTTAAATATGTAAAATTGATCTTAAATTTTTTATAATAAATATTTCAGTAACTACAATTGATTTTTTTGACTAAAATTATATTAAATTTATTTGATAAATATCTTATCCCACGTAAAACGCGATACTATTCTAGTAATGATTTTAAAGAACATATAACAAATGGAGAAAATAATAAATTTTAGTCCCATCATTATTTACAAGTTGTAATAGATAAACAAAAATTGTCATTATCTTATTTAATAAGTTGGTAACGATCGAATAAATTAAAAAGAAAAGACTTTTCTCTCTTTACTGTTCTCTGCTTAATGCTCCTCTGACTGAACTTCGAGTGTAATCGTCTCTCTCCCACTCTTGATCTACATTAATCTCATTGAGAATTCTAAACTTTTTCCTTGATCTTGTGGTATATATGAGAAGAGATGTTTTTAAGAGATGGATTCTTACCCACAAAATTTCTTTTAACTCGCTGAAAGTAAATTTATGGCCCAGACGGATGCACAACTTGATCCTTCGGACGAAGCATCTCTTCCAGGGTGGTTCCCTCGACACTTTTTAGATCTTCAGGGAGTTGCGCGATCGATTTTTCCAATCCTAGTTATCTTTAATTTTCGTTCTCTTAATTTAAAGATAGACTTTTTAACTCGTTGTGCACGCTCTAAAGCTTCTCAATTATCTTTTGTAAACAACTATCTATCTTATTGAATTGTCAATTATGGTGGCGTACTTAATTAAATGTTTTGGTTGAAAAAACAAAATTCTAAATTATTATTAATATTAATATAACCGGTTAGTGGTTCTAAGGTTTTCTCAATTGTTAGTATATGAGCAACTTGTTGTAAATGTAACTGAGACAATATATTGAGGAGAGAATAAATGAGACCTAATTTAATTTTAACGTGATGTTTAATAATGTGAATTCTTCATGATAACCCAATCATGAACTAAACTCCACATAAACCTAGACTTAAGCTTTATGGAATCTCCATAACACCAACACGTACTGCTAGCAACTCCATCATGACTACACTACCACACCAACACACTTAACCAACTAAAGCAGCAGCAACAGAAGCAATAACAATAAAGACATGAAACTCTCCCGCTATTGTGCCTCTTTATAGAGAAGACTGATTAACCTTATACAACTATCTATTTATCGATAACAATAAGTTTTCTTTCTGAAGTCATTCTCTTCTTCTTTTATGTAGAATTCTTTTTTTCAAACAAATATTGTTTTTTATAGATTGAAACCCTTAACATTGAAGCATAATAGATAAATATTATGGGTGTAAATGGTAACTGCAGAATCTGGCTAAATTGCGGAATCTGGTAGAATTTTTGATAATTTTTTGCGGAATATGGCGGAATAATGTTGTATTCAAATGGTAACAGCTGAATCTTGCAGAATATAGCAGATTTTTTTAAAAATAAATAAATTAAACTTATAGAATATTAATATTTTTTCAACCTAACTATTAATAAGAAAATACCACGAGAATTGGAGACCCAACTCGGTCGATTGTACTAATAGAAATATTAACTAAAATTGTGTTTATTGAAATTACATATTTATGTTTATAAATTTATTAAATTTTACAAAACATATTGAATATAAAGTTATACAAATATTAATTAACTAATATTTGTGAAACTTAAATTTTTATGTTGATAATTATATGAAGTTTAACAAAAAAGATAATCTTTTTATGAAATGATATCCTATATAAACCTAATTTCTGTTATTGATTTTTGTTTTGAAAACTTACAAGTATTTTTTCATTTTTTTTTTTAAAAATCGAAAATTATTTATTTATGAAGTAGCAATTTATTAAACAAAAAAAAATATAAATTACAACGAGCAATTCATTTGAGAAATTGTAAGGAATTGTGAGGAATTCTTACCATTTGCACTTAGATGAATAATTGACAAGTAAAAGACAAAAGTTGTTGATTTATTCAGCTAAGTGCAAATGGTAACAATTCCTCACAATTCCTCAATATATATGTTACCAGTCAGATTCTATGTCTTTTGTAATTAAGTGATGTCTTTTTCTTGTCCACTAAAAAGGTATAACTTCATGAGTCATTTCAAGTGAACAACCTCCTTCTAGATTTCTACAAGAACTAATGAAATTGAAGTATTTTAGAGTATAGTTCGGAATCAACAAAGAGTAGAGATATAGTAAGTCAAGGTCAATGAGATCGCACTTAAAAATAAGATATCCCATCGAACACGCATCTTGCATCTTTACTAAGTCAAGTCAACCACTCTCTCAAAAATATATTGAACCTATAGCTACTTAGCTTGAGATAGCAATTATTAATTTTGGATAAGAATCATTTATTTATTATATGTTGAAGATTGGCTAGGAAATTTTATTATACTGTATGTTACTTTTTTGATTATATGTTCAAGTCAACCACTCTCTTATTTTTTTCTTTCTCTTTTACATATAATTAATGATTGTGTTTCACCTAATTAAGTTAATTTTGTGGTTAGTGCACTTTTCATTTTGGAAATAAATAATTAAGATTTATTAATTAATTTCTTTGTTATTATGATCTTCCATTCAAAATCATAAAATCTTTGTCATCTTAATATTAAGATTTTTCTATTAGCTTTATATACTAAGATTTTTCTTTCAAAAAACTCCTTTTGTTGGCTAACAAAAGAGAGTAAACACTTTTTTTTGCTAAAAATAAAACACTCATTTCTTATATAAATAATATATAATGTCTTCCCTTGTTTTCTCTTACATTTTCTATATCTAGTGCAACTTAAAAGCTTTCAAAATACTTAAAAAACAAATCTCATCAAAGCCATGGCTTCTTCTTGTGATTATTTTTGTTTTTTCCTTGTTGTGATTTTTTTTTTAATGGATTATTCGTATTCTATTGAAATTGTTTAATTTTTTCTCTTATACTCTATATGTAGCTCGCGTTGAGGCCTTAAAATATGGAAAAACTTATGTTGTTAACCCCACAGGAGTACATGTAGCCACTATAATCTGGCTCCACGATATTGGGTGCACCGGCCTTGAGTAAAACTTTGATCACATGCTCGAATGTTGTTTTCAACAATAAAAAAAACCTTAGTTAAAAACATACTATGAAAGATCTATATCAAAAAACCAAGAAATTGTTATATGTATGAACTATTATTCTTTTTTGTTTAGAAGTGTGCTTCTTACTACATATTTGTTTAATGTGTATGCAGCTCGATGCAGGCTGTAAAAAGTTTGGGAACTTCCAACGTACATATTCATTAACATATACAAGTTTTTCATGAATATAAATTCTTTGTAGCAAAAATAGAAATTTAATATAACCAAACAATATGATTTGACATAGATAAAATGGATTTGTCCCACTGCTCCTGTACGTCCTATTACTTCCATGGGTGGAAAAAAAACCACTGTATGTAAGATTATTAGTTGGCTTGAAATTTCTTTTAAAAATATTATTTGATTCTCTAAAATATTACTAGAACTGAAAGCTAATTATATTGTATTTATAATCGTGTATGATTAATCAGGGTTTGATGTCTACTCACCAATCTCTGAGGGCATGCGAGAGGATATGGACTCTTTGTATGGTACAAACACACATGTTACTTGCATTTTTGTTGATGAACAATCATATGGTAATTCAAAATTCTCTTTATTTAACACATAGTTTAAATTATATGGTATAAATCTGTTATATATATATGTGGTCTGGTGTACTCGTGACTTAACTTAAGAAAGAAATATGTAATTTTATGTCCCGATTTTAGTTTTTGATAGAAATAAACACATGGCACGTTCTAGTAGTATAGACTAAATAATGGCTCATACCACCAGAGGTAACTAACAAATATATATATATATATATATATACGATTTAATTAATTAGTATGTTAATCTTGGTTTTGGTAGCTATAAAAGGAATAGGTGGCTTTGGTATGGGTGCTGCACAATCTCTCTTTTATGCGAGTTGTTATGCCACTGTAAGGGTTCCAATACGACCAAAAATTGTTATTGCGGTCAGCGGTTGGCTTCCAGACTTGAGGTAGGTTTTCATGCCTCTATGTAATTTATAAAAAAAAAATTAGAATATTAATTTAATATTTATATTAATGGAAACCCAAACTCAATTTTGTAGGAACTTAAAAGAAAACATGCGTCAACATCCTAAGAGTATTATTTGTGCTGCATCGCTACAAATCTTAATTACACATGGATATTGTATGTGTTATTATAACTTATATTATCAACGATATATCTAGTTTAGTATTTAGATATTAATCTCGAGATCATGCTAATTTTTGTGTGTGTTTTTGTTGTCTTAGCTAATGAGACTAATGAAGCCACATATGCTCCGACCAAATTTGCAACCAAATGTCGTAAGTCCCTTTGGTCGAGCGGATTTAAATTCTCGTTCAAACCATATGGATGGTAAATATCAATAACTTTACTTTTTCTTTAATTTCAATTTATTGAACATACAATAGTAACTAATGATTTTCATTTGACTTATGTTATGCGTAGGGATCTAGCAGTGGATGAGATTCGCAACTGGCTCTTAGCACATGTAAAATAGCCCTGTAAAATAAAAGAATTGGGAGACAAAACTACCGTATAAATACTATTATGCATTATAAACTATTTTAGTTTTTTTCCCTTTGTTATTTATAACTAATACCTAAAGTTTTCATCAACAAAACCCTTTTAAAATAAAATTTATTTGTTATACTAGTTTAAAATCCGCACTATGCGCGAGTTTATAATAATTTTTTTGTTTATATATGAAATGGTAAAATAAAATATATATTTTCAGAAACAAGTCAACTTGATGAAAATACAATTTCTGAAAATAGAGTAGACGATGTTCTACTATGAGGAATAAACAAATAATTACATTTATGTCCCATCATTATTTATTTACAAGTTATAATAGATAACTAAAATTGTTATTATCTAATTTAATGATCAAATAAATTAAAAAGAAAAAAAGACTTTTCTCTCTTCACTGTTCTCTGCTTAATGCTCCTCTGACTTAACTTCGAGTGTAATCGTCTCTCTCCCCCACTCTCGATCTACATCATTCCCAATGATGTAAATTCCTCACCAAAATCAAAAAATTTCCTTCTTTCTCTTACCCTTACTCAAAGTCTCAATCTTTGTCTTTGTCAGAACTCGCAAGTTCGTGTCTTTTTTCCGACAAAACAAGGTCTCTCGGTATGAAATCGGTAAATCTCCTTCTTCTGATCCTTCTCGCAAATGGGTTCTTCTCTATTGTCTTAGTCACTTCATTCACCAATCCAGAGTTTGGATTTGAATCTACACAAGCAATTAGTGAGAACAGAGACGAATCAAGACCTAAGATCAGTTACGATCGTCTCAATGAAGTTACAAGAAGATGCAAATCTGTCTTATCTTCATCTTCTGAATTAAAACTCGAAGAAATCTCAAGAAAACAAACTCTCAATTTTCGTTATGGTGATTGGTCTCAAGATTCTGGTAATTCACCAATTCTACCTTTTGATTCTTCTTCTTCATTAACAAGAAACAACAAATCTTTATCAAAGCCTATGAATCTTGTTTCTTTCTCAGTAACAGATCTAGATCTTCCTCATAGAACAAAGAAATACATTGGTGTTAATGGTGTTTTGTTACTTGCTATTACAATGTTTAATGAGTTACCTAGTTTAAGATCTTATAGTATGATTCGTGAGTTTGAGTTATGGCCTAGTCATACTCAACTTAAGATCTCATTACAAGGAATTTATATTGAGAATGATGAAGAAAGAGTTTTGTGTATGCTTGGTGAAACTATGTTACCGTTTCGTAACTCTGATGGTTCTAATCCATGGAAATGGGTTCAAGAACACGACGAAATGCCTCCGCTTTTACAAGATGATCAGATTATGGTTCTGATTCGGTATCCGAAGAGGTTTACATTGTCGAAAAGAGCGATTTATGGAGAGGTTTCGAGTTTTAACCAGAAGAGTAGTCTTAAGTTTTTCGATAAGGTCAATCTGGTTTCTCAGTTAGGGAAATCAGTTCGTTATGAGTTCGACTCGGATGATTTGGTATCGAAGGCGTGTGATCCGTATAAGAATGATACTCTTACGAGTTCCGGTGTTGATGTTTATAAAGGGAAAGGATTCTGTGATCTTCTTCAAAGAGTTGTTAGTCGCGCGCCGCTTACGGTTGTACCTAACTGGAAATGTAATGGAACTGATGAATATTGTAGTAAGTTAGGTCCGTTTGCGTCTGATGGAGATATTAAATTAACGGATGGTAGTTTTAAAGATGTGAAGTTGTATATGCAGAATGTACATTGTGAGGAAACCGCAGCTCGTTCTGAAGTCGATGTTATTACTAAAGTATCAGCGGTTTTTCGTGCAGTTCATCCGAATGAGAATCTTTACATTTCGGGGTTGAAATCAGGGCTAGATAATATGACTGTTACAGCTGAAGGGGTTTGGAAACGTTCGAGTGGTCAGTTATGTATGGTTGGGTGTAGACGTGGTCAAGTCGATGGCTGCAATGCTCGGGTTTGTTTGTATATTCCAACTACTTTTTCGATACGGCAGCGAAGTATACTAGTTGGAACTATCTCTTGCTTAAATACCGAGAAGAATTTGACTCCATCTTTCTTTCCTTTATCGTTTGAGAAGCTTGTGGAGCCTATGGATATGCAGAATTACTTCCAGTCTTCGGTTTTGCATCCGTTTTATAGTTACTCGAAGTTAAATGAAGCTGGTGTCATTCTTGAGAAGAACGAAGAGTTCTCTTTCGGAACTATAATCAAGAAGTCGGTAATGAAGTTTCCGAAGTTAGAAGATTCTGAGGATTACCTTTCGAGTCTTTCTCTTCTAGCTGAGGATTTGACGTTCCATACCCCTGCGTTTACTGACAAGCAGGCTTCAGGAACTAATCTCGGCATGGATGTACTCTCGCTCGGTCCTTTATTCGGAGTTTTCTGGCGTACTTCGAACTTTTCTTTTGCGGAACAGACTACTGCTGCTTCTACTACGTACCAAACAAAAGCCGAATACACTGAGAAACAACTTCTTCTGAATGTTTCAGCTCAAATCTCAGTTACAGGAGATCCTTTCGGTAACTTCTCCGTGATCTACTTGGAAGGTCTTTACGATGAGCATGCTGGGAAAATGTATCTTGCGGGATGCAGAGACGTGAGAGCCTCGTGGAAAATCTTGTTTGAGAGTGCTGATCTTGAAGCCGGGCTAGATTGTTTGATCGAGGTCGTGGTTTCTTATCCACCCATCAAATCACGGTGGTTGGCCGATCCAACGGCTAAAGTTTCTATATCTAGCGGAAGACCAGAGGATGATCCTCTCTATTTTAAACCGGTTAAGCTCAAAACAACTCCTATCTTTTACCGAAGGCAGCGTGAAGACATTCTTTCTCGTGCAGGCGTTGAAGGGATCCTCAGGGTTCTTACGCTAACATTCTCTATTGGTTGCATCACGAGCCAGCTCTTTTACATCAGAAGTAAGATAGACTCTGTTCCTTTCGTTTCACTTGTAATGCTTGGAGTTCAAGCTCTTGGTTATAGCTTGCCGTTGATCACCGGAGCAGAGGCTCTCTTTAAAAGAAAAGCAGCTTCAGCACCGACGTACGAAACGCCTTCATATGATCTACAGAGAAGTCAATGGTTCAATGTGATTGATTACACCGTGAAGCTCCTCGTGATGGTTTGCTTTCTACTAACATTAAGGCTTTGTCAGAAAGTGTGGAAGTCTCGAGCCAGATTGATCACTCGGACACCTCAAGAACCGCATAAAATTCCAAGTGATCGTCGAGTGCTTATCATCTCCTTGATTTTACACGCACTTGGATACATACTCGCTCTGATCCTACATCCCGCAAGAACAGACAGATTGGTTGCATTTGTTGGAAGCTATGCACCTGATGCTGCAAAGTGGTGGCAAACCGAAACAGAGGAGTATATTGGTTTGGTTCAAGATTTCTTCTTGCTTCCTCAAGTTATTGCTAATTTTATATGGCAGATTGATTCACATCAGCCACTAAGGAAGCTATATTACTTCGGGATCACGCTTGTGAGGCTTTTCCCGCACGCCTATGACTACATTATCGGTTCTGTACCTGATCCTTACTTCATTGGAGAAGAACACGAGTTTGTTAATCCGAATTTCGATTTCTACTCAAAGTTTGGTGATATCGCGATACCTGTTACCGCGATTCTACTTGCGGTCATTGTGTTTGTTCAGCAGAGATGGGACTATGACAAACTTTCACAAGCTTTAACCTTTGGACGGTTTAGGATTCTACCTTCTCGTTCTGTTAAGTATGAGAGAGTAATGTCTCAACCAACAGAATCCGAAATGGTTTCTAGAGTCGGCGTCAATGGCAATCGCAGTAATGAAGAATGATTTTTACTCGATTTTGTGCATTAAAATGATGTCTGATTACAAACCAAGAACTGGAACATGTCCTTGTAACCTACCATGTAAGTATATATGTCTTCTTGAGTAATATTATACTTACCTTTTCTCTTTCAAGAGTATTACATTTTACATTTATGAAGCTTAAAATAGTGGATACATACATAATAGAAACGGTTCATAGACCGCAATAGGCTTTGATAGGACACTCTGATTTGTAACCTGTGTCAGTACGGTAAAATCGAAGTAGACCAATATGATCAAATGGCTTATACTTGAGAGGATGTTGATGATCAATAAGCTCTTCTGGTACTTGAAGAGTTCCATTGTTAAATGAAAACATTCCTAGAGAGTATCGGTCTGTATCACCGCTCATTAGAACTTGGTGTCGCGGAGACCAAACTCTATCGTTGCTCCATGCCTAAAGGTATATACACTTATATTAGTTCAAATATATGTTTGTCTGAATTATACATTTGTAATATAACTTTACCATCAATGCATCGCCTGCGACGATCATGAAGAGTGAAGGTGATGATAGATTGATATTGATTCGCTCTCCTTCTGTAGTTTCCATTTCTAAACCATTGACTTGATTCTGGTGAAGTATTGTTGTAAAGCTCTTGTCTGTATGTGTGACGAATGCTAATTTTTTGTTTTCGTTGTTTGGTGCACGATTCTTCAGCACACGGAGAAGGTAAGTCGTTGATTTGATGTACTGATCATAGTATTTCTTGACATTATAGCTCTCAAAAACCATCCGAGTCACCATTTGATCAAGCTCAGCTGTAAACTCCGCATACTTGTGCATACATTCACTAACACAAATCGAGTAAAGTTAACGGTTTAAACATCGAAGAAAAACAATAGTTGACGGTTTTAAAATGGATCGGATACCTGAAATGTTTGTTTCCTTGCGGCCACATCAAACCGGTGAAGCTACTTGTTGCTTCTAAGGAAGTGGCATTATCAATGCCAAGACTTTCATGAAGAGGAAGAGCTGGAATCTGACCAACATAGCCATTTAAAGGCTTATCGTATGTGTTCTTCATTTTGGTTTGTGTCGGAAGATTGAATAATTCGACTAAAGAACCAAAGACTTGATCAAGAAGATCTAAAGGAGTCTTGTCTTGAAGATCTATAATGAAACATCCATATTCTTCAAGTGCTTGTATGATGTTCTTGCTTGTTGATTCCCAATACTTTGTGCCTTGCTTCAAATCTTCTCTTGAGAAATCTAATGTTGGAATTTTAGAAGACATTTTATTTTTTATATATTTTCAAGATTTTGGTGAGTTTTTTCATGGATCATATGTTTGTGTTTATATAATTTTATACTATTGTGGATGGAATATTCTTTAAGATGAAAATAGTTTTTGGATGTTAATTAGAAGACAAATGTTGAAAGGATCTTAATTCTTAGGTTTCGAGTATTCGTTTTGGAGAAATGACAAAACGTTACTATACTAATACTATTACTAGTCACGTCGGAATCGATGGACCACATTATATGTTACTATTACTAGTCATCGGAATCTCTGGACCACATTATATGTTAATGTTATTAGTCACCGAAATTTTTGGACCACATTATGAACTAGGATATCCAAATTAAATTAAGATTTGAGTTTTTTTTTTTTCTCTTCGGATTTTGGTTTTAGAAAAATAGTTATCAAGCTAATATTGATTTAGTATGGATGGGTTTTGTCATGGTTTCAGTTCCAAATCGGATATGGATATTTGATATTTCTTTTTCAGTTTTTTTAGAACTAACAATTCGGACCGTTTCTTGATTTGTGTGTGATTCTTGCGAAATGGCCTTGAATAGTCTTTTTGTACTGATTCCAATTTTATCGATTATCCCGAAGGGACTCAATTAGGGTTTTAGATATAGTTTTTTTCTTTTTCCGAGTCACGGCATGTTGTGGATCGGTTCGTTTCATTTGGACTCAACATTCTTATAATATAAACTCTATTGTTTTCTTTCTTTCACTCACTTTTTTTTGTATTAAAGATGAGACATCATTAGTTTCTACAACATTACATTAGTAAGGCAAATAGGGACATAATAATTTAATTTAAGGTTTTGAAAGTCTTCATTACAAGATGTAAATTTCTCATTATTATATTAATAAATTCTCTATACAAATATCATAGTTGCTGCTGACAAACACAATAACAATAACTTAGAAACAAACCATCCATAATGGAATCAATCTTGAAATCTAAAGTCCCAATTCTTGATCTCACGAGCCAACAAGACTTGAAACCAAACACTTCCACATGGCGTTCCATTTCCAAAGAAGCATGTGAAGCCTTGGAGGAATACGGCTGTTTCGTGGCGGTCTACGACGGAGTAACGAAGCAACTAGACGATTCCGCCTTCGCTGCGGCTAAGGAACTGTTTGATCTACCGACGGAGACAAAGAGAAAGAACGTGAACGAGAAGCCTTACCATGGCTACGTTGGTCAAATGCCTATAATCCCTCTTCATGAAGGCCTTGGAATTGACTATATTACAAACAAAGAAGATGCTCAACGATTCACTCATCTCATGTGGCCTCAAGGAAACCATCACTTTTGGTATGTCTCGGGATTTGTTGTTTAGTAAGAATGGGTAATCGTGAATTCGTGATTAATAGTTTGGTTTCGGTTCGGTTTTCTTTTGGTTTTATCAGTTTTTATAGTAGAAAGTAGAAATTAACATCAAATGAAATCATTAATAGCTCGGTATGATTTGTTAAATTTCAGTCTAGCTCGGTTAGGTTTTAGTAGGGAAATAAATTTCGAAATATAAATATATATTGATTTAGTGAATATTGTATTTATGTAATATGATTAAAAATATAGATTTATATATAAATTTTGCTTTATTTACAGTAAAATAAAAGGGTCTCAATTTCAATTTTCTTACAAATAAAACAATTATTTTATAAACAAAATTAATCTTGTTCGCCTTTGATTTGGTTCGGCTTGTGTTTTTTTTTTTGGGTTTTAGGACATTTTCGTTTCAAAATAATTATTTTTCCATTCAGACATAGCAGTGTAGCTAGATTTTTCCGGTATGGTTCTGTTTAAAACCCCTAACTACATGTAGTTTTGAAGTAGAACCATCCTTATTTTGCTTGATTTACATTTTGGAGCGAAACTGTGCAAGCTTTCTCAACCGCGGTTGCGGAATTGGACAAACTAGTGGTAAGGATGATATTTGAAAACTACGGTGTTGAGAAAAACTATGAATCACACGTCGAATCAAAGACTTACCTACTTAAATTTCTCAAGTATTTGGCTCCACCTGAGTCTACCTCAATGCAAGCTTTTCCTCAGCACACAGACAAAACCTTCTTATCGATACTTCACCAAAACGATGTGAATGGTTTAGAGGTTAAATCAAAGGATGGTGAATGGATTTCGCTTCAACTCCCACCAAAGTCATATGTAGTCATGGCTGGTGACATCTCTATGGTAACTCTAACCATATGTGATTGATCTTTTCATTGTTTGTTTGTTTTTACATTTAGTGCATTTTTCACCAAATGAACCCACAACGTTAAGCACCTTAATTGCGTAAAATTTCATTTGTTATTTGAATTCTTGATTTGTTTGTATATGGTTAGGGTTGGAGCAATGACAGGATTCGTTCTTGTGAACATAGAGTGACAATGGAAGGAGACAAGACAAGGTATACTTTAGGTCTTTTCTCGTTTGTCACAGGCATGGTTTCCGTTCCTGAGGATCTTGTGGACGATGAACATCCTCTTATGTACAAACCATTCGATAATATCGCTCTCATAAACTTCTATGCAACCAAAGAAGGCCGTGAAGCAAATTCGACTCTCAAAGCATATTGTGGTATCTAAAAAGCATCATACACAAACAAATTGATGATCTTTAGTGACCATGTTTTGGAAATGTGAATTGTTATTTCACTAATCAAAAATTCAAAGTGATAAGGTTTTATAAATCTGAATGTTATCTGATTGTTTCCGTACTTACCAAGTTTCATTTTCAATAAGATAAAGTTCACATCATTTTTATCGATTTTGATCCAATCAAACCATTCTAAAGTTGTGTAGTACACAACACTATGAGTGAACAATTACAATTTTACAAAGAGTATTATCAGAAACCATGAACCTATAATTTACGATAATATTGTTGAAAAATCAAACTCTAATGGTCTTCAAAACCTTGTATAAGAAATTAAGAACACATAGAGAGAAAAATCGAAAACCGAACAAATTTTTAAAGGGAGAAATTGTAATTCCTTGAAACTACACTCACCATTTGGGAAATTATTATTAGGAGTTTTTGTAAAACATAAACGTTTTGGGTGCTTTAATGATTTAGCAAACAACCTAGGGGTATTTTTAGCTATATCATCGTTATCTTATCTTATCTTATTATATAAAGGAGAGTTCTTCAAAATTGTAACTCATTAGATGGTGACATGTGTCTAATATCGATCGAGATGATGACATGTGTCAAAATACTACAATTATATTAAACCAATAAAATAAAGACACATTAACATATTTTTTTATTGTTTCATTAACATATTTTTAAAAGGCAAATTAAACTCTAATGTAAATTGTTTTAAAAAAAATATAGATACCATTAAGTTAAACAAAAAAAAATGCACGTTAACATATTTTTTAGTGTTTAATTAACATATTTCTTAAAGCCAAACCAAAAAACTATATATGCCAAAATGTAAATTATTAAAACAGGAAAAGTGTTAAATTAAAAAAAAAATTAATACTTCAACAAAAATGCACATTACCTTATTTTTACCTTATTTCTGATTCGCAAAAAAATAACTATTATATAAAGCTTTTCAATGTTTTTCAAAGGTTTATATATAAACTATTCTTTGAAAGGTTTTTCAAAGAATACAAAAATCTTTACACATACTTTTCAACATAACTATAGAATATTTAAATATAGGTACATTCAACTTTTAAAAAAAGAAAATTGTATGATAAGATTTGATTGATCAAAGTGATAATGTTTGATAAGATCATAATGTTATATCCAATTAATACAAGTGATAATGTTTTATTAGATATGAATGTTAAGTGATTGGTTCTCTACTTACAAACTTTCATTTTCAACAAGGTAAGATACAAAAAAGCTCAAATCTTCTTCTTAGTACAACAATAAGAGTGAAATCACAGTCTTTCACTTTAATCAAACTCCATCATATTTTTTAAAGTAAATATGATCACATAATTATATCAAAATGATAATGTCGTACAAACCATAAATGTTATCTGATTGGTTCCGTACATACAATGTTTCATTTTTAACGATTTTATCCAATCAAATCGCTCTGAAGTTGTGTAGTACAATAATAAGAGTGAGCAATTACAATTTGTCTACATTACAAAGATTTTTTTGTTTTAAATGTGTTATCAGAAACCATAAATATATAATGGGATTATGGGACCTCAAAATTATGATAATATAGTTGAAAAATCAAACTCTACTTGTCTTCAAAACCTTATATAAGAGAACATAGAGAGACAACTAAAACATGATTCTAAAAGGGGGAAAAATGGTGAGTTTAGAAACCAATCTTGCTCTTCAGCTCCCAGTCATCGATTTCACTAGTCGAAACCTAAAACCGGGAACTATCGAGTGGGACTCGGTGAGAGGCAATGTTAGAAAAGCTCTAGAAGACTACGGATGCTTTGAGGCCTTGTTCGATAAAGTCCTTGTCGAACTTCGAAAGGCGGTTTTCGATGCTTCTAAGGAGGTTTTCCAGCTACCTTTAGAGACCAAACAAAGAGTTGTGTCGAAGAGAAAATACAGAGGATACGTAGGTCAGATTCCAACGTTACCGCTTTTCGAAGTCATCGGAGTTGATTTTGCAGAAGATGCAATGCCTTTACTCACAAGCTATGGCCTAAAGGAAACACCACTTTCAGGTTTTTTTATTTTGGTTTTAGTTCATTCGAATTTTCGAAGTATCAAACTCTATAATTGGTATGTTTATGCAGCGAGTCGATTATGTCATTCACGGAGAAAGTATCACAACTGGATATTATGACCCGGAGAATGATAATGGAGAGTTTCGGGCTCGATGAAAACTACATAAACCAGCATTTGAAGTCAACGAAGTGTCTCATTCGATTGATGAAATACCAAGGAGTTGAAGAAACAGAGGAAGAGTTAGGTATGGAAGCTCATACAGACAGAAACATGGTCACTATACTTTGCCAAAACGATGTAAAAGATGGGCTTTGGCCCGGAACCTCCTGGTAATTCAAAAAAAAAAAAAAAAAAAAAAAAGATGGACTTGAAGTGAAAACTAAAGACGATAAGCATTGGATCAAAGTTAATCCTTCCCAAGACTCTTCATTCATTGTTCTTGGTGGAGCTATGCTACATGTAAAGTCTAAACCAAAATTTATCTTTGCTCTACATTTTCTTCCATTGTTTTTTTTTCCGCGGAAGGCCCATAATCTTCCCTGGTGTCCGGAGACAGCCTTTAGTCGAATACCTTCGGGAAACACTAGGCCAACTTGGTTATATTTTCTTCGAGTTTTTATAACGTAAAGAAATGTTTTCAGGTATTTTTGAATGGTCGGGTGCTTACGGGTGTTCATCGAGTAATGAGGATGGGAACGAACACGAGATTCTCAGCTGGATTGTTCTCTGTTCCAAAAACAGAGGATTTGATATATGCACCAGAGGAAATGGTTGATTCTGAGCATCCTCGCTTGTATAAGCCTGTTGATTTTGAAGCATACTTTCAATATACCATTGAAGGATCTGGAAGAAGAGATCTATCTGCTCTCAGGACTTATTGTGGCCTTTAAGAACATGAAATGCTTTGATTTGCTTTCTGAGTTGGTTGGTTCCAACTTTCCATGTAACTTATCTCAGTCAGAATAATAAAAGATAAATTATCATTGTAATGATTATGTTTTCAGATAAAATATAATACAATATTCATACCATAAAACCATTATTATCGAGGGAAATTAGGTAGAATATTATGTTTTCACTTCCTAATTAATAATCTAACACCTTTAAACACATAATATAGTAAATAACATTTAGGTAACACGAAATTCCAAATTTACCCTTTTACAATTAACACAGATTTTATAATTTTTAAAACAAAAATAACACATTTTCTTTTAATAGTAAACATCAATTAAAACTGATATTAGAATATGGTAAGTGCAATCAAACATTCCTTTTAATAACAAAAATCAATTAAAACTGAAATTTAAATATGGTAAGCATTAAATCACGTTTTACCATAATTATAAAATTTCCTATTTCTCTTATTCTTCTTCTTCTTCTTCTTCTCTTTATTCTCCTTCGCCTCATTCTTCTCATTGTTCTCTTATTCTCATTCTTCTCCTTGTTTTCTTATTATTTCTTTTTCTTCTTTTCCTTCATCTCTCGCATTTCCTTCGTTCCCTATTACCTCTTTTTTGTTTTTTTTCAATTATTTTAGCTTATCGTTCGTTTGCCATAAATCAAAATTTTCAGTCGTTGATTAAGATGAATCGCTGGTCAACTATGTTATGAAACTCTCTTATAGTAAAACTGAGTCGTCGGTGAAGATTAACTGAAAACAGTATAATAGGTAATGATAATAGTTAAATATGTATGCTAATCTTTTTTATTATGCACACTATAAAACGTAACTCTATTTATGATAATAGTTAACTATATATGTCATTTTTTTTCATTATTAAATTTGTATATAATAGGTAACTATGTTTTGTAGTCAACTATATTTTAAAACCAGTAGTCAAGTATATTATGAAATCAATAGTCAAACTATATTAAATAGGTAACTATTATAAAAAAATCATATAGTCAACTATGTTATGAAATCATTAAAGTAGACTATACATTGAAGACAATTAACTAATCTTTTAATTTGGTAAACTATTTTCAAAAAATAGTTAGTTATATCATTATAATATGTAGTTTCGAAAATAGTCAACTATACTATTAAATAGACAACTATTACAACATATTTACTTTTTCTTGTATCTTTTTCCATACGAGTAAATTTCTGATACATATATTTTGTTTGCAGATTAAATCTATTTTTTCAGAGATAAAGATATAATTAATGGAGCAAATTTTCAGAGATGATAGATAAATAATTGTTTTAAGGATTTTTTCATACTTGCATTAATTATATTGTAAGGGCAATTTCGTCGTATATTTTATTTTCTTTGCTAGTTACCTAAATTTATTTTTGGACATGTTACTTACCTAATTATAATTCATAAAAGTAATATTCTCCTAATTAACCCTAGTATCAATGAGATCTCATAGTTTCCCTAGTTTTTAGGTCATAAAAAAATTAAAAATAACAAAAGGTCCAAAAATAAAGGAGATGTATCATTTTACAAAAGAGACTCAATTGCCACATGTCTTTAGAGGATTGGATTATCATTAATTTAATAATTAAATATTTAAATAAATAGTTAAATTAAAGAAAAACTATTAAATAATTATAAGTTAGAGATTTAGAAGAAGCTCTTATACTGATGTTTTGAATTTGTATTTCTATTTTCATGAGATGAATACAACAACACATAAAAATTGAAGAATCCTATCAAACTATTCTGAATATATTACAAAAACAAAAAGAAACCAATTATGGTATTTCTATTTTACAAAACATAACAAATTTGTAAGTGCATGTAATGTATAATCTCTGTAATAATACAGTATCCACTTGTTATAGTAAAAATTTACAAATGTAACAGATCCCATTTTCTGGACAATTCAAGAAAAAAGGACTCAAAAAACTAAATATTACAAAGATAAAGACGAAATTATTAAAGTACAAACAAAGCAAAGGTGTTCACACCAACCTCTACAAGATAAAGCCAAATTGTATTGTTCTTGATCAAAAGAAAACAGAACAAGTTTTGTGAGACACACAACAAAATGACAAATTTGGAAACTTATCTTGCTCTTCAGCTCCCGGTAATCGATTTCCGAGATTTAAAACCAGGAACTGTCAAGTGGGACTCGGTGAGAAGCGATGCGCGGAAAGCTATGGAAGATTACGGATGCTTTGAGGGCTTATTCGATAAAGTGACTGCCGAGGTTCGAAAAGCGGTTTTCGAAGCCTCAGAGGAGCTTTTTCGGTTACCATTAGAGACAAAACAAAGAACTGTGTCGGATGTCAAGTACAGAGGATATGTAGGTCAGAATCCTACAAATCCTATGTACGAAGGTGTCGGTATTGACATGGCTGAAAATTCAGAGAAAGTCAATGAGTTTACTCAGTTGCTTTGGCCTCAAGGAAACATAAGTTTTAGGTTTTAGAATCTTTATTCATTTGGATCTTTGAAAAAAACATATCAGAAACTCTAAAGAATCAGTGATAGTTTGCTTTGTTTTCTACAGCGAGGCGGTTCTCTTATTTACCAAGCAAGTATCAGAACTGGACTTTAAGATCCGGAGAATGGTAATGGAGAGTTTTGGCCTCGAGGAAACTTACATAGAGGAACATCTGAAATCAACAAAATGTCTTATGCGGATGATGAAATACAGAGGAGTTGATGACACAGAAAAGAAAGAGTTAGGCATGGAGGCTCATACAGATAGAAATGTACTTGCTATAATTTGCCAAAACAACGTAAAAGACGGAATCGAAGTGAAAAGTAAAGATGGTAAGCATTGGATCAAAGCTAATCCTTCCCAAGATTCTTCATTCCTGGTTATCGGCGGAAGTATTTTACATGTAAGTTACCTACTTTCGCTCTATGACTTATCGACAGATAATCGATTGATGATGAATAGCGTCGGTCCAATGTTTTCGGATGTCCTATGTTAGTAAAAAATGCAAACAATATTGGAAAAATTGTGACCTTTTTGGTTACTTAATTTTTGCTTCATTTGTCTATGCTTTGGACCGGACTAATGATGATGATATTAATCTATGTTGTTAGGTACTACTAAATGGTCGTGTGCGAGCTGCGGTTCACCGTGTGATGAGGATGGGGACGAAAACAAGGTACTCGGCTGGACTTTTCTCTATGCCAAACACCGAGGATTTGATATATGCACCGGAGAAAATGGTTGATGCCGAGTATCCTCGACTCTTTAAGCCCTTTGATTTTGAAGCATACTATAAATTCACTTCCGAAGGATCCGGAAGGAGAGATCTATCTGGTCTTAAGACTTATTGTGGCCTCCTAAAATAACAAACTTTCTCTGTTTTGACTCTTGAGTTTTTGTCATGTGTAACATGTTACCAAGCAGAATAAAGAAAGAAACATTAATGTTTCATAGCTTGAGAACATTATCAATTACTAGACGTGTAATATTCAGTGTAAAACATGAGACTAAACACAACGATAATATCTTTTAGAGAATGAAACATAGTTGGTACCAGAAACTGATGGTGATGTTTTGTCTTCAACTACCTATGGAATAGTTGACTTCAGGGCCATAATATTCAGTCTCCAAAATAAACAGAGATAATGATATTCTATCTTACCTTAAGGATTTTAGCTTCAGAGAAGAATTTAACATCTTGTGCATAGAATCATTGAAGTAAAGATTCCTTAAGGCTAATTTCAATAAATATAAATAAAACGGCTTGTAACATTTCAATTCAGTAATCTTGCTAAATGGGTTCTGAAACTCCTCTTCTTCCTCTTCACCTCCCAATCATCGATTTTTCGAACCAAAACCTGAAACCGGGAGAGCTCGAATGGGACTTAACTAGAGCTGGTGTCAAGAAAGCTTTACAAGATTATGGCTGTTTCGAGGCTTCTTTCGATAAAATCCCTATCGAGCTACGAAAATCGGTCTTTGAGGCTTTAGAAGAGCTTTTCGACTTACCTTTACAAACTAAACTAAGAAACGTGTCCAAGAAACCGTTCCATGGATACGTAGGTCAATATCCAATGGTGCCATTATACGAAAGCATGGGCATTGATGATTCTGATGTTGCAGCTAAAGTCGACGCCTTTACTGAAAAACTATGGCCTCAAGGCAACAACAGTTTCAGGTCAGTAGTAAACTTTTAGTCATTATTTCGATTTTTCGACATATTTTGATGAGACTTGTGTTACTATTAGCACGACGATCCAGTCGTATTCCAAGAAGTTATCAGAGCTAGACATAACTATCAGAAGAATGATCATGGAGAGCTTTGGACTCGTGAAATACATCGATGAACATCTTCACTCGACGAATTACCTCTTAAGAGTAATGAAGTACAAAGGACCTGATACAGAGGAGACAAAGTTGGGACTAAATGCTCATACCGATAAAAACATCGTCACTATACTTTACCAAAACCATGTTGAAGGTCTAGAAGTACAAACAAAAGACAACAATTGGATCAAAGTGAAGCCTTCGCAAGATTCATTCATTGTTATGATCGGAGATTCTCTCCATGTATGTCTTTGGTTTTTAAGTACCTTCCTTCATAACAGAGTCTTTGCTTTGAGAACAAGAACAAACTCAATGGTTTTTAATGTTACAGGCACTGCTAAATGGTCGATTGTACTCTCCGTATCACCGTGTGATGATGACAGGAACAGAGACGAGATACTCACTCGGATTGTTCTCAATTCCGAAAGCAGGACATATCGTGAATTCGCCAAATGAACTCGTTGACGAAGAGCATCCAAGACTGTTTAAGCCATTTGATCATGTCGAATTCTTGAAATTCTATTACACAGAAGCTGGACAAAGATCTCAATCTGCTCTCAAAACATATTGTGGAATGTAAAAATAAACAACAAAAAGCTTTCTCATTTGCTTCCTTCTTCATAAATCAAATGTATCCTTTTAAACCAATAATAAGAATTTCACCACAAATATTGAAAATTTCAGATCATATAAAGTATATCAATTTTAACAATATTACTAATACAAGTGAAAAAAAGATCTGGAGTGTTAAGAGATTTTTTATTCTTTTTCATTTATTTGATTAATTAGGTGGTTTTATTTGCTTCACTAAACACATTTAGATTATCAAATAAGTCATATTTTACGGGAAATTACATAGAATGATTTGGAATAAACAATCTTTGAAAACATAAAGATAGATAATAAGTTTTTGAGATGATATATTAAAATCAGACGCAGCAGCAACAACACTTGCATTTCTCCTCGCAGCAACAACAACAGAACAACGCGAAAAGCCTGAAACAAATGGATTAAAAGAACTCATCAAGAGAAGTGCAAAAATCATAATTAAGTAAGAATCCACAAGAACAAAAAACTTAAAACACACAGAAAAAGAAAAGAGATTTATATAGTTATGTACGTTGCGTATAAACAGCCTTTCTCGTCATGCTGTTTCTTGACTTGATCATGGTAAGTCATGTCTTGTTGTGGAGGTGCCTTCATTTTTTTTAGTTTTGTTTTTGTGTCTTGGTATAAAGTTAAGAGGGTTGGATTAATTGTCTTGGTATATATATATGAACTTCAAATCTGTTACCTGCAATTGATATGATCATTTAATATGGAAGATATGGATCATTTATTTGGACCGACAAAGTAGTTAGAATCTTCATCCAAAACTACATTATCATCAGGAATAGGCCATGGCTTTAATTTGGGATCTAGGTGAAAAACAAATTATAGAATTTCTGAGTATATGTATAAAAAAATTTCTTAAATTAGTTGGGAAAAATCATTCGTTTTCACTCTTTTATCCTCATTTATTTAGGAAAAATTCAAATTTTAACCAAGTGGTAGTAGTCTTGTAATTGAACAATTCATTTTGACTGTCTCTTTTTGTAGAGTTTGAATCATATCTACTACTCCCTCCGTTCCTTAAAAATACATGTTTAAGGTTATGTACACTTATTAAGATAATGCATTGATTTCTACGAAATACAGTTTTCAATAAAGTTTAACCAATAGTGTTTCAGTATTTGTCTTGAAGTTTGTAAAAATGCATAGAAAACAGTAAAAACTCTATTTTTTTGAAACAAAATTTTTTTGTAAAGTTTTTATTTTTATGAACAGAGGGAGTACGATTTTAATCATTAATTATGGCCCTCCGTAAATGCTTTTAACAGCAATAAAACATGGATTTCTATGAGCTTCAGGGAATTATTTAGGTTTTGTTCTGAGATTCTCCCGGCTAACCAAAAAAAATAGATGATTTTTTTGATTGGCGATAGAAAAGATAACACTATAAAATACTCTATCATGAGGTATATTAGTCGGAGGATTATTATTAGGAAATACCATTGCATTATTAAAATCAATAAAATTACATTGTCTAAATATAATAAAGAAGTATGTAAGATTGAAAAAAACCTTGAGAGGTAAAAATAAAACATTACAATATCGACCAGTAAGGAAATGCATCAATAACTGACAACTTCTTGAATTTTGAAGAAAACATGTATATTGTCCGCTACGATCATTAAGAAATTTTACTATAATTAATGAAAAATTTTACTCAAGTGTTTTCAAATTTTAGTGGTTAATTATAGATCATCATCACTCGAATGATGAATCTCGTTGTAGACCAAAACCGGTTCCACATGATCTCTTCACAATCCTCAGTCTCTTGCATGACTCTCTGAACATCCTGCCAACAACAAAGAATTTTTAAAAATACAAATCTTGAATTTTAAGAGGTTATATATATTCATTTCGTTAAAGTTGATAATCGATTTATATAATCATGCAAGGAATATATGATTAAAAAAAATGTAAGGTAGTATAAACTTACTGCCAAGGTACATCTCCAACGAGCATCCAATCTCCATCCTTGTCCTCGTATATAATAACGTATTCGCACATCTCACCCTTCTTCAACACCACTCCTACACATTTTATACGTTTTAAGTCTCTATTAGCTCTAGCATGCGATGTAACTAACTAATTACATGGGAATAAGTTGGACAATTAGATGGATATTAATTATGTAAAAATGCATGTAGAACTTTGGCCGTGAGACCAAATCTACTAACCTAGGCCAAGACAGCCGAAGAGATCTTCAAGAACTGTGGCTAGATGAGTATAACCGTGACTCGAACCAAGGTCAATCTTCCTCAAGTAAGGCACACCATCCATACTCACTTTCACGTACCCTATCGCTTTTGTTGCTTCCTCATTCTTCTTCTTTCTCCTATAAGAACACACCGGTGGCCACCCTACCACCTGACTCTTCACTGCTGGCGAAGAATCATCCTCAACCTTATTCGCGAGGATATTCGCTGATGAAACGACGCTGTTTTCATCCTTGGTAGCTAGCGAAGATGATGACATTGTTTCCGAGAACGCCCTCTTCTTATTCGATCCGCAAACTGATCTTTCGCGGTTATTATCTCCCGGGAGACCCAATCTTAGCTCTGTGATCTCAATTCCTAAACCTTCCTTTGCCATTTTTTTCTTTTTCTTTATACTTGTTTGGCTTTGGTTATATGAATTTTTGATACTTCTCTTGTTGCAATGATGATTAACAATGTAACGCCTTTGTGCTTTTATATGTTGTCTAGTTGGTTCGACAAGAATATGTCGACATGTGGGAGAGATAATCTTCAAACTTGTTCCTATAAGCTTTTGATGAGGAAGACAAGATTAGACCAAAGACAGGTGAAATGAGGATCTGGTGGTTGTCACATGAGAGACATAAGTTGGGTCCTTGTTTATAAAAGACTTTAAGTTAAGGGAACAAATCATAAGTTAATTAATAGTTGTTAGGCTTTTGATAGGATTTTTAGCTGACCGTCCGATCATTGAAAACCTTCCCAAACATCCCATGTGTCTTTCCTTAATTCGGTTATATAAGATTCTTGTACTTGTTATTCGTTAATAATTTACAATTAAAAATATGAACCGAGGATATACTTATATTATTTTTTCAGCTCGATCTTGTTTATAATTTTTTGGGTAATTGTTAAAAATTGAACTCCTTAGCCAAAAAAAAATGTTGTACATCACTTAATGATGATATTGATGTTATGTTCTAATGACTATATATATAGTTTTAGATTAGTTTTTTAATGACTTAGCTTAGTTATAACATATGAACATGAAAAAACATGACTAAGCAGATCTTTAGTAAAAAAGAAAAGGTTGTTTGATAACGTTCTTTATTCAGTTGGTTTTCACTGAAACATCGTTTTATCATTTCCGAATTCTAATATGGCTTTAATTTTTTTTTTTTTTTTTTGATAAACCCTATCGGCTGATCCTGAAAGTCTTGGTAGGAACGCATCGGAGTGCTACAGGATGGACTTCTCTCCGAAGAGCCACCACACTACCTATCCCGAATTTGGAATATTTTCCGACTAATGGCAGGGGTAGCCGGATCGCCTGTTACCGGACTACCAGGTAAACTGCATGGGCCTTTGGCCCAAGCCCAGACTTCCCACATAGACATGATTTTGTTTCTAGGACGACTCGAACCTTGGGGGAAGTGTTGTAGCACATTCTCAAGTCTCATCTACCACTAGACCACGGCGACGTGGGCATATGGCTTTAATTTGCAATATGATTTTCAGTTTAATTATTCGAAAGAAAAAGACACACTGGGTTGGCTTGACTCTTGACTATATATATTGTCATATTAAAGAACAAGTTGGTCCATGTGAGATAAATATCAATCAAAAGTCATAACCATAACCATAACCATTAAGCAGACGCGTTACTTCCAGACGCGTTACTTCCATTCATATCAAAACAACACTAGAAAGTAGTAGGCCCATACCATGCATTTCTCTCCAATTTTCCATGCATTATTATATGTATAAATAAATATAATATATATCGTTTGTATCTTTTGTTTTTTTGCTAAACAATAGTATATCGTTTGTATCTTCCCAAGTCATTTTGTATGATTTCTAACGTGATTTAATAGAGAAGGGCACGACCAAATAAAAATAAGACTACTATGTTCCTACATAGCGTAGCTGAATAATGAAACCGCATGAGCTTTGATTCGATTATTAGTTTCGTTTATGAAATAATTTAAAACTAACGACTCTCAAACTGGAATGTTTTTTGGTATATAAAGATACAATCAGAATCAGCATAATATATATTTGGTAGGAAATCATCAAGGGAACTAAACAATTCAAAATTTACATATGTGTGATGATAATGAAAGATAACGATCATAATTCATAACAAATATTAAATAAGAATGATTAAGTTCAATAATTATTTTAGAGTTTATTTCTTTTTTTGCTAAAATTTGGTGAAAGATAAATTTTTAGAGTTTATTTCAGATGGAGTTTTATGTATAGTTAAATTGAACTGTATCATATGTTCATAGAATTATATGTATATTAGATAGAATTATATCATATGTTGATAGAATGTTATGTATGGTTAGATAACATTTTATCATATGTTGACAAAATTCTATGTATAATTAGACATAAATATAGCATATATATATCAGATATAATTGTGTGTATAATTAAATACTCCATTTGTTGCATATTAGTTGTCATTTTAGCTTCTTCTTTTTCCATATTATTTGTCGTTTTGTATTTTCAATGAAGATTTATTACTATTTTTCCATCTTTTACCTTTAACTTTCAGCTTAATAATTACTTATATCAAACAGAATAGTGTATTAATTAGGGGTAAAACAGAAAATTTAATTATTTTCTTAATTTGTGTGAAAACACCTAGAATGACAAGTAATTTGCAACGGTGGGAGTAGAACTATATCATTTTTTTTTAGAAAACATAATAACTAAAATGGTTTAAAACCTAAATTGGAAGAGAACAGTTTACTTCATATATGAAATATTAATCGACAGACAGCGAACATTGCGCGCCTAAGTTATCAGGTTGAACATTCTGCTCCAGGGGATATGCGAAAGGGATAAATGTATCGTATACTGATAAAAAAAAATTATATATTTGATAGAGTTTCATATCTATAGTTAGGTAGAATTCCAACATATATTAATGAATTTTATGTATATTGGATAGAATTCTGTGTATAATTAGATAGATTTATATCATATGTTGATAGAATTTTATGTATATTAAATAATATTTTATATATCATATATTCATAGAATTTTACCTATATTAGTATATTAGATAGAATAATAGTTTGAATCATTATTTTGAATAAACTTTTTTTATGGTAAACTAGATGACTCCCTGCGTTATACGCGGATTAATACTTTGTAAGAGTTAACAATTGCCAATAATGTTATAATTTGTTTTTTGGTTCATTTTTGGTCTTTAGAATAATTTTAGTTTTTTTTGTATGAATAATAACATCTAGAATCGAGCATATAGTGAGACGATAATATGATTTCGATTCCTATTTAAATTTTGATCAAATAATTTTTTTCTCAAATAAATTTAACTTTTAAATTAGTATCTAAATATTATTTATTTGTTAAAATATCCAATAAATTTTAAAAAAATATTTTATGATTAATGTTTGTCTAATTGTGTTCGATATTCATTTGGTTAAAGCAATATGAGTTATTTGTGAATAACAATATAAAAAATGAAAATAGTCTACTATGGATAAGTTTGTATAGTTTAATTTTGGCTTGTGTTTACATTTTAATCAAAATATTATTTTTCTCCAATAGATCAATTTTATTTTATTCAATAGTAAATTTGGACATTTGGTTTAAACATTATTTTTTGTAATTTTACGTAAACTTATAAATATGTTCATGTTGAAATTTTGTCATTTTTGTATAACTTTATATATAAAATATAAAATTTACTATTAATTTACATATAATAATCAATTGAATAAGAGTGATCAAAGTTAATGGGGGTAAGTATGAACTTAATGGACTAAGTTTTCAATAACCCATAGCTAATTGAATGAGTTTTTTGTCATGTCACATTTGACATGGTTTTTATTTTGTCTACCTTTAAAAGAGAATGAGACACATAACATATTTGAAAAATCACCTCCCTAATAATATTTAGGGGATAGTTGAATACTATTTCTTTTAGGCAACCAAACATTAATTTACTTAAATTGTCTAAAACTATAGTCGATGTAGATAGACATGGGCTAGGCTAAATACTCCAAGCTAGTGTGACTTCTGTGCCCGACCCGGATCCGCCGTAAATATGATCCCATGGATTTATCATATATCATAATGTGAAGTTGAGAACATGATTGCGTGATGTCTTCATTTGAACGAAGCCCAATACAACCAAAACATAAGAACATTACTTATAATAAATATTTGTCACGCTACACATATTCTCTTTGTTTAACTGTAAAATACAAACATGACATTAATAATAAGTATGTTCACTAATTATTATAGAACAAAATAAGACTTAAAGACTTCTTGATCTTCGTGAAATCCGACGCGAAGATAGGCAAATCCAGATTCAAAAAGTCTTTCAACCCTTTCTTTTCCCCTATAAGCTGTTGCAAAACATAAGCAAAATTGTATCAAAATTATATATGCATATATACTGAACAAAAGATAAAATCTATACAAAACTATAATCGAATACGAAATAATCGATTACTAACCTCGTGGTTGGTTCACGGCTTCCTGCCAAACTCGCGACATCGCAAACAACAAAAACATGCCCAAAATTACACTATACAAAAACACATTAGCCATTGAAGATAAAAGAAAGTAAAGAGATGATGGATATTTGAGCATTTGCCCATAGAAATGATACATTTATAACTTTCAAATGTTTTGAACATTATTTTTGATCATTGACCCATTTCAAAGAATTTTAAATTGTCAAATTAATGGCTTTAGGTCGTCACAATTTTTAAGATGTTTTTTTTTTGACGTCATTTTTTAAGATATAGAGTGTGTTATATAGTCTTTGCCACATTAAATGACTTTGGAAAATATCTTTTGTTGTTTTGTCTTCATGTATGCCTAACTTTCGTTCTACCAATAAGCTTTTACGAAGATTAATAAATATCTCTATCATCATAGTTACATGTTTCTTTGATAAGGTTTCACTTTCAGAAAGGGAACGGGTCCATGTGTTGTGTAATGTATTACTGGTTAAAATTTTGGTATGATATTTATTACGACGTTACACTACACATGGTGTACGTTGATATTCTCATCGGATTATTAATCGGATCTATGCATTCCAATTGTCAGAATTTATCTACACGTTCGAATTGATATTGAGAAAATGACATGAAATTTTTTTTTATAACAAACAAGATATTAAAGATTTGTTTTTCTATCTTGCTTGAAAGAAAAGAAAGAAAAAGCTTGAATAGCGTGAATGTGGAGAAAACCGGATTAATCTGGAAAAAGAGGAAAATATCGAAACAAAGCTTCAAATGAGTGTTAGATTTCTTTCTAACCATTTTCTTTCATTTTTTTGCTAACTTCTAACCATTTTCTTAAGAATCAGAATCAGAAATAGATAATAATTATTTAACTAAGTAAGGAAATCAAATATTTGAATATTGGAATTAGGGATTGTTTATTATATACAGGACATGAAAAAGTCTGGTATTTAGTTTCGTGTAAAAGCTATCGTAATTAACAGTATGGCGAGCAACTGTTCCTATCATCCCAAAAAAGAACCATCTCACCGTTTTGTTTTCTTCTGTACCGGTCTCTTCGAGATCAAAAGAAGCAACCGGTTTTACGATTACCGAAGGTAGGAGTTCGATTTCGACGTCAAATTGGAAAGTGACCAAGTTCGAGATTTTCCGGTTTAACCATGAAGACCTTCCTAACGTAGTCAAAGCATGCCTTGAATTTGTTGTCCATCTCTTGCGATGAAAAATCTATCTTAAGTTTAATTGCATTTCAATTATGTTGTAGTATGATTAGAGGATGTCTAATTTTCTATCTCTTTTGTATTGTGGAAAATTTAATGAATGAAAGAACTTTTTGACAAAAAAAAAATAATAAGAATAATTTAAACCGATTCACTTAGTTCCAAAATTTAGAAAATTAGACAAAAGTATATAATATTACAAACTAAAACACACTAATCTCACCAACACCAGATTATATAGTATACACTAACCATATAAGTTTCGTTTAATTGTTTAGCAAAAAAAAAAGTTTCGTTTAATTACAAGAAACTCCAACATGCAAGGAAACTCCTCTTGCAGGTAAGATAGATAGACAGATTCATATAATTATTTATGACCTCTATTCCTTTTGTTACATATGTTTTCATTATAAGAAAAACAAGTGGTCAATAAAATTTGTAAAGTATTTTATTAAATTAACGGTAAGACTTAAGAACAGAGCCACAGAAACTACAAACAACTGCTCTCCAAGATTTCCAGTAAATCGGAACAAAACAAAATCTCGTCGATGTTTTCATGTCGGCGATGCTCGCACCATGGCCACACCGTGAGCAAGTTCCTGCCGCCGGTTTGCTCCGTTTAACCTTTCTCTTCTGATCAACCAAGAAACAGAAACAAACCATATCTTCTTCTTGGTTTAGATTCTTGAAATCAAGAATCACAAAAAGAAGAAGAAGAAAAGTCTTTTAGATGCGACCACGATTGGTTTCAGAGAAGAATGTTCTCTATGTTTTGTTGTTATGGTAGGAAGTGGTGGGTTTGAAGTTTACAGGTTTGTGGAATTTTTGTGGTTATAAATAATAAAATATATAGGACGAGGAACTAATTTAATTTTAATAAAAAAAACTTATATCATTTCACTCGTGTGGGGGAGATAAAAATATAAATGAGACTAAATAGTTGAGAGTTTGGACAAAAACATACACGTACAATCCTCAATAAATAACATGTTCTTGTTGTAAAAAAACAGTTCCTTAATTTAACAACAGAAAATTATAAATAATAGTATACAGAAAATAATTATTACAGCTATTATTAGTAAAAATAATTATAATTTTCGAGTACAATATTTATGTTTATTTTGTATAAACAATAAAAAATAGATGAACTTATATATATTTATGTAATTTTAATATGTGCATATGTCTTATACATTATTTACGGTGATTGAAATAAGTGATCATTTAAAGGAAAAAGATTCAAAAGTAAAGTGTAAATTCGTTATTTTTAAGTTTGGTTTTATCAATAATTTTTGTTTATGTGACAATTTAAAAATTTAATAAATTATCATGTTTTGTATCTATTAAAAATTTGATAAATTATTTACGACGGCCATATACAATTTTGGAAAATAAATTAACATAGCATAATATACAACTATTTCGTAACCAGGGCCGTGGCCATGTGTTGAAAAAAGAGACTTTGGCATGTGGCCTCTTTTATTTATCAAAAATCAAAGGCCCTAATTTTTTTGTTTAAGTAATACTAGTAATTATGTTGTAATATTATGTCTAAATGTAAAAGTATGGTTTTTAATTTATTGGAGACACGTTTTTTTCAATGCATTTAAGGTTGATTATCAATCTTACTTTTATAATCATAATGCATTAAGGTTGATTGATCACTAATTAAAATTGTTGATAAACTTAATTTCAATTACATATGGTAACATAACTTATTAAAGTTTTAGATTTAGTGATATGATTTTTTTTCCAACTTTTCTATTGATAAACACCAACATTTTACTATTCGTTTTTCTATCATATATATATATATATTGGATAGAGTTGAAAATGTTCAAAAGTAAATTAATTTAAGTTTATATGATCGTTTTTTTCTTTTGTAAATATTAAATGTATATATATTGGTTTTAAACTTTGTTTACTAAAAAAATAAAATAAAAGTTATATTAGTTAAAACTACCGTTATAAATATATATTTAAAAGGCCTATTATTTGTAATTCGCCTCGGGCCTCTATAAGTCTTGCCACGGCACTGTTCGTAACCTAACATTTAGCATGAAAGCATATTTTCTTCTAAAATTGACAAGTTTGAAAAATTAGTAATGAAAACAACGACTATATTTTAGAAAAAGAAAAGGTTACGTACGTAGGTACAAAGTCTCTATTCATTCATATTAATGTCATTATGATTTTACTTAGTGGCAAAGGATTTGTGTCATGAGGAAAGTGTGAGTAGCTGACACGTGGAAAAAACAGTTGGAAGTTGAGTTTGTCATTGTCTTTACCAAAAATAAAAAATATAGAGGAGGATGGGTCATGAAGAAATTTCTCATACTCAATATTTTCAAATTCTTTATTTATTTGTGAGCTATATTTTCTCATTTTACCAACAATATTTGCATTTATTAGTTCATATAATATACAGAGTTTTCGGTGAGAAAACGGCATGTATAGCCAACTTTATATTGTTGAATCGTATAAAAAAAATTAATGTGGATGTTTTAAATTGGTAGGACACTTTTTTTCTTTAGAGGATTCATGTGCTAATTGTTTAGTCTGAATTGAGAATACACATTTTATAAAATAAATTCAAACATGTAGCTTAGCTAGTGATTGGTGTTAGTATGTTATTGAATTGTCATTTATATTCAATCCTAACATAATATTTGTTATTGGGTTTGAAATACGAAACATATTTCTCTGATATTTAATATCTCTCTAGCTTAATGTGGTTAAGTGGTTTACGTATTAATTATTGCGGAGATAAGAATCATTAGATTGAGAATGATTATTTATATACTACAAATAGTTGAGAAGTATTGATCATGATCACTCATATTCTGGTGTTAAATTTTGTAATATTTAATTTAGAAAATAAACTTTCTATCCCAAAAATGAATTTCTCCTTCATTTCTTTATCATTCGCAGTCAAGGAAGGGAAAAAAGACAAGAAATTATTTATGACGATATTAGGGACACAAATATGGTTGCTTTCAAAGAAAATTTCTCATTCAACAAAATATAAATACTTTAGCATAATCAAACAATTAATAGCGATAGCTATATTTATCGCAACCACTTGAGTTTACATGTTTCATTGATAATTCCACACTGATATTACATGTTTATTGATAATTCCACCACACTCCAATCATGTATAATAATAAATTTCGTTAGTTCATTAAATAGTCAACTAAATCTAATGTGAAACTAATTGGCACATAAGTCAAAAATAAAATTGAAAATGATTTGGCGACTTTTAAATCTATGGCCCAAATGTATCCATTTTAAAATCTCAATAAAGAAGAAAGCCAAAATTTCTATTAAAAAGTGTAAATCTTATAAAATTAGGAGTAATTAATCTTCTTGTGATTAGTGCTCCTTACTGGGCCAAGCGAAGATATTTAGATCGTATCCAAAAGCCCAAACAAGACGGCAAAGCGTGCAGAAGCAAATGTTTAGAACGTAGAGGAGTTCGTAACTCTTCACCCGTTTTTGAAATTCAGAAGAGAACACCACGCCGTTTATCAACCCAGAGTGTTAAAAAAATAAAAAGATAAATCCGACCTGCCGGAATCGAACCAGCGACCTAAAGATTTGCTGTCACAGACTACAGTCTTCCGCTCTACCAACTGAGCTAAGGTCGGAAGTTGAATAATTATCCCATCTGCATTTATTTATACATGAATAACATTTGAAGCATCTCTAATTTTTAAAGGATCAATTTGTGAAATAACCAAAAAAATATATATATAATTAGGCAAATAACAAAAAACCCTAAATATAGTGATTATAATTTTTCCACATAGGGTTATTTTGGTTACTTAACTAATCATAATTTTTTTTTAGTGCTACTAGGCAAATTATCCCATTTTTAAATTGAAGAAGTTATGATTGGCTCTTGATTTAAATTGAATCTACAAAACAATAACAAGACCAAAGTGAATCTTTCTATTATTAATTTGTATTTTTCTTTTCTTTTTGGCAAATAATCAAATACTTGGCTACCATTACATCCAAAAGATGTGTAAGAATGTAACACATATATTTTTTTGTATTTAAATGGCTTTAAATATTTTCAGCATTTCACAAAAAAAAAAAGAATAATTATTTATTTCTGTGAAGAATCTTGTACTTGTGGACAGTACTCTTTTCATCATCCTTTTAGAATCTTCTATTCATAAAAATCCAGTACTTCTCACTCACACCATAACATTCCAGAACTTCTAATCACAACCGTTCATCTAAGTCAAACATATCAAATAAGTCAAAACATTAATCTCAACCGTTAGATCAAATCTAATCTTCGTACACCTAACCGTAGCGTAACATATCTCTATAAGAAGATAAAACTCTCCGTTTCAAAAAAATTTCACAAACTCGGAGAAATCAAAACGAGTCTGACTCACTGAGATTACCACCGAGTCAACTCGTGAGTTCTCCGCCATGGCTACTGCTTCTTCACTCCACACATCAATCTCACCACGTAACTTCATCTCTCACTCCAAACTCACTCTAAAACCTCACAAATCCCAAATCCTCCTCAGAAACAACAACAAACAGAGAAGAAGAAGAAATTGCGTTTCGTGTTCGTTAATCCACGACGAAATCGATTCGATTTCGGTACAGATCCGAGATCGGAACGATCAACAACAAGAAGGTACGGCGGTTGCGGTGGTGTTAGCGACTGAGACGGATAACGAATCGGTGGTTGGTAGATTATCGTTAGAAGGATTTTCTTCTTCTTCTTCTTCTTCTTCGGGAGAAGGAAGTGAAGAAATGGAGAAGATGATTGATCGGAGTATTAATGCAACGATTGTTTTAGCTGCTGGTACTTATGCGATTTCGAAATTGCTCACTATTGATCATGATTATTGGCATGTAAGTGTTTATCAGATTTGAGCTTGGATTTGATGTTGCTTTAGTAGAAATTTATACGATTTGAGCTTGGATTTGGTGTTGCTTTAGTCAAATTAAGCTTGGATTTGATGTTGCTTTAGTCGAAATTTATACGATTTGATGTTGCTTTAGTCGAGTTGAGCTTGGATTTGAGGTTGCTCTAAGGCCTGTTCGTTTGTCTGCCGGCTGCAGCTTGCGCCTGTGTCATGCGGCCAGACGCTGCGATTGTTGTTTGTTTGACAGCCGCAGCGTCTGGTCTGGTCGCTGTTCGTTTGTCTGCCGCTGCGGCTGCCTCTCAAATTTTGGCCGCGACGCTAATTTTTAAACGCAGACGCATAATTTTTCTGCGGCTAAAAATTTGTGACGCATGACGCAGCCTCAGGTACCTGCGACAGATAGGCAAACGAACAACATTTGGCCGCATGACGCAGCCGCAAGCCGTTGCGGCTGTCAAACGAACATACCTCTAGTCGAATTTATAAGATTTGAGTTTGGATTTGGTGTTGCTTTAGTCGAAATTTATACGATTTGAGCTTAGATTTGATCTTGCTTTAGTTGAGTTGAGCTTGGATTTGAGGTTGCTCTAGGGAATTAAGACGATTGAGACTGGATTTGATTTTAATTGACTCGAATTTATACGATTTGAGCTTGAATTTGATGTTGCTTTAGTAAAAATTTATAGGATTTGAGCTTGGATTTGATGTTGATGTAGTCGAATTTGATTTTCATTTACTCGAATTTATAGGATTTGAGCATGCATATGATGTTGCTTTAATGGAGATTGTAAGATTGAGCTTGGATTTGAAGTTGCGCTAGTCGAATTTATATGGTTGAGATTGGATTTGGTTTTGTTTTAGTGATAAGTCTTGGTAATTTAGAGTTTTGGGGATATGATTGATTGATTCTATTGGAGTTTTCTTGAATTTAGTGTGTAATGATTTGTATGGAGTGTTAAAGCTTTGTGTTTTGATGGTTTTTGTAATCTCAGGGTTGGACATTATTTGAAATACTAAGATATGCTCCTCAACATAGCTGGATTGCTTACGAAGAAGCTTTAAAGAGAAATCCGGTTCTAGCGAAAATGGTCATTAGTGGAATTGTGTATTCAGTAGGAGATTGGATAGCTCAGGTTCTTGTCTTCTAATTCTCTCTAAGCTTTGACTTCGAGTTGTTTCGATGACATTAACAGTCTTATTTTCTCGTCAGTGTTACGAAGGCAAACCGTTGTTTGAGATTGATCGGGCGAGAATCGTGAGATCAGGACTAGTTGGTTTCACTCTACATGGCTCTTTGTCTCATTACTATTACCAATTCTGCGAGGTGCTTTTTCCTTTTCAAGATTGGTGGGTTGTTCCTGTAAAAGTCGTGTTCGATCAAACTGTATGGTCGGCTATATGGAATAGTATTTACTTCACGGTTCTTGGGTTTCTTCGTCTTGAATCGCCTCTCAGCATCTTCAAAGAATTAAAAGCTACCTTCTTGCCTATGTTAACAGTAAGAAACTTCCTCTTCTTTCCTACGTATCTTCAAGATTCGAGATTAAACATACGTTTGCTTTTGAATTGAGTGCAGGCAGGGTGGAAACTTTGGCCGTTTGCTCATTTGATTACATACGGTTTGGTCCCTGTCGAACAACGACTACTCTGGGTTGATTGCGTGGAACTTATTTGGGTCACTATACTTTCGACGTGAGTACAAACCTATATTGTATGGTACATTCTTGTTTGGGAAGACGAACAAAGTCACTAAATCTATCGGTTTTCTTTATTTCAGTTACTCAAACGAGAAATCGGAAACTAGAATCTCGGACTCTGTCATTGAAACCTCGTCCGTTGATCCCTCAAAGGTACTACTTACATACAATAAGAGCATTCACCTTTCACATTTCTATTCACAATAACATCGACCTAACTCGAGTTCATTGCTTTGGTTTATAACAGGAATGAGAAATCCGAAAAAGCGCAAAATCGGGTTTTATCGCCATTGTATCGTATATATACACAGAGTTAGCCAATAAAATGGCTAGAGATCTGAGAATGTTACAGAAGAATTGAAATGAAATTATTCAAATGTATAGAGATCTCTATGTATAAGAAAAATAACCAAAATATGAATAAACCACACAAAAACATTATAATTGAATCCTTCTTCATATTACAAGTTTTATAAAAGAGCAAGATCACAGAGTTCTCTAATTGGCTCTGAAAAATTTGTCTTCTCAATACATCAAAACAAATCCAAAACTTTTATTTACAAATTACATAACAAGAAGTTTTTTTAAAAAGGAAAATTTTGAAAAATCAAGAAGAAGACATATTACAAAGTCGACTTGGAGTTGGTCGGAAATTCCACCACCGGTGGTGATGGCTTACATGGCGGTGACACGGCGGTGTTAAGGCTCTTTTGAGAATCTCTTTGTTTCCATCACTTGCTCTTCTCATTAGTTTCTCTCTACTTGGAACCATATAACCATGACGTATACACCGAGCCGAACCGGGCCGGCCTGAACATGTGCAAGCCAGGCGGGTTCTTAGACCGGACCCATTGGTTTTCCGGCCGGTTCGGTTTGCTAGGATTGTTGGCATTTCTAGACCTTCTCTTGGTGGATATCTTCTTCTTGCAATCTGCATTTTCTTAGAAGTTTGATGAGTAGAGAAAAAAACAAAAAAATTTGGTTGTGTTTGGTTTGCATGATTTATATATTTATATTGGAAGATTTGTGGAACAAGTTAGTGTGGTCTGATTTTTCAATAGTTTATAATAGTATTGAATTTTTTTATTGTTAATGTTTGAATATTTTATAAAAAAAAATCGATTTTCTTGTATAGGAACAATGATTACGAATATATGGTTGGCGATGAGAAGGAAACTTAAGTTTTTTTGCAAGCTTGCACATTTTTGCCAACTAATCGTATTAGCTGTAATGAAAAATAAGTATCAAAGCTTTTTTTAGAACTTCTTATTTTCTTAAGTATATTTGATTCTATCATTCAAAATACAGTGTGTTTTTGTTTATTGACTATTACCACTATTAAAATGTTAAATCAACTACAAGTTTTATATTCAAACCATGTTGTTAAGTGATTTTTAATGATGTTAAAACAATGTTAGAAAATGTATATGAGAAAGAAAAAAATATCAAGAAAAGTTATCATGAGATGGTGGTAATTATGTTTTCGAAAATGATATTGTATATAAATTTCTGAGGTCCATATAAATAAAATAAATTTATTAGTGGCATATGTCATATAAAATCATACTGGATACTGAATGAGTTTAAACAACCTGGATCTTAGAGGTGTTGTTGTGTGACACACCCTGATTATTATTTTTCATTTCATATATATGTACTCTTTTTTGGAGTCTCTGATTTGTTAAAGTAGATAAAATATTAATTGGATTTTAACCTTGAAATTTTTAAAAATGACCTCACAATTAAAGTATGTATTTCAGACAATTTGCAAGCTTTCAAGGAGTACATCATGTACTGTAGATGTTCGGTTTTAATCGGTTTGGTTATTTCGGTTTATGAGTTTAGGATCTATATAGGTATTTACATATTTTTCGCTTTGATTCGGTTTGGATATTTGAAAGGAGAACCAATATGGAACCGAAAATAGAATTTATCCTTTCATAACCAACGAAATCATTATCAATATCAAAACCTTTCACCATCAACGAAATCATCATCAATATCAATTAATACTTTAGTTAGAAATGTAATGAAAACTAATCGAACCATTTACTCCAATGTCTTCTTTATATTTGCCGAAGCAATATTCTAGTGTGAATTACTCGTCCACTTGAAGAGAAAGACTTCAACTCTATATATCTTCTCTGAAATAGTAAACTGGTTCAACAAAACAACAGATCAACATTCAAATAAAATATATGTTTTGGTCCATTGCAATTTATATAATAAATCAACATCTAAGCATAGTAATTAGTAATATAATATGTAATTATTAATAACATTACTAATATATATAAGATACATATACATGACTATCGGTTTTGGGTACCTAGTGGATACCGGTTACTAACCGAACCGAACCCGTAACCATTGGATATGAAGATTGAGACTTTGAGAGCCATTGGTATATTTCTATGTATTCAAATTCGAACCAAACCACATTTTTCGTTTCGGTTTAGGCTAAGGTTTTTGGTTTCAGCTAAAATGCCCATGGCTAGTACATATTATCGACGATTTTTTTTTGAAAAAAAAGAAGAAGAAAGAAGTATAGTGGCGAGTACTGCAAAAGCATTTGATCATATTCTTCTAACATTTTAGGGAAAACAATTTTTAGGAATTTAGAAAACCAAAAGAGACCATTAGACCTAATTTTAGAAAAGCATATATGCAGTATTATGTTAATTTATAATATCTTCCACAGTTTTTTTTTCGAAATTTTTTCAAGTAGCCAAAGATTCGTTAATTAGTTCTATGAATTTATACATACCTATAATTGTATATGTACCATTAATGTATTCTCTTACCATCTCAATATTTCGTTTTTGTTTCACTATTAACCAGGGATCTTTAATTTGTTATCTACCATTCCACACACAAATAAGTAATTAATAACGTATATATATATATATAGACTATATTAGTAATACGAAAATGACTCCATGATAGGATGATATCATATACTAATATGGTGCGTATATTATACCTTTTCCAACAATTTGTTCATACAGTTCATCGTTAAAAAAATGTTCATATATTGCAAATTCATAACTCAGAAATATTAAGTAATACATATTGCATATTGTATACTTAATCTTCTTTATATTAAAAAGCAAACTCTTGTATTTGGAATCAAAACTATACTAAAATTTTAGGATGAATGTAGTTGTCGAATAATCTATTAACAACTTTTTTAATAAATCCAAAATGTGGCACATCTCAATTAGCCAAATTAGTAATGAATTAAAATGGTGCCAAAATTTAAATTTATTAGAAAACCTTATGAGTAAATTATTTGAGGGCTACGTTCGTCATAGAAAAATTAGTAATCTCACTCAAAATCTCCTAGTTTTCACCAAATATATAGTTTTATATATATATAATTGCATGATTAGTTGAATATCAGTCTGAAACATGCTTGTTATAAAAAATAGTTATGTATTTTTATGGAATCTTTTATTTATTTTTTATAAACATGTAAACGGAAATTGTAACGCCTCGAACAATATTGATGGTGTGAACCCACATGTTTCACACTCGTTTAGATTCGGTTTTGATATCACTTGTAACGTTCAGACCGTTACTTTTTGTGGACATCACATTTTCTCTCGTCTAATGGGCTCTACCTTTATCTCACGACTAATGCGTTTAGTGTAGGAGACTCAAAAAGATTTTTTTGGTGATCCTACAAATCACGATGTAATTTTTTTCTGTTTTTTGTCCCTAATTATATGGTATTAAAAAAAAATTCAATAGGTTTTCCATCATAAAATTGGAAGTTCAAGCATTTTTAACCCTTGAGTTATGTCATAATGAGGTAGAAAAAATATAAATCGACTTTGGTGATATAGATAGTAAAATCAATTTTTATGCTTATTCACATGCACCACATATTTTTAAAAATTAAAATATTTGAAATAAATAAGAAGATATTAATATTGCTCTTTTTTGGATAAAAGTATTGTGCTTTTTTTCTGTTCTTTAGAAAAAATGTGGTGGAGGAGAAAATATCAAAAAACAACATACAGGACTATGCGGTCCTAATATTATTATATTTTTAATAAATGGAAATAGGGTTGAACTAATTGGCAAGTTTAATTACTAGTGGCATCAACATGAGTAAAAGTTACTTAGTACTTCTTTTCCATATAAGGAATGTAAATTAAAGCATTTCTAATTTATTGGTTTAAAGATAATGGATTATCTTGTTGATGTTGAAAAACGAAGCTTATGGTCCATTGTTGGCCATTTCTTTCTACTCTCTATCATTCTTTTGTCTTTTGAAAAAATAAAATTGCCAACTTGTTGTATAAAATTGGAATCCACTTTCTAAATATTCATGGACGAATTTATCTCTTAAATTTTGAATTGGAAAATGAATATATATTTTATCACCTTGCAGTAGCCCTTGTTTATGGAAAATTCTTTACAATACCCAATCAATCTATTTCTCGAAATAAAATCATTTTAAATATATTAAAAATGTTTTGATACCCGAGAACCCCTAATAGAAAACTATTTATGATCAAAACTATTTTTTAGCCTCCACAAATGAGATGATAAGTGTATTATCACTGTTTTGCTTATTTAAGAGACTATTTGTTGATGTAATCAAATAAAAAAGATTTACATTGTATTATGAACGATGTTTGGGTTTGAAGCAAGACCGGTCATGAAAACATCCAGTGTCTAAAATCACTGTTGAATTTTCATAGTTTCTTTGTTAAGTTATAACATCGATGTTATAACTTAGTTAGATCGTAAAATAGAATACTGAAAAAACTGTAAAATAAATTTAATAGAAAAAGTTAGTGCATACGAGGATTTATCTGTTATGACTTCTGAAACAGACAGAAGAAGAAGATGATGCATCGCAATCACCGATCGATGGCCCCTGATTTTTTTTTTTTTAAATGGTTATTAACTTTTTTATATGAATATATTATATACCATGCATTCACACGTACACCAGATTATATCCTATACATTTTACCTATCAATTATTGGAATCTCTTATCTACAAACTCAGTTTAATGCTTATCGCAATATCCAGCAAGTTTCAGATGTTTCGAAAGTCTATTGGTTTTCAATATCTTTATAAGCAATGATGAATAATATGATTATATTATGTTTTCTCTTTATATATTTTTAATATCTAAATTAGAAAACAGTCCAATATTGAGAATAAAACCAAACTTATTTTGTTTCATATTGATTTGGTAGCAAGTCATGTAAATTTATTATTAAATGTGAATAATACTCTATAGTCTCTAATCTATAAATAGTTTAATTTGAGATTTTAGTAGTCACATAGTTATATGTTATTCAAAAGAAGAACAAAATTCATTAGTGATTTTCCAATACCAGTGGTTCATGTAGAAAATATATATCCCAATCAATATTGGTTATACTTATTCTATCAATACATAAGGATTTGCATGGGCATGGCGCCTAGATTTTAATATGTTGCATATTGAACTTTTTTTTATTGTATTGTAGATAGTCGTAGAAAGCTTTTGATGTTTTCATGCAAATTTTAAACTTGTTTCATACTTTGTGATCATTTGTATTTGAAGTTCTTTTTATGATTAGTTAAAATATTTTGAGTAAATTTCAAATGTTTTTAAATTCTTTTCCATCGCGGTTTGGTTTGGTGGATAGAGTAAGTATATGTTAAAATTTAGGGTTTTTGATTTAGAAGTGTTTCTAATGTCATTTAAATATCTATTTGATCTTTTTTTTCTTTTCAAAAACATTAGGTTCGTCGATCTAAAAGTGTTTCTAATGTCCCTTAAATATCTATATAATCGTGTTTTTAAGAGAATATCTATGTAAGCAACACTATTCCGATCTGGATTCCAAGATTTGATGGTTTTTTCTGATTAGTTAGGTTGATAAAAAAAAAAAAAAAAAAAGAATGACCTTGCACCAAATTAAACATGCGAATGTATAAATAGCTGATTTTCTTTTACAACTAAAATAGCTGAATTAAAAAACACAATAAATTATAAAACTGTTAGTAAACCTTTTTTATATGCATCCATTCATACAATCTACAAATATCAGTATAAGCAATTACACATTTAGTAAATAATAAAATTAAGAAACCAAAAGAAAAAGCAAATATTCAACCCTATTGCCTCACCTAGTCTCCAAATCTCTTTAAATTGAATCTCCTTTCCTTCTAACCCTCTATACAAATAATATTAATCAACCGTATACCAATCCCCAAATTACTAAAACCGTATACCAATTCCCCAAATTACTAAAACCGTACACACAAATATTTAAATTACAAAGATTAATCACCTAAAACTTCTTTAAGCGTACCAATTTAAACCGGGTAATTGGTACGATGTCTTAATCAATCCTTCTCCTAATATCCCACCTTGTTGCTGCATTAATGGCTGCACCGGCGTTAAATCTCCACCGTTAAATCTTTTGCTCGACGATCCAAGAACCGTAGGATCTTGGTTTAGGCTCCTCATCATCATCATTGGTGGTAGTAACTGTTCCGGTTTTGGTCCGGACGACGATGAAGCGAAATTATGATTCAAGAAGTAGTTTCCTACGCCACTACCACCACCACCGTCGTACATAGCTGCCGGATCATTGTTATCTGCAAAAACTGCCGGAAAAAGATTCATTCTTGAGACATTTTGACTAGGAAATGACGGTGGGACTTGATGGTAGAGATTATCATCAATTATCATATCATGATGATAGTTATAATGATGATAATCATTATCAACTTGATGATGATGATGAGTTTTAGTTGATGTACTAATGTTTTTCTTGTAGATTCGACATAACACCCAATCATCAAGCTACATAGCATACAAACAAAAATCAGAAAATTAGACATTCAAAAATAACATCGATCCCTATTTAAAACAATAATCATAAACTTCGAATTGAAAGTGACGCGGAATGGAAAATGGATGCAAAACGAACGGAATAGTAATACTATTCTGTCCGTTTTGCATCGTCTCCATTCAAAACTGTAATTAATAGAATTCGACTATATTACCTATATTAAAATAATATAAATTTCAATAACACAAGACACGATAAGATGAGTGAAGAGCGGACGGAATAATATCAAAATATTATTCTGTCCAATCTCACTCATTTTATCCCGTTCTGCACTTTTTTTTACAAAAAATAATAGAAAAAACTTTTCATTTGAGATTTGAATTTAAATGATAAAATAATATTATATTATACCATACCCGGAGGGAGTTTTTCTTGTTGCCGTAGTCACATCTAAAACTCGGTTTATTATCAATTAATCGATACTCATGCATGATCCAATCTGATTTAACTCCTTTTGGTGGTTTACCAGTGTAAAAAACAAGAGCTTTTTTAACTCCTATTTTTTTACTTCCACCATCACCGGTTGAAATCACCGGTTTATCTGTACCCGTCGCTTTCCAATAACCAGAAGTAGCCGCTCGGTTTGGTCTAGCTCCGTTTGGATATTTCCGATCTCTTGGACTGAAAAAATACCATTCTTGTTCTCCAAACAAAGCCTTCTCTGTTTTTTTCCATCAAAACCAAAAAATAAAATTCAGAGAAAATTCTAAGATTATAAAATTATAAAAATCAAGATCCGGTTAGGGTTTGATCTCGGTTCATTTACCTGGAAGTTCCCAAGGATCGAATTTGTAAAGATTAACATCGGCTATTATAGCGACCGGTAAAGGAATAGAGTCGGTCTTTGGTTTGAGATAGTGAGTTACAAGTTCTTCGTCGGTTGGATGAAACCGAAAACCGGGAGGTAGGTTAGGTTGTGACGGAGGACCACCGGAGGAATCAGTACTCTCCATTTATTTCGATGATCGGAGAGAGTTCTTGTTCTTGTTCTTGTTTTGTTGGGAGAGAAATAAAATAAGTTTGAGAAATGGTTGTGAGTTGTGACACTAAATGAAATGAGTCGGCGTTAGTAAATATTCTTTTTATTTAAATGGAAACATAAAATGCCAAAAGTTTAATAAATGTTTTTGGAATCTTTTGTACGTAGATTATTGTATCCACAATTTATAAAAGTTTTTTTCAGATACGATTCGAATATTAAAAAAAAAAAAATACTTGTGGATGGAAGATTAGAATAACTTATTAATTACTGTATACATATATAGTAATCTAAAATAGATGGGTACGTGTTGTTTATTACATTTTTTAACCTATTATAGAGATCTAATATTTTGTATATATAGATGCGCGAGGTAAAATATTGTTTTTTGAGAAAATAACTATTTTAGTCTAATCATTTTAAAATAACAATATTACTAATTATTTGTAAGAATTTTTTGTTTTAAAGATTTATGCTATATTTTTTAACAACAATTGAAATATTTCTTGTGTGAGACTACTAAAACATATTTCGTAAAAGCAAAACCAGTCGACGTCATCGGATAAAGTAGTATATAAATTTGTATAAGTATGACACAAAATAGGTCCAAGTAGATTCCTATTATTTATTTCAAAATTTACTCAAAGGCTTCGTGAATTACGAGAGAGTATATGATTTGCGTTTACCCTATTCACTAATTTATGTTGTCTCTATGAACTTAGCCATATCGAATTCATAGTATTTTTAATTTTACATCTTCTATAGAATGTAAAGTTACGTATTTTCTTTGAAGTTTGTTAATTTTTCTGAGTTAATTTCAAATCATTACTTAAAATTACCAATTAAATTGTTTAAAAAAATATAATTATAAGCTCGATCGGATATTTATATAGCATATGTTTGCAATTAATAATAAATACATAATTCAGCTGAGTTTAGTGTGCTCAGGTTTGTTCTAAAAGAAGATAAAGAGTAATGACATTTCGACACATATACAAAGTCTGACTAATCATGTCGAATCTGTTTAATTACCATCCTAACCAAAGTTTAGGAGGGTAAATTAGATATTTCGGATTAGATATTTCGGATTAGATAATGACTTCTTTTAAGATAATGACTTTCTTAACCATGCATTATAATATGTGTTCATATAAGCTCGAAATGTGGCTCGATACGAGCGACCATGACGGGGGAAGTGCGATTAACAATGATAGCGATATATCTTGTTTTAAAAAAAAAAATCATATTCATATTCATCTCTTTAGTAAATAAAAATAACACAAAATCATATAAAAAGTGTTTCTTTTTTTCATCGATCTTTTTTTAATTACTTGAGATTCTAGTTACTTTGTTTTAAAACTTTATTTTAAGATAATTTGTGAATGTTTTCGATTTTATTTTCACTAAATATATTTTTCTCTGATGGTTTATTTTTAAATTTTGGTTTATATTGTTTCGGATGAAAAAAAAATTGTTGAACAAGATAAACAAATAAAAAGTAAACGTGAATCACATAGATGTTGTTTCTATTTTTCCACTATTTCGTGTATTTATTTACCATGAAAAATTACCTTTGTACTCATTTTTTATTTGTGTGGCTACGATCAAGGTGCATGCTTCTAAATGCCAATAGTATCGTGTTGATATGAGTAAGCTTCCATTCGACACGTGGCAAGCTGTAAAAGTTGGTCCCACATTATGCCACACAAGGCAACAAAAGGGTCCCGCAACAAAAAGATGATGTGGAAAAATCAAAAAAGTTTTTTTTACGTTTCATATGGCATGTCACACTTTTCTTATTGACTCTAATTGGTGGCAGCGATTGGAGAAAGGAGGGGGTTGAAAGGCTGTGGTGTTACCATTCAGACGAGCGAATAGAACGGACGATTGAAATAGACGATTGAAACAAAAGGTTGAAAAAGTTTTTTCGGCGAGAAAATAGGCAGTTCTAAAGATCTTTTCAAACGCTAGTAAAAATGGGTGTTTGCATATTCGTATATGAATAACTGTTATTTTGTTTAGTTTTACTTTTAAATAAATATTTGTAAACATTTCTATAAAATTATTTCGTTAGACACATATGCATGTTCTAATGCATGAATAATTGTAATATATATTTCTTTACAAATAATTTATGTTATTAATTTTAAATTATTTATTAATACATATATATTTCTAAATCAATTAAACAAAATTTAATTATATAATCTGACCCATTTTTTAAAATGGTTGCATGTACGGATTAAATAGTGTATATTTTAGTTGTATGTGATATAGATATGTGTTTCACATATATATGGAACAGAGCGTCAGGTTCAGTGCATGATGATAAAGTTTTAGCTATTGCGCAATAAAATAATGAAGCATTTATAACGCCACTTTTAGGAAAATGTTAAACATTTATAATTTTGAAGATGAATAATTGTAATATATGTTTACCAATAATTTTTGTTATTAATTTGATATTTAAAACCTATAACCAATATTTTATTACATAATTTTATTTAATTATACCATTCAACCGCTATATTGTTATCAATTAAACTTATATTTCAACCGCTCTCTCTTACGAAACCGCTTTCTCTAACCACTGTTTTTAACCGCCTCATTTCAAACGACCTTCAGTACAACTGCTCAAAAAAATTTAACCGCTCGGTTGAAACGGAGTGACCAATCTGACCCATTGTATTTGGTGACCACAAAATTAATATATATATAAATATGAATTTTTAAAGATAAGAAGAAAAGAACTGATGGAGAAAATACTAATTTTGGTTACTAAAACTAGAACGATCCATAAGTCAGGTCTTTACCGTCAGCTTGCCAATGCCACTTTTCAAAATGGTATATTGTGAAATGTGGAGCCCCATGTTTGATTTAAGATTCAAGAATGTGTATAAAAATAAAAGTAAAATCTTACCAGCATATATGAGAAAAGTCACCAATTTTCCTCACCAATACATATATATATATATATATATATTTTTTTTTTTTTATTGTTAATTATAGATTAGATAATACATTCCAAAATAACTTTCTACATTTCTACATATTTTTCAACGGTTTGGTTTTGTTATGTTCGAGTTCCAAGATCAATATCACTATTTCCCTGGCACCGAGTGCTTCACAACTAATATCCTGGTGGAGTACCGATTATCTTTGCGTTTATGTTTTTTTTTTAACTTAATTTTGTTTCAAATGGAACTAATCCTTTTAGGATAAGCAAATTTGTAACACAAGTTGTAAAGTTATAACACAAGTTGTAACACAATTTGTAACACAAGTTGGGGGAAGAGAGTGGTCATAGCGGGAAGACTCTTTTGGACGGCAGATTTTTAGCATGTGGGGAGTTGGATTTGGAGGCTGCTAATGAAATTGAGGAATTTGGCAAGACCTTACCTGTCTTGTACAGTCGGGTCTGGCCAAAACTGTTCCTTTTGGCATGATAATTGGACCCTCTTGGGTCCCTTGGTTGATATTACTGGATCCAATGGTCCAAGAGTCACGGGGATCTCCTCTTCTGCCACAGTCTTTCAAGCTTTGGGAAATGACTCTTGGTTGAGGTCTCTAAGGAGACATCCAATTCTAGTCCTGCCAAGGAATTGCATCCCTCTCTCCCCAACCTTAAGTGAAGTGGAATCTGATATTTTCTTGTGGAAGAATAATGTACAAGATACTCCATGTGCTTTTTCTTCTGCTAAAACTTGGCCCTCCCTTCATCCTCTAGAGGCTCATGTAACATGGTTTGGATCAGTTTGGTTTAAGCAGCGGATTCTTAAACATGCTTTCTTGATGTGGCTTATTGTAAGGGATAGGCTTATTACGTGGGATAGACTGAGATTGTGGGGTATTGATGCTCCTATTGGTTGTGCCTTATGTGATTCAGGTTCAGAATCTAGAGGGCATCTATTCTTTGACTTTGGTTACTCAGCAGAGGTTTGGAATGCTTTTTTTACTCACCAGGTTCTATTTGCACCGTTGTTATTGGAGGGTATTGTATCCTGGGTTCGGTCCCTGCTAGGGAACAAAAAGCTTAGTGCAATTGTTAAACATGTTCTCCAAGCTGTGGTTTATCATTTATGGAGGGGAAGGAATGCAAAGATTCACTCCGCTGCAGTCAAGGCTCCTCAAATCCTTATCAAAGAGATTCAGCTTCTCCTCCGGGCTAAGTTGGCAGCTCTTGATCGATTGAAATCTAGCTCCCTTGAGGCACCAAGGGGGTCCTCATCAACTTATTTGCTTACCTGGTTCACATTCTTCCAAGTGTAATTCATATTGGAAGCTACGGAAAAAAAATTGTAAAAGCTACGACAAAACACAATAGTCAAATTCTTATCCAAAAAAAATTTCGTCTTTGTCTATACAATTAAACTAAAGTGATAATCTTTACTTTCTTATAACTAATTAATAATTCAATAACACCGTCGTAATGAACTTGGTCCGATGATTATTATTTTTTCCGACCATGGTCCGATGATTAGTCAAAGAGATATACCCGACAATAGGATTCGATCGATGCTCTTTTACCTCAGTGTAATTTAAAAGATGTGGTTTTGATGTAATCTCGAAGATATGTACCTGTCGAATAGGTGGTTGTCTTTTTCAATTCAATCAAAGATATTTATACAAATATCTTCTGTTTTGTACCAAATCAAAGTTTCTGTTGTCAACATATACATACAAATTACATGCATGATATATGCATGTACACACCCAAGCATACATTCTTATATAGTAACATATGATGGTGAAGGTGTTCAATTTTACGGTAAAACTTTCACCCTACCTTACAATGGTAACATAACTTCGAACTTTATAAGTGCTACGAGCCTACGACGGTAATATTTAGTAAAAACGTTATACCGCTATGTTACAACATGTATTATATCTCTTATGTAACGAATTAGAGAGATAGTGTTATGAAATGTGATACAACTATTTTATTTTTAATACTACTATTTTCTTTTTTTATTAATACTTCTTCTAATTGTATTATCATCTTATAAAATTATTCATATATTTAAAAAGAATTCTATTACTTTGTATTTCCGATTCTACTATGATTTTTTTGTCATCCTGGTGAGTTTTTCCCCATAATAATAACTTTTGCAATAAAAAAAGGCAACCAAGTGATCCGTGCTCTAATCGGAGAATGTGGTCATGTTTAACTTTTTGTATCTTTGTTGCTTTGAACATGTGAAGCTTTACATTTATTCTATAATTAGAAAGTCACTAGCTATGTAAATCACATAAACGATCTTATATCTAAGAACGTGACTCTCCAAACGCCGTCAGATTATGGAGAAACATTAATATTTTTATGCAAATAGTTCACAAAAGATGGTGCTATAGTGTGTTAATTCGTTTGTGTTATACCTAATGTCAATAGCTCCCAAAAGGCTAAAAAGTCAAACTCAAATTCGTTTTTGTTCGCGAATTACTATATATCATTAAGATGACATGTTTATCTTATACAAAAGAGCAATTACCTAAAGTAAAGCAACCTTGACAAAAAAAAAAGTAAAAACAAGATTGAGATTTCCCCTCACTATTTGGGGTAACCCTAACAAAAACTCTGTTTAACCCATACAAAAACTCTGTATAACCCGTACAAATACGTGTTCTTAACCAGGCGTTGTGGCCTGGTGGTAAAGGGTTCACGGCTGTGAGTACCGCCACCTTGGTTCGATTCCTGGCCACCGAGGTTTTCATATGGCGTTCTTCGGGCCCCCAGGACCACGCCAGTTCCGTTTGGACGCGGCACTAGTCGTCACCCACTTGCGGCGTCCAAGACACCTTCGGGTTAGGGCCTATACGGCTCGTAGTCCAGGACCCCTTGTGGATCGGACACCTGGGTTATCAAAAAAAAAAAAAATACGTGTTCTCTTTTTCTTTGTAGACTAACAACTTTCCAATTTTTCTTCCAAATATCTTCATAAATTATCTTAAGACGTGTGTAAACTTTTAAAATTTATTAAGAATTAATCTTAACCACATAAAATTGATATCATGTGTGATGTGTTATCGCAACTTCTGTCCCAATTTCCAACGGACAATGGATCCATACTAGTTATATATCATTACATGCATGTTTTTTTTGTTACAATTCACTAAGACCAGAGCATTTCATCACATAACTAGCTTGAATATATATCCGTTGTTATCCTAGTAATTATGTTACGAGGTCCGAATTTCATAGCGTTAAATTGTACACGTACGTCGTGATGTCATGCTTATGTATTCAGTACATCTAGGTAAGGGTTATTTATGCCCATAGGTAGTTAAAAGTATTTAAATACATATGTGTATAAAAGAATCGATGGGTTCTTCTAGGTGGGTACATTTGCTTTTACTAATCCTATCTTGATTTTAAGCTTGTTTGGGAAAGTGATTAAGAACCGCTCCTTAATCTTCTGCTTTATCAAGATATAATTAGTGAGCTTCTTGAACCACCTGAAGGTTACGCATGTGCGAATACCTCAAACGGCAAACCAAACAAATAAAACTACTGTCTCGGTTTGATGTATTTTTCTTGTAATCACAAATGTCATTGTTATTATTTGAGATATTACGTATTGTGTACTATAAAGTCTAGCCGCATCAATTTTTTTTATAAATATTGTGGTACTAGTAGTACCTACATGGAAGTTCTGGTACTAGTAGTACCTTTTCTCCTGCCTTATCCTGAACAATTTGGTGTTGTTCTGTATAGTTAAATGAAAGTGATGAATGTTTTTTTCTCTCTCTGTAATTCTGGCATTCTTCTCTGTATTGTGACAACTTTTTAGATACTAGAGGTCTGCTTAGAATACGTGTGTTTGCATTCCTATCTGACCATGGACTTTGATAGCTCAAACTGTTTAAGTTTTAGCTCAAACAAGTATAACTAAAATTTGTACTACCACTAGATAATATTATTAATATGCATTTTCAAATTCACTAAACTTCTAGTAATACAAAAAATTACAAAATCTAATTAGGCATGACAGATTACAAATCTACATTTAACACCAAAAAAATCAAAATCTAAATACATAAAAATTTGTCAAAGGACAAAATTTTATAAGACTACAAATTTCCTTTTATTGTTTTATTGCTTCATTCACATAAACCCAAACCCACCAACTTGCCCTGAGTACCCAAACCCGACCGAGTCAACACCATAACCCTTTTGAACCAACTCATTCGAGTTGTTAAATTCTTCCTCTGTTTTCAAGAAGCCATAGTTGAGCTCGAGATTAGGAACAACATGACTCATTCCAAGTTCTTGACTAGAGTTATGCTCACTGTTGCATGCAATACTAGTAGCCCAATCGTAACTTGACGTACCGACAAACTCGGTTTTCTGTTCGGTTAACTCTGGTCTGATCGATGATAATTGGTTTGAATTAGAAGAAAACTGGAAATTTCTGTTGTCGATATCACGATGTAATGAATCAAGAACGTCTTCAAAATGAGAAGAAGAAGATGTCGTTGACGAAGTAGCATTGTTGCTGAATTCTCTAGTACTAGTGATTACATTGTCATAAACTTGTTTTTGTGCGCTTGATTGCTTCTTGTATATTCGACATAGAACCCAATCATCCAACTACAAAAAATTAACAATAGTATTTAGTTACATACTAGGAATATGGGAAAATAGTAAAAATCACTCGATAACATTTTTCGTAAATACGCAAAAATGACGCGATGATGTTATTTTATAGTGAATTAATGAATGAAAAATACTATATTATAAAATCACCAACTCGGTGGTAAATTTTTTTATAAAAACCAAACCCTCATGTTTTACCAAAACTGTTTAAATACCAGAAGTAAAGATTTTTTTTTTTTTTTTTGAAATTTTTTTTTTTTTTTTCTTCCAAGTAGATGGCTATGTGCAAATGTATTTGGAGCACATGCACATGACCGAACTTGATCATGAGAGAAAATAACATCATTATATACTCTTATAAAACCCGTAAATTAAATTATCCTAATTTTCAAAATATGGGATATATCATACACTCTGACCAACAACAAAAAAAGAAAAAAAAGGGACATATCATACACAACTTATTTATGAAAACACTAAATCACATTTTGCAAACATGCATGGAATGTAACAAAGACATTTACTATGACTAGCATCATATTATACAAAAACAAAAATGATAAACATAATAATAGTATTAGTTAGAGATTTTCTGAATTACCTTAGAGCTTCCATTCCTACGAGAAGGTTCAATAAGACGATACTCATGCATGATCCAATTGGTTTTAGTGCCTTTAGGAGCTTTTCCGATATAAAACACCAAAGCTTTTTTAATACCAACTCTTTGTCCCTCCGTCGAAATGATCTTATCCGTACCCGTAGCCTTCCAATAACCGGACCCGGCAACCCGATTCGGTCTCGACCCATTTGGATACTTCCTATCTCTTGGACTAAAAAAATACCATTCTTTCTCTCCAAATATTGCCTTATCTATAAATCACACAAACAAAAACCATAAAAACTATGAAAAATATATCAACAAAGAAATTGAAAAAGTTGGTTGAATTAGTTATACATACTTGGTAAAACCCATGGATCGAATTTGTAAAGATCGATTTCAGCGATAAGTTGAAGTGAGAAATCATAACCAGCTGCTTTTCTACAAAGATATTGAACCATAAGTTCTTCATCGGTCGGGAAAAACCGAAAACCCGGTGGTAAACTCAATTGGGCTAACGGGTCGGTTTCTTGAATACCCATTTTTTTCTTTCTCAAGATCTCTCTCTATGAAGATAATGTTTTCTCTGCAACAAATCTTTGTGTTTTGATGATATTTTGTAATTTTAGCAATAAGAGTTTGGGTCTTGTGGTACTTATAGATTATACATATATGTGTGTATGTACTTGTGTATAGGTGAATCCACCGCCGCTACTTAACGTGTGTACTTAAACTGGGACCCACTTTTGTGTTTATCTCTTAAACTCGTCGAATTCTGACACGTGGGTCAGCTCCATCGTCGTGATTTATGCAATCCCTCTTTGATACATTGAACCTGCATGCGCCGATTTGGCTCTTCCTCGTACTATTTTTTATGTTCATAAAAAACTTGCTAATTTATTTATCAATTCATGTTCCACTCGATTTAGAAATATTTTTACAAACAAATTTTGCTTCTAAAACAAAAAATCTACTAAATTTTGCTTGACATCAATCGGAAATAATTTAGCTAGAAGCCTAGAAACGGTCTTTTAGGTTAAATACTCTCTGTTCCTAAAAGATGAATTTTTTACAAAAAAATTTTGTTCAAAAAAAATAGAGTTTTTACAGTTTTCTATGCACTTTTACAAATTCCAAAACAAATACTGAAATACTATTGGTTAAATTTTATTGAAAACTGTAAATCGTAGATATCAATGCGTTTTCTTAATAACCGTGCATTACCTTAAACATCTATTAATTAGGAACGGAGGGAGTACATGAAATTTATATGCTTGCGGCTTCTGAATTTTATAAAGTGTTTTGAGGTTTTCTTGTAATTTTCAAAAAGATATTGTGGTCAATTGAATTTTGTTAATAGTCTTAACAATTTTCAGATTATAATTTCAAGATTTGGACGCTAATTTTTCTTAAAATAATTGTTCTTTTTTTGTTGTTGAAAACAACTAAAACTGCTTTTTCACAGCTGGTTTTTGGATTTAGCAAACAGTGAACAGTAACCACAGGATATTTATCTCACGTTTTTTTTGTTGACGCGGTATTTTGAAATGTATATCTACCAAATGTTATAAAGGAGGACAGGTGTAAGCGATTGGTAGGATAAATATAAAGAAAAATACCAAAAAAAGTGAAGTTGAGAGGACAAAGAAACTGTTCAATGTATCTTAGGTCACAGCATGGAAAGTGTTTTTCATACGGACAAAACTACAACGTGACGACACGTGTACACGTGACGACACGTGTACACGTGTCTATGGCATAAGTTAGGCACTATATTGTCGTTTGTCAAAGAGACGTTATAACGATAGACGATAAAAAACAAAAAACACGAGTTTGATGTTGACTAAAGATTTGTTCGAGTAACACTTTTTTTTTTGTCAACTTTCGCATTACAATTTACTGTAATTACATTTAACGCTTCATAGTTTCGAAATTGATGTCCGTATATTTGATTGTACTTAGTGTTTTATGTAGAAACTGATGTTATGCATATGGTACTATTATTCTCAGAATATGCTGTTTTGATTCGGGATAAGCAGTATATTATTGACTAGTTGATATGTTTTGATTACAACATAATTCTTTATTTGAATTTGATTAAACATTAGATCACCCACCAGTTTGTTAATTAACTTCATTGTTTTAAATTATATTGAGAAAAGTATTTTTAAAGAACTGGACCAAATAAAAAAAAATATGAACAGTATAGCCTCTTTTTTTGTTCAATAATGTTAATAAGAAGAGGATTTTTATGTTCCTTATTGACATATAGGAGAGCACTACGTTTTGATTTAAGCAAAAATTGTTGAAAAAAAGTAACTAAGATTTTTTTTTATTTTTTTGCCGACAGTAACTAAGACTTTAAAAGCTATGTTTTGTACTGGTTGAGTTTTTCCAAGTTTTGATTTGTATCACGTGTTGATGTAATTTTTTTTAGTCCATATTTATCTATTGATTAGTTTCGCCGTTTAAAGCATTTGATCATTCATAAATAAATTTGCTTACACGAGTGATCTTTTTAAAAATTAATAATCTAAGCCTAGAACACTTTATTGAAATTATTAAATTTTGGGTCAAATTAAATGAAGTATATATTTTATTAACTCAAGCTTCAAAAATGATCAAAACGACACGTTTCTGAAAACAGAACAAATAAGTAACAAGGCCCAATGCGTGTGGAAGCCCAAGACGCAAACCCCAGCCCAGCTTCCACAACGGTCGTCTCCTCTGTTTCAAAACAAACAAGAAGACAAACACGGAAAAGCAGAGCAAGCTGCATTGACTGGTACGGAAAAGGTGAAACCGATTCAAGTCCAAAATAGGTTTGATGCGTTGGCATCCTTATCTCCTTAAGCTAGCTATCTAGGGTTTTACCTACCATGGTTCTTGTATAAATAGACATGAGAGAAAGTGTAAAACCTTAAGTCGAATGAAATAAAATCAAAGTATTATTCATCTTCTTCAAGGTCTATCTTTTGCTTTTATGGTATCAATCCGCCATGGAAAATCAAATCTTGGAACCATATTCCGCTCCCACTCTAAACATTTCCTCGTGTGTCACTGTTAAACTCTCTGCATCCACCTATCTTCTGTGGAAATTTCAGTTTGAGACTTACCTCTCCAGTCAAGGTCTTCTCGGTTTCGTTAATGGTGCTACCCCGCAGCCTCTTGCGTCAATCCTGGTTCCTGGTATCAATAATCAGGTCGCTGAAACTCCCAACCCGGATTACTCCACTTGGCTCCGGACTGACCACACTGTCAAGTCGTGGTTGATTGGTTCTCTGTCTGAAGATACCCTCGGTTTGGTTACCTCTTGTGCCACCGCTCAGGATATCTGGATCTGTCTGGCTAATCACTTCAACAGAGTCACCTCCTCCAGACTGTATGATCTTCAGCGACGTCTTCAGACTATTGTTAAACACGATAAGCCAATGGTAACCTATCTCAATGAAATCAACTCCATTTGTGCTCAACTTGCCTCGGTAGGTCATTCTGTCCCTGAGCAAATGAAAATTTTCTCTACTTTAAATGGTCTTGGTAGTGAGTATGAACCCATTAAAACTAGCATAGAAGGTGTAATGGAATCTCTGGTTGCGCCTACTCTTGCTACTGTTAGCCATCGTCTGATTAGTGCTGAGGAGAGGCTTCTTCGTTATGCTGCTGGTTCTGACATCAGTCCTCACTTAGCGTTTAACACAACTCGCTCTTCAGATTACTCAAACAACAGGGGTCGTGGTCAACAAAACAGGAGATCAGGTCGTGGACGCGGGGGTTCTTACACTACTAGAGGTCGTGGTTTCTCCCAACAGTTCTCCTCTGGCTCTGTTGGTTCTGGTCCTGCTGGAAGACCGGTGTGTCAGATTTGTGAACGTGTTGGTCACACAGCTATTGACTGTTGGTTTCGCAATGATAACATTCAGTCTGATTCTAATCCTCAGGCTTTATCTGCTCTCCGGATTACTGAACTTCCTGACCCAGGTAATGAATGGTTTCCCGACTCTGGAGCCTCAGCTCATGTTACCAACACCACTCACCGATTGTCTCAGTCTCAACCGTATCATGGTAATGATTCAGTCTTGGTTGGTGATGGTAGTTTCCTACCAATAACGCACATAGGCTCTGCGTCTCTTCCTTCTACTTCAGGTACCCTCCCTCTTAAAGATGTTTTGGTATGTCCTGATATTGCAAAATCGTTGTTATCTGTTTCCAAGCTCACAACAGACTATCCTTGTTCCTTTGAATTTGATTCTGATGGTGTTCGTGTGAAGGACAAACACACCAAACAACTCCTGACTCTAGGAAGAATCCGTGATGGTCTCTACCTACTTGAGGATCCTAAACTTCAAGCCTTCTACTCCACTCGTCAGATCTCCACCAGTGATGAAGTGTGGCACCAAAGGCTTGGACATCCTCAGCTGGAAACTCTACGCCTTTTGCATTCAAATAAGTCTATCAACCTCAATAAAACCACCTCAAAGATGTGTGAATCATGTCGGCTTGGGAAGAACAGTCATCTGCCTTTTGCTCCTTCTAATTTTGTTGCTTCTAGACCGCTAGAGAGAATACACTGTGATCTCTGGGGTCCTTCTCCTGTAATGTCTACTCAAGGCTTCAAATATTATGTTGTTTTTATCGACCACTACTCTCGTTTTGCTTGGTTCTATCCTCTGAAACTGAAATCAGACTTCTTCTCTGTGTTTGTTGCATTCCATAAACTGGTTGAAAACTTGCTTCAAACTAAGCTCTGCACTTTTCAGTGTGATGGAGGAGGTGAATTTACTAGCAAAGCTTTCACTTCATACTTTCAAACCCATGGTATTCAGCAACATATATGTTGTCCGTATACACCCCAACAGAATGGAATGGCTGAAAGAAAGCATCGTCACCTGACAGAAATTGGTCTGACCATGCTCTTTCACAGCAAGTCTCCTCTCAAGTATTGGGTTGAAGCCTTCTACACGGCTAATTTTATCATCAACCTGCTGCCTACCTCAGCTCATCCGGATAAACTAAGTCTTTATGAGGTTCTTCATCAGCAAACACCAGACTACTCAGCTCTCCGCGTGTTTGGTTGCTGTTGTTATCCAACTCTCCGAGACTACGCAGCAAACAAATTTGATCCTCGATCTCTCAAATGTGTATTTCTTGGATACAATGACAAGTATAAGGGGTATAAATGTTTTTATCCACCCACTGGCAAAGTTTACATAAGCCGTCATGTGGTATTTGATGAATCATCTATTCCCTTTGCTACTACATATAGCAGTCTGCATCCTCCGGCTTCCACCTATTCTCTGCAGGCTTGGCAAAAGAGTTTTCTTCCCTCTCCTGCACCCAAGTCTCCAACGCAGCTTCGTCCTGTAGTTACTACCTCTGTCAATACTCATATGCCTTCTTATGGTCCTTCTGCACCAACACCTGCAGCTCCAGTTGACTTGCCTACTGTGTCTGATGGAGGGAGTTCTGGGCGTACGTCTGGCTATAGATTCAGTGCTATTGGCGACATCTCTCTTCCATCATCACCCAGGACAGGCACTCATACTCCAATCCTCTCTCAGGATCAAGAAGAAGTGCTATCATCGCAACATAGCAGCCCTGTTTCCTCTCCTCACCAAAGTCATGTCTCTTCCAACAACACTAATCCTGTTGGCTCAGCTTCTTCCCCTGCAGCACCTTCTCAGCCTCTGGATCATCCTATGCTAACAAGGGGTAAGCAAGGTATCTGGAAACCAAATCCAAGGTATGCTCTTCTTACTCATAAGACTACTTCCCCAGAACCCAAGACAGTTACTCAAGCCTTGAAACACTCTGGTTGGAATGAAGCTATGAAAGACGAAATGGATAGCTGCAAGGAAGCCCAGACTTGGTCTCTTGTTCCTCTTGAACCAGGTATGAATGTCTTAGGCAATAAATGGGTGTTTCGCACTAAACTAAACTCCTCTGGTTTACTTGATCGACTCAAAGCTCGTATAGTGGCTAAAGGGTTCAACCAAGAAGAAGGGATTGATTATCTTGAAACGTATAGTCCGGTTGTCCGCACTCCAACCGTAAGATTGGTCCTGCATCTTGCCACCATCATGAATTGGGAACTCAAGCACCTCGATGTGAAGAACGCCTTCCTTCATGGTGACTTGACTGAAATAGTGTATATGAAGCAGCCTGCGGGGTTCGTTGACAAAACCAAACCAAGTCATGTTTGTCGTCTGCACAAAAGTCTTTATGGTCTCAAAAAATCTCCCCGTGCCTGGTATGACAAGTTCAGTACATTTCTCCTTGAATTTGGCTTTGTTTGTAGTCTTAAAGACCCCTCTCTGTTCGTCTATAACCACAACAAGAATGTCATTATGCTCCTCCTGTATGTGGATGACATGGCGCTTACGGGCAATAACTCTGAGGTCATGACAAAGCTTCTCACTGAGCTAAAGAAGCAATTCCGAATGAAGGATTTGGGTCCGTTAGAATACTTTTTGGGGATTCAAGTCAAGTTTACATCTAAAGGTCTCTTTCTTTCCCAAGAACAATATGCCTTAGACATTCTATCTGTGGCTGCGATGTCTGATTGTGCTCCAGTTGCTACTCCTCTGCCTCTGGAGCTACACAAAATACCAAATCAAGACCAACCCTTCTCTGATCCAACATACTTTCGGAGTTTGGCTGGGAAACTTCAATATCTGACTTTGACGAGGCCTGACATCCAGTTCGCAGTTAACTATGTCTGCCAAAAAATGCATTCCCCAGCTGTGTCTGACTTCAACAATCTCAAGCGCATTCTGCGGTACATCAAAGGCACTACGTCTATGGGCTTGACCTTTCACCACAACACCGATTGTACTCTTACCGCCTTCAGTGACAGTAATTGGGCAACTTGCCCTGATACAAGCAGATCCACTGGTGGTTATTGTACCTTTCTCGGAACCAATCTCATCTCTTGGTCTTCGAAGAAACAGGACACAGTTGCAAAAAGCTCCACTGAAGCTGAATACCGTGCTCTGTCTGAAGCTGCTTCTGAAATTTCCTGGTTGTGTATGGTGTTACAAGAGCTCGGTGTTCCTATCCGACCAACACCTGAACTCTTTGGTGACAACACCTCCTCTATTCACCTCTCTGCAAACCCAGCGTATCACAAAAGAACTAAACACTTTGCTAACCACTATCACTATGTTCGTGAATGTGTTGCTCGTGGTGTCTTGGTGGTCACTCATGTTCCAGCCTCAAATCAAACAGCTGACATCTTCACCAAGTCCTTAGGCTCCGAGGCTTTCTCTAAGCTGCGAGACAAACTTGGCGTCTCTCTCCCTTCGACCCCAAGTTTGAGAGGGGATATTAACTCAAGCTTCAAAAGTGATCAAAACGACACGTTTCTGAAAACAGAACAAATGAGTAACAAGGCCCAATGCGTGTGGAAGCCCAAGACGCAAACCTCAGCCCAACTTCCACAACGGTCGTCTCCTCTGTTTCAAAACAAACAAGAAGACAAAAACGGAAAAGCAGAGCAAGTTGCATTGACTGGTACGGAAAAGGTGAAACCGATTCAAGTCCAAAATAGGTTTGATGCGTTGGCATCCTTATCTCCTTAAGCCAGCTATCTAGGGTTTTACCTACCATGGTTCTTGTATAAATAGACATGAGAGAAAGTGTAAAACCTTAAGTCGAATGAAATAAAATCAAAGTATTATTCATCTTCTTCAAGGTCTATCTTTTGCTTTTATATTTCACATCAGAATTGTGATATCATTAGATTAGATGAAGATATATAAGCCTTTGTTCGTAGTGATATATTTGATTTACCCAAATTATCATGATATGATGATCTTTATCGAATTCTCTAGTGGAACTTAAAGGAATTAGGGTTTCTTTCACTCAATAAGTTTCGTGCCAACATCACAACCACATGATGCTACTTTTCTTTATCTTGTTTTATCTATATCTCTCATTTCGATTAGCGACTTCTCAAATGATAATGAATGGGCAAGTCAAAGATATTTGTTTTTCCCTTTATCTAAATTTTTTCCCTAGTCTCTGATATTTATTTTGTCTTTTTTAAAGATGGAGAATATAATAAGTTTTTCGACTGGAGAAAAAACAGAGAACTCTAGGAAAAAACATGGAGTTCAAATCAATTTGTTTTGGTCCAAGGTCGATATAATGTTATATTGGAAAAATGATTCATTTTCTTTATAAGAAATGGGTTAAGAACTTCAAATCCTAATAGATGTAAATAAAAACTTATTGGATTTTAAATATATTTAATTGGAAATTGAGGTCATTTTACTCAATATGTGATTAAAAACATTTTAAATCATCAGCCGGAATTTAGTTGCCCACCACATAAACTGATTTTACCGAAAAATAACTAGTTTGGTTAATTAACAAAAGAAATTAACCAGATTTTTAGGGTGCAATTAAGAACGGATTACGTAAAACTGTGCATAATAATATCAACGGGTCCACAAGATTCGATGACGACGTTAATCAAACATTAGCCTAGAAGATGCTACACCACGGATATAAAACAAAGTTAGAGATACTTTACATTTTAAAATAATAGTTAAAAACTTTTCTAGGATATTAAAACAAAGAAAAAAGTAAGTGGGATATTCTGGTAATCACTTTCTTATCAACTTTATGTATCACAAGGTGTGAACTTCGTAAAATATCTAATTGGAACTGTTCGATTTGATTAGGATTGATGAATTTCAAGTATAATCCAACTCCATTTATATATGGTTGATTTTGGTTTATGTGACTTCCTTTAAGGACAGTGGAATTTTCACCTCAAACCCATCTTAGGCCCATTCGATAATTCACAACAAATTTAAACTCATTTCCCAACCTCCACCAACACAAGCTCTTGTTGTTCCCCATCACTCATTCACAAACTGAGAATATAAGATTTTGATTGATAATATTTTACATAGTATAGGATGTGTCCCGAATCATACTCCGACATTTGCTTTCATAGCTTGGGTTGCATTGCACAATAGGTTATCTACGGGAGATCAATGGCGATATAGATTCTTCATACTCACCAGTTTGTACTCTTTGTCGTAGCCTTTTAGAGTCCAAAAATCATTTCTTCTTTGAATCCCCTTATTTAAAAAGGGTGTGGTTTGAGCTCGCGCATGGAATTCTTAGCGCAAACTTCACTTCAAATTGGAATAGCCTGATGATTATCATCACTGATAATAACCATGATATACAAACCTTTACCATCCGCTATATATTTCAAGTAATTCTTACCACGTGTGGCGAGAAAACAAAATTCTCAGAGACATGCGAATTCACTAACATTGGTTGAAAGACTTACTCAAGTAATCGACAAAGGTATTTGTAACCGTTTTTCTTCGCTCATAACTCAAAGACAAGCTCGTTACGACAACGGATTTCAGCTCTACTTCTCATATAGACCCTAAGTCACATGCAAGATTTTTATTCTTGTTTCTGATTTGTAAATAAAAGTTTGCATTTGGATGTAAGAAAGATTTTTTTTAGTTTGAATGTAATTGAACATTTATTACCAATAAAGAAAAGCTGTAATTTTCAACTCGTATATTGGTATTTTTTGTTCCCGTTAAAACATTGTTACCACTTTATTTTACCAATTGAACATATAATGTTAAATTTTTGAATTTCAGACTCAAAACCAATTGGTGATAAGTGGAATGATCAATGTTCATCATGTATTAGTTCAAATCTCTTTTTCCTTTTGATGTGGAAAATATTCTTCATATGCCTCCTCGAGATAATAATTTATCTAGTCATTAATTTAATTTTTTTTATTATATAATAAACTTTAGGTTAGATCGATCGGACTATCTGTAGGTAAGACTGATTTGATTTAGACGAGACAACGTGTATTCGGCCTCAAATACCACGTTAAGTTGTATATATTTACAAACTCACAACCTATATATTGACAATAAACAGATTGGTCAAATCCCTTATATTTCAGTTCAAATTATTTTATACAAATATTTATATGCATATTTTATCTTTTTTAAAAGAAGATGTTGGAGATGAAAAATAAGTAAAAAGGAGTCTTTTTGTAAATGTGATGATGTTGAAACCGAACAAATAATTCTCGGTGTAAAAGAATAATCAACTAATTTTATTTATTGAACTTACAAAGCAATTACGGTTACAACACACACAAAATAATAATCAAAGAGTAATAAAGGGATATTAGAAATCCTCAATAAAAAAACTATTACCTCTTCTGTTAACTATCTATATGTTGAAATAAACTACATGCATATATGCATGCATGCAAATCAATTAAATTAGATAATCTTAGGATTAGAAAAAAAAAACATTGAGTGAAAAAAATTATAATTTGGAGTTAATTTAAAGCTCTTCCAACACCTAAACATTTCCATCTTCAACCTCCAACTCCACCAACCTCTCAACGATAACATCCGATGCAATTGTAACAACATCCGATAAATTCCTAATATGTGCCAAAACAAAGTTTTATGAGAAATTTTGTAATAGAAAATTTTGTTCATATATAAAAGAAACTTAAACTTACCCTTTACATGAATCAAATGTGATTCCAACGGTATCTTTAGCTTCTTGAAGGGCCCATGTAAACCGTTGGATTTCATCATTAGAACATCTCATCCTATCGACCATAACATCGAGTTGTGAAGGTTTAATGTCGTAAAATATCGGTATAACCTTTTTCTTGGACTCCATTATAAGAGCAAGCTCGTGTAGACAGCAATACGAATTGCCATAGTTGGGAGAGAAAACAGCTACAGCAACTTTAGAAGTGAGAATACCGCGGTTTATATGATCGAAAAGCTTATCTCCTGGTTTCATGTTCTTGCAATCCAAGAATGGACGTAAGTTACGGGCTTTAAGATGGTCGTAGAGCAAGATTGCTATGTTTCTCTTCGTGTCGGCTCCTCTATGGTTGATGAAGACATCATGCAAAGCTTTAGGTTTGGTTGATGATGAAGAAGAAAGAAGATCGAGCAATGCTTTGTTGTTAAGTTGGATGGTTTTCGATTGTTTCATGTAGTCAAAAACCCTAGAGATCATGGTTTTTTCTGTGTGATGTTATTAGATTGGAGTTTGTATGATAAATTATGGTGAGTTGTGTAACTATGTATTTCTGTATTTGTATATATATATAAGGGTTTGAGAAGTATAATTGTCGTGGATTAATGGGCTTGAATCAGAGAAGAAGACAAGAAGAGAAAGTGGTGGATTTTGAACAATACTAAGAGGAATGTTTAATAGACGTTGTCCGGGTCAAGAAAAATAGTTTTCACTATAATTTATATAATAAGATATTATAATTATAGCATATAGTTTCTACCTGCTTACTATAAATAGTTTTGATAGGAAATATAATTTTAAATATATACCAACCTTTATTATGTAAAGTTATAATATGCGAATGTATAGTGATAAACTAGTCAAAATTATTCTCCTAGACCAAATATATAATAAGACTAAGTCACATAACTGTAAAAGAACTAAATTTTAAATAAATAACCATTGTCTAGTGATTTGAATTGTACTATGTTTTGTATATTGTTAGAATATTCTAAAAATAAGTTCATAAAATCATAAACAGATAATAATTTTTTTACTAAGATAATATATATTTCTATTGATTGTTTTTGGATACGCGATAAACAATTATCAACAGGTTTAGCCATTTTTACGACAGAGTATCACATGATAATTATAGGGGAAACGAAACTTATCACCATAATAGTTTGTCTAATTAAAAATAATAATAATGAATATAATTTGTAGAATACAAAATAATTATCTTTGTGAAAAAGTAGGCACTAACTAAATGGAGTGTATTAATTGAATGTTTATAAATTAATGGGAATATAGAAGTCGTAGAATATGTTTAAATACGAAGAGAAAAATATAAAATAATAATTATATGTAAAACATTAGACATGTTGAATGGAAGTTATAAGAAGAATGAAGAATAAGAATTGTATGTGTAGTAAAATAATGTCGTTGAAATAGCTTTGACCATTTCCCGTCAAAGAAGCTATCAAAGGTTGCTTGAAATTTTCTTTTCTCTTATACGAGTTAAAAGAGTAAAAGACATTTTAGTTTTTCCTTTTTTTATTTTTATTTTGTTGTCTCTATATATCAAAAGGTATATCCACAATTGACTATTTGGCATTTTGGCTACTTTAAGAGATGGTGATACAAAAATCAATTAGTTATTTTAAAAGAAGCAATAAATTTTGAGAGTTCTTATACCTCCATACGATTTATTTAAACAATTATCTAATTGTTCGAAACGGAAAACTCGATTGTATTTGATACATCTTTAATACCTTTTTTTTTTTGAAACATAGCTTTACCATACTTTGTAACGTTTTCTTTATAACTTTGCATAACTGCGAGTCATGACATGTAACGGATTTTATTATATAATTTTGAACCCATATTCAAATAAAAATGGTTAGTGTAGTTAACTACTACAAATATTTACTTATTTTGAGCTGTTAATATTGATATATATTTGTGGACTCTAAACTCTATGTTAGTTCAAAAGCTTCTTAATATTGTGATAAGCACCAATAACGTATAATACTGTTGTTGAATTTCTTAATCAAAGGCCGAGTGATAAAATCATATATACTTGGAATGTACCAATTATTTTCTTCGTAACAAAAACAACTCTATAAACGGTCATTTAGGTCTCATCATAGACGGGACTATATAAAGACCTTGAATATATATCTTTATATGTAAATATATAAATATAGGAATTTAGCCGACAAAAGGTTACAAACTTTCCACAAATACGCTGATAGAATCAAGTGAGAGGAGACAAGAAAAAAACATTTGATTATTTTGAACTTTTTTGTTTTGTTCTAATCAGCACGCGTGGACAATTGAATACGTAAATTAGTTATCGTTTGGTAAAATACGTAATTTTCATAGAATTTCTTCCCAAGAACAAGATGAAAGTAAGAATAAAGTCTTGTGTTTTGAATTGAAGACAATAGACAAAACTCGACAACAAAACATGGGAATACATCAAAGTATTGGGCCAAATTCGACAAAGCTAATGTAGTTTGGGTGTTTCATTTGGTTAATGTTCGAATTTACAAAGTTTCCGTAGATTAGTTACTCGCTATCAATAAGGAAATTGTTTACATAATTTGAAAACAAGATTATCAAAGCCAACAAGAACAATGTTACAAAAGCAAAGCATAAAGCATACAAGGAATAGATAGATGCGAACTAAACGCTTAAACAACTAAAGTCGTGGAGGATTTCGACTCCAATGATGCTAAGAAGTGAGAGAATGCCTAAGAAATCAAAAAACACATAGTGATCTAATACCCGAGATTGAATTTTCAACTAAGAAAAATTAACAATCGTGATTTCGGTTAGAATACAAAGATATATGGGACCCGGTAAGAGGATGCAAACCGAAGTATTTGTAAACTTCGACACAATACTAGCTCCATGTGATAGACATGAGTTTTAATTCCATCTTCGAGTGCCTCACAGAACAAGATTGATCCATAACGTTATAGGACTGTTGATTATTATTTTTTTCAATCTGCCACCAAAAATATATCAACAACACTTTTTTCGATTTTCTTGAAAAGGTCTAGAAATTAAAATTTTACTGCTAACTAAAAAACTGATTTCGACTAAACTACTAAATAAAACCTCAAAGGGAGTATTTCAAAACCGACTAAGACTTTAGTAAAATGTAACTGCTAACCAAAATGCAATTTTCTATACTATATTGTGCTTCGAAATATGAATATTTAGTGTGTATTAATTTCCTGCTATATATCTTTGGAGTTCTATCCTTTTCCTGTATTTGAATTTCTTATCGTAAATAGAATTATAAACACATTAATCAAATATATATCTAGATTGATTAGTGGACGCCTAAACTAATTAAAAAACGTTTTAGTCAAAATCAAAATATCAAGATCGCCTAAGCATTCGACTAAACCATATTTTTATAACATTTTGGTTCACTTTAGATTTAACATTATTAGCATTGACTAATTAAATCACTAACTTACACTAATTAGTAATTAGCTTCTCGACCATGTGATATCTTACACAACTTTGACCTACACACTAGTGTTCAAAAATAACCGATGACGTGGAGTTACTTTATTGGGCAATGACTTCTGGTGAAAGAAACCGCAACCTAACCGGATTCCGGTTTAATATACCATTGCACAATTATTAACATGACCACAAAAATCAACCGTTAGATCTAAAGCATTTAATTTGACTTCATGAAGACGGTAACTGTTATTACCAAAATGCATTGAATTCCATTTCTAAATTTCCGTTTCTTCGTTTTAATCTTTCATTAACATTCCTAATTTGCGTTTCTTTTCCTAAACAAACTAGTCTAAGTAACTTTAATTATTAAACAAGGTATGATCTCTTTAATTAACCCGAACATAAAGCAAACGAAACCCTCACATGCACCACGTGAACAGGTCCTAATAGTTATTATAATTAACATTAATCATAATGTATATACTTACTCATATTTTTTCAAAATATTAAATTATAAAAAACTACAAATTAGCGTTGTCTTTTTTGGATTTAATAAATAATAATACAATTTTCGTGAGTGAGAAGTCATTTCATTTTCTTTAATTCAGTCTCTTGACATTTTTCGTTTATATAATATATATATCAAGAAACGAAACGTCTTTCTTGAGAAAGAGAAAGAGAGAAGAAAAAAAACTGCCATGGCTTCAAAGCTTGTGATCATCACTGTGTTCATTCTTGATCTAATCGCTGTTGGATTAGCCATTGCAGCTGAACAAAGAAGAAGCATCGTAAGAATCACTCTCTCCAAGTCATTTCTTGAAGTCAATCTTTGTTTTATGAAACTGTTTAATCTATATATCTTGATAAAGAATAGTGTCTAAGACTTCAAATTAGTAGTTGAAATCTTTGATTCCAAAATCTCTGTTTGTGAGATCTCTTCTTTGGTCAGATCTGATTCAAAAAAACTCAAGACTTAAGAGATCTTTGTATGTAACTATAGTTTAATGCATTGTTGAAATCTATAACTAGATCTAAACTTATATAGGTTACTGCATTGTTTGATGTATCTTTGTGTTGTTTCTTTGTTTTTGTCAGGGTAAGGTTGTTCCAGACAAAGAGAAGGTTTATGAGTATTGTGAGTATGGTTCAGACATAGCTACAAGTTATGGAGCTGGTGCATTTGTACTTCTCTTGACTAGCCAAATCCTTATTATGGTGGCTAGCCGGTGTTTCTGTTGCGGCAAGGCTCTTGGTCCCGGTGGTTCGAGAGCTTGCGCGATCATGCTCTTCCTCATTTGCTGGTAAAAACAACAATATTCTATTATAGTATCATCAGTTTTCATGAATGACTTGACTCTATCATTGTTTTTGTTAAGATATCCCACATCGTTAATATGATGAGATCTATACTAATATATAAAGGGTTAGAGCCAATCCACTCATTGACCAATTGGTTTTGAGTTGGAAGCCCATAAGAAACTCAAACTTAATAGTTTTTGTTTTTGGTTTTGGGATAGGGTGTTTTTCTTGATTGCGGAGATATGTTTACTCGCGGCATCAATCAGAAACGCGTATCATACTAAGTACAGAAAGATGTGGAATATCGATAGCCCACCGAGTTGTGAAGTGATCCGTAAGGGAGTGTTTGCAGCTGGTGCTTCGTTCGCGCTCTTTACTGGTATTGTCTCTCAGTTCTATTACATCTGCTATTCCCGTGCTCGAGACGATTACCAAAAGCCACCTTACTAGTGAGAAAGATCCAGAGACAAGTAAACTTAAAACCTACTAATCAATATAGGATTAGTGATTTGCTTCTTTATTTGTATTCTTTAAGCTTTTGAGGATTCACATTTGCCTTCTGGTTTTGTTGTGATGTATAAATCTCTTTATATAACATAGACATATATTACTACATTTTCGGTATCTAAGATTTACTAGAGCTCATAACCTGGAAACAGAGCTTGAGTTGGATCGATCATGTCGAGAAACATGTAAGACATTCCTCCAATACCTTCAAACAGAGAGAATGGTCTATCTCCTCCGTGCATTTTACCTTCCGCGATGAGTTTCTCTGATTTATCGAGTAGGAAAGAAGCGAAAGCCTTGGCTCGGTACAAATACTCTGGTTTGCCTGTTAATCGGTATAAAGAAAGAAACACGTATGTGTTTCCACTAATACCGTGACAGATTCCTACTCGTTTAAGCAATCCTCGGTTCCACACGACTTCTCCCGCCTCCATAGCCGCCTCTACAAATTCCTGTGTCCCGAATACCTGACGATATCTAGAGATGAGTTTCGCATTGTGGTTTTACCGATAAGAGTATATCGGTACTTGTTATTACCTGAGCTGCCTTTATGAGTGTGAGAGCAACACCAGGAGCACCGTGACACCAATGAACAAGGCGATCTGATTCATTTCCTTCGCTAGATGGGTAATTTCCGCTAGGAAAACGGTTCTGAATCATATACCTTAGTGTACCTTTAACATCTTCGATTTCATCTAGTTCAAGTTCCATATGCATCAGAACATACATGATCCCAGCTAAACCATGAGCAGCACCCCAATACTTCTTCCCGTGCCACTCGTACATCAACGGACACTCTCCTCTTTTCCCTAATTGTCTTCCTCCCCTGAAGATTTCCTCAACCAGAAATCTCTGCGAAAACAAATAAATCCGACGATAATTCATACCCCAATTCTTGAATCAAATAACCAAAAACAAGTTACCATTCTTGCAGACGATACACTGTCCTTTCCGATATACTTATTCAAGAACAAACACGCCCACAAGTATCCTACTCTACCATATAGCAACTCATACGGCAAATCACTCGGAAGCCTAATCTGTTATCAAGACTACAAAGTCATCAATGTATCAACCTTCAAAATCCAACTCACACAAGCGCAAAAGAAACTACAACTACCTCACGAAAACGGGTTAAATACCGATCCTGTAACTGATCATCACCGATACATTTCGCGACAACAGCACCAAGAGAACATACACCAGCATAACCACATAAAAACGTCACTCGCCTGATACAAAAAAACCGCGCTAATCACAACCTTTTTCTTTTTATTAATAATTCCACAGACCCGAAACCACAACATTTAATATTAGTTTTTGTCATTCAAACTAGCGACCTCTAGGTTTTGCATTATCACGACCTTATTACATCGAAACGAATACAAGAAATGACTCTCTACTTACTCAGAATCTCTTGAAGCTACTACATCACAAGCTTGAACAATCTCTAAACATAGCTTTAAATCATCTTCATTACTTGTGACAAGATAAGATTTGAACAAGAGATAAGCTGTTCCAAGAACACCAGTATACATGTTATAATCTCTAACACGTTTTCCACATCGTTCCCATGTCTCTAACACTACCTGAATCAAAACCAAAACTAAATTAAATTCACAAGATTAGAGCTACGTAAATTCAACAAAATTGGAAAGTGAAGTTACTGTATCTTTTAGGCTAAGAGCATATTTTTGAAGCTTCTCGGAGAATGATTTGTATGGAAGTGAGAGTAGTTTCGTCATCGAATCTTCTCCGGCGTATTTTTCCGGTACAGATTCCGGTAACTCATATCGGAAAAATCGTTCTCCCATTTTCTCTCTCTATCAACCGAACAAACGCGAGGAAGAAGATAAGTCAGATCTTAATGGGCCTAATGATAAGGCCCAATAAGGCCCAGATTTCTCTGCTTCGTCTCTTACTTTAAAATTCAGTTAAAACCCTAAAGAGAAGTTTTTGGTTACTTGTTCACGTAGAATAAGGGAATGCTCGTGTTTAAGTCTTTAAAAAAATTGAAAGCTTTAAAGATATGTTTTTGCCAAACATGATTTATTGTCTTAAAAGATTTTAAAGTTTTCAAACCTTTTTTCTTTTTCTTTCATTCATACTTTTTTCTAAAGTCTCGTTGGAGTGGTTTTCAGTTAAAAGTAAATAGTTTTAAATGTTCTCTCCTCTTTTCCAAAAATCATTTTAACTCTTTTAAAATTTATAAATAACTTTAAAACTCAAAAACATTGATTGACTAATTATTATCTATTTTTTTCTATTCTTTTGAGATCCATTTTTATATAAATCAATAAATTATCAAAATTTTGCAAAATGATGAAAAAAATAATTGCAAATTGAATGAAAAAAAAATCTAAAAATGTATTTATTAATATACTTTTCTCAGATTTATGTGATAAATTATTTTTATTTACAATTTTTTTTATAAATAATTATTAAATTAACCGTCACAACTTCGAAAGATTATATATTACCAAACAGACTTTTATTAAAATTTAAGATAACAGTCAAAACACTAACAACCAAAATCTCTACCGCCAAAAGTTTACATCAAAGTATAAAGTAAAAGCCATTACCAAGCGCCATAGTTTCAGGTGATGTTTATTTATGATTTGGCTTAATGGGTATTTTGAATAAGTGTTGAAAGTATTGAGATTTGATTTGTTTTTTTTTTGGTTATGAAGGTATCGGCATTTGATGTTGAATATAGTGTCACTATTGCCACATTGTAAGAAAGAAAGTAAAGTTGAAGCTAAGAGTAGTGAAGGTGATACTTTGAATGAGCTTGTTGAGCTTAAAGGTTCTTCTTCTTGTTTGTTTTTCGAGGTAAATTCTTTGTGGATACTTACTTAGCTTTTGTTCAATGTAACTTTGGTAGTTAAGTGTGGAATCTTAGCTTGTGTATAACTAAGAAATGGACAATCTTTGAGTTTGATGGTTGATTTCTGTTTCTCTATCTTAGGGTTGCTTAGGATTTCGATGTAAGTTTGAGACTTTTTGTTTATGAAGATTTGATAGTTATCACATAGTGTTAAGATTTGTTGCTTAAGTGTGGAATGTATGACTCAATCTTAGCTTATGTATATGAATATTGATGTATAGTCTTAAGTATTGGCTTGATGTGTCTCTTTACTTAGAAATGGATAATATTTGAATGTATTGGTTGATTTCTGTTTCCATCTTCAGAGTAGGAAACATAAAGATCTTTACATGTGGATAGTTAAATCACCCGGTGGACCATCTGTGAAGTTCTTGGTTAATGCCGATAATGTCTCTAACTTTTAGTTTTATAAAAGAGAGATAAGAGCTGATAGATCTAGTTACATGTTTAGCTGTGATTGTTTAGCTGGCTTGTATCTTGTTCAATAACAAAAGAGTTTTTAACTTACACGAGTATTTCGCCTCTGGTTTCGATTGAAACAAATACACTATTGATTACAGGTTGGTCCACGGTTTTGTCTAAATCCAATCAAGATATTTGGTGGCAGTTTCGGAGGACCAACACTTTACGAGAACCCGTTCTACGTCTCTCCAAAACAGGTCCTCTATTTGCAAACCTGATTCTAACATTTTTTTACTCCAAATGAATGTTTAGGACTTTCCTTACACAAATCTATTAATGTCTTTAGATTCGACCGCTGGAGAAAAGAAACAAAGCCTGGAAATTCCCTAAGAAGATCAAGGCAAACACAAGGAGAAATATGCATGAGCTCTCAAAACCATTGGAGCCTGATGAGTTCGCAGATATGTGGAAAGATGAAGAATGACCATAGTTCATGTGATTGGAACCCGATTACGCTTTTTTTCGCGCACAAACAAACAGAATTAAGTTATGTATTTCATGATATCAACTTATTCTAACAAGAAGCATTTTATAATAGTTGCTATTTACAAAAACCGAAACAGAAATCGCATCTGAACAAACAACTCTGGTTTTCGATCAGCCTTCTTCCTCCTTACATAAACTCGAATTCACTAAAGACCTATTAGCTTCACTTTACATAAACTCGAATTCACTAAAGACCTATTAGCTTCACTTCCTCTTCTTGGAATGCTACTGATCTTCGAACAAGCATTCATCAATGTTTTTAAAACCGGACCGGCGACCGAACCGGATTTTTTTTGGGTCGTGGGTTAATATGGTTCGACCGGGTCTAACCGGGGTTCAACCGGGTTCAATAATATTTTAAAAATATTAGTATATAGAATTTATTTTTTATATGTATGTGCATAACTATCCAAATATCAAACAAAATATTAAGTTTAGTACAAATATTTAGAAAAACAAAAAAATTTCAATAGCTATAGCAAAATTAAATAATAAAATGATGATATTTAAATACATAACTAATCTTTTTTGTCTTAAAATTTTAAAAATATTATAATTATTTGAAAAATGTTTTTTTTTTCACTGAATATGATTATATTAAAGAAAATGTTTGTGGAAGTCGGAATTCGCACAATTAGATTTGTAAGGGTTTCAAGAGGAAACATAGATTTCTGAAGATAAACTATGAAGAACAATGATGAGCAAAGAGAAATTAGGGTTTGTAATTGCTTTGTATTGCTTGTATGATGGAAATTGTCAATGAAAATTTACAAGTGTTTTTGCATTCCTATATATAACCCCCTAAGTCGGCTAAGCCTTTTTCCTAAACCCTTAGGGATTTCCTTTTTCGCCTATGTCGGTCGAGCCTATGTGGGCTTCGTTGCTGGGCTTTGACATGCTGAACCTTCTGGAACCCTTGCTGAAGTTCTGACGGGCGTTGAAGGACCCGAAGCCGATGGGAAAGGCTCAGGCGCCGATGTCAACTGCCTGGATGCCGATGAGGCCAGGCACATCGGCGTCATTGGGCAGTGACGTCGGCGCCACTGCCTGTCATCGGTGTCACTGCTCAGTGACATCGGTGCCAGGCAGCCTTCGTCTCTGCAGCGCCTTCTGCTGGCTCTGTGACCTCTCCGACGCTGCATCATGGCTTCTCCCGAGACGAAGACCACTTCGAAGGTTCCTTCAACAGGTAGAAGGTTCAAAGGACTTAGGGGTTTTCAGGAGGTCTTCACCTTCTTTTGTGAGTGAAATGACCTAGGGGTTATATTATCTCTTGCTTGCTTGAAACATGCGCGTTGCTTATCATAACTTTGGAGGTCGAGGCTCAGCGGGTGAAATCCGACCCCAACAGTTAGCCCCCGAGCTCGGTAATGTTAATGATAACAGTATCGAGTTTAAGGACCATTGGGCGTCAAGATTAGCTGTTCAAAGTTATGACGTCGTAGGCTTGAGTCATTAGTGTTGATAACACTGTAAACGTTGTTTTCCGTTTTTCGAAGATTTTAAGACTTCGTGCTCTGCTTGCGAGAGCTAATAGCGTATGTTGTTGTCAATGACATCCGCACTCAAGGATTTTAAGACCTTGCTGAAGATTAAAAGACTTTTTTTTTTTTTTTTTTTTAAGACTCCGCGTTGCGTTCGTTGATGTTATGTTTTTCGCAACGGGAAAGATGAATTCCGAGAATGACAATCCGTCTGAATATTTTCGGGACCCGCTTGAGGGGAAGAAAGCCTTTTTCCCCTCTTTTTTTTTTTTTTCTTTCTTTTCCACTCTTTTCCTCCTAGGGTATTTTTCTTCTCCCCTTCTTCTTCCTTTCTTCCCGATGGCGCCACCGACGGCTTCTCCGACCAACCTCGCCGGAAAAGTCCTCCGGTCATCTCCTCCGACGCTACCAACGCTCTCTTGACTCTTTTGGTAAGTTCCCTTCTCTCCCTTATCAAAGCCTCTTTGTTCCCCAAAGCTCTTTTAGCTTTCAAGTATGGTAGATCTAACCTTTTTCCATGAAGAATAAGTTGTTAGATCCATGAGTAAGCTTTGGATTGGTTAGGGGCTTGATGAATCTTGCTTGGGTCTTGTGTTTTAGCTTTGATTGTTAATGAATGGATACTTGAAATCTCTTTGATTTTTGAAGAAGCTTTTTGATTTGAATGTTGTTGACCAACAAACTTGAAGTGGTTGAAGATGAAGAGACTATCTTGATTTTAATCTTTGATTTTCGGCTTTGTCTTGGTGTAAGAGGAAAACCGGATTCATCGTGATTTTTCGAACCTCCGTGCGTCGAGCCGCCGTGACCGCCGAACCTTCCATGGAGCCCGAAGACCCGACGGGTTCAGACCGAAACCCCGATGACCCTCGGTCTTCGGTATTCTCAGAACCGGATGACTCGAGGTCATCGGGACTCGTGATATACCCCGATGAGGTCCTCGATCTCCCTCCTGACCGTACCGACGAGTCGTGGTCATCGGCGGCCGGTGCTAGTGACCCGAGGACAACATGCCCTTCCTCGGACCCGAAGACCCGACCGGATCTTGAAGCTCCGATACCTTCGTCGCATGTTGACGACCCGACGTGGATAAGGGTTGGAGTCATCGGTGCGGATGAGGCCGATGGCGTCAGCATGGGCGGAGTCATCGGCGTCGACGTAGATGATTCGGGGATTCACCACACCGACGTCACCGAGACCGCATGTGGCGCGATCCCTTTAAATGACGAGGATCCTGACCTTCCACCAGGGAATGCTTTCGTATCGTCTTCCTCCTCTTCATCTGGTTCGCGAGCTTCTGACGACGAAAGTGATGATGAGAACACGCTCGATGAGGTCGAGCAACCAAAGAAAGCTAAGAAGGCTAAGAAGAAGGCGAGGGCAAAGGTTTGTCCTGACCCTCCTGGATCGTCTCTCTCGGACGAGAAGTCTTTGAGACATCTCCGAAAGATGTGCCGGATCTCAGAGGAGATTGTTTTAGTTGCCCCTACGCCTGCTGATAGAGCCGACGCCCCGCCTGCGGGATACATGACTTTGTTCGAGAACTACTTCGATCAGTGCCTGCTCTGGTTTCCGCTTCCCCGTTTCCTCATGCGCTATCTAGCGGTTCATGGCGTCTGCCTCGCTCAGATTAATCCCAGGGGCATTAGACATCTTCTCGGTATTTACGTGTTGAGCAGAGAGTGTGGCGTTGACATTAGCATTGAGAACCTATCCTACTTGACAGATTTTAGGATTCGTGGTCTAAGCGAAGAGCTCAAGTATAGCGTTGCCAACTCATCGGGGATGGCACTCATCGCTGGGTTTCCAAGTAAGGATGACCACTTTGAGTACCGCTTCTTCTTTGCTGAGATCTCCGAGAGGACCGTCGAGGCGGATTGCATCGACCTTGTCAAGACGAGATGGGAAAGACGAGGTAACCAACTCTTAGTGATTTTGTTTTACTGTTAGCTTTGTTGTTTACTAACCGTTCTAATTTATCCTTTGCAGTGAAGCCGACGATGCCTAAAGTCTCGAAGGAGTTTCTCGCTGCAATGCACAAGGAACTCTCTTCTGGGAATGGCAATTGGAGGAGGTCGTTCAGCCGAAAGAGGATCGAGAGAGCACTTTCTGCTGATATCCTTCCGAGGAAGGTTCTTGGGCGAGGCCAGGCGAGGTTGACTCTCCGTGAGCAGATTGCGCTCGAGGCAGCAGCGAAGGCCAGAGGGTCTTCGGGCACCGGTGCACCGAGGGTGGCGACGCCGACGACCTTGACTCCGCCTGCTCCGTCGACGCGGGCGAGAACCTCACGACCTTCCGCACCGAAGACCGCTCTTCCTCCTCCTTCTTCGGGTGACGTTGCAGAGTTCCGCAGGCTGTCAGCGGAGAGAGCCCGCATTTCTAGTGGCAAAGGAAAAGGCATCGACCGTATGACCCCTTCTAAGAGGCAAAGGGCGAACGCGTTTCCTGCAGCAGCCGTCGGCGGAGAGGCGTCTCTGAGCGGTGGCGACGGGTTGCTCCGTACCGAAGCTTACGCGGTAGTGAAGTCGAGATATTCCGAGGTTCGATCCTCTCCTTCCACATTCCTTTCTTTAGCACCTTCTACGCCTTAATATGTTTTTTTTCTTTTTACATTATATGATGTGTTCTTGCAGCTCTCTCTCCTCTTTGACCGTTTGGTTGGAGACTACGATGAAGACGTTCGCTCTAGGGATAGCGACCTTAGTGCGGCCAAAGAGGCCAATGCCGCCCTACAGTCGAGGCTGGATGAGACCGTGGAGCGGAACAAAACTCTCGAGCGCGCTGCTATTGCTCTGCAGCGGGTCAAGAAGGATCATGAAGATAAGCTGTCGAAGCTCAAGTCGCGGTGTGCTAAGGCTGAGGGCGAGACAGTTCGGCTGAGGGGTGAGCTTAGCTCTGCTAGCGACCTTCAGCGCACCAGGGTCGACGCTGCCGTTGCAGAGGCCAGAGACGAGATGACTCGCAGTTTTGTGGTGCGGACCAGCGAGGTTGCCGGGCTACTCGCGGAGATTGGCGGGAAGGCTCAGAACGACATGTAGAACCTTACTGAGATCGATGCGAACTTGGAGTTCATCGGCCTTCTTCAGGGGTCGGACCCGCCAGATCTCCCGACGGAGGTCGAGACGCTGCGTCAGCGGCGTCAACCGATCTACGATGCACATGACGTGTTCGCAGACCTCCTTGCTGTTGACGACGACGTCGAGTTGTCAGACGAGGGCGACGTCGGTGTGACAGGCGGCGAGGGCGCTGATGACTGATCTTACTTGCCTTCGTTTTTCAGATTTAGCTTGTTTTATGATATTCGGACATGATTACTCGTAATTTTTGGAGATAGCATTGGATGGTTTGTATCCAATCTAAGACTATGCTCACTTCGCATTGTAGCGGTTTTTTCTGATTTTTATAACGCTTTGTCTATGACTTTGTTTTGATTGTGCCTCATGCTTGCCCTTTGATAGAACTTTTAGAGTAATGATACCCGTTTCGTTGACCAAACCTTTATCATAGGTTGAAGGCTGTTCATATCATAGCATGCCTTAGGCTTTTCGTACCAACGTTGATGTTGGGTTTGTGATTGTGTTGTCCAGGATCGCAAGTGTGTTTTTTGCTCCTTTTCTACCAACGTTCGCTGTTGGGTTTTTCTAGAATGGCGGTGCTTTCCGAACACGTCTGTTCAGAAGCAATCACACCTTTTGACTTGACCAACGTGTTTGTTGGGTTTTCTGAATGATTATTCGGTGTATAAACCTAAGTAACCATTGGCAGCTGCTTTTTACCAACGGTGTTGTTGGGTTTTTGAACGAACATTCGTGGTCAAAAGACCAGGAAGTGAACGTTAAAACCAGCCAGAGTCAAAAGCCCTGAAACTGATTGTTATAATATTGTTAAAGAATCCCTGGAGGATGTAATTGATAATATTGTTTAAACAAAGCTTCGAGTAATCCATAAGAGAAATCACAAAGGAAGTCCAAGAGACTTGAATCAAATGCCTATTATTGAAGCAAATACCAAGTACAAAATGGGAGTATTATGAGTATACGTACCCCACTCCCCCCCCTTTTGACGGAGGAGGGCAACTGAACTCGTCCGAAGACAAGCTGCCTACGTACCCTTTGCAGGGATCAAGTCGCCCCGTAGTTCGTTAAAACACTTACTCCCCCTCCTTAGAGACGGAGGAGGGCAACTGAACTCGTCCGAAGACAAGCTGCCTACGTACCCTTTGCAGGGATCAAGTCGCCTCGTAGTTCAAGGCAAGGGCCTTAGAAGAGGACTAATGATAGTACCTCTTCAAGTGCTTTGCGTTCCATGAATGGATTATTGGCGTGCCAGCCATGGTAGCGAGCTCGTAGACGCCGGGACGGACTACAACGGTGACTTTGTAAGGTCCTTCCCAAATAGCTCCTAGTTTGCCTGTGTTGCGCTCTGCTGTATTCTGGAAGAATTCGCGCAAGACCAAGTCACCCTCGCGGAAACGTCGTTCTCGAACCTTGGAGTTGTAGTAGCGTGCGGCTGCGTTCTGATAGTTGGCTATTCTGATGAGTGCCTGATCGCGCCTTTCGCTAAGGAAGTCCAGTTCATCAAAGAGGAGGGAATCGTTGAGTTCTTCGTTTTCTGGTAAGAGACGTCGTCGCGGTCCTGGAGAAGTCACTTAGGAGGGTATGACACATTCAGTTCCATAGACAAGAGCAAAAGGAGTTTCTCCCGTTCCGCGTTTGGGAGTGGTGCGGTGGGACCATAGAACGCCTTCCAGCTCATCTGCCCAGCGGCCCTTCTTCGCGTCCAGACGTTTCCTAAGGCCATCGAGAATCGTTTTATTCATTGCTTCTGCCTGTCCATTTCCCTGGGGGTGACGAAGAGTAGATTTGTTGAGTCGAATTTTCCACTTTGCGCAGAAGGCCTCAAACCTGTTTGAGATGAACTGAGAACCGTTGTCGGTGATAATTTCGAATGGAATTCCGTGACGACATATGATATTTCTCCAGACGAAACTTTCGACTTGGGCGTCTTTGATACTTGAGTAAGCTTCAGCTTCCACCCACTTCGAGAAATAATCCGTTAAAACAAGTAGGAAACGCTTTTGTTTTGACGCATGCAGAGGTTCTACGATGTCCATCGCCCATCTCATGAATGGGTAAGGAAAAGTGACAGAGGAGAGCTTCTCCGTTGGTTGATGAATTTTGGGAGCATGACGTTGACATCTTTCGCACTTGGCTGAAAACTTAATGCAATCGTTCACGATGGTAGGCCAGAAGTGGTCATGTCGCTTAATTTTGATTGCCAAGGCTTTGCCTCCTGAGTGATTGTCGCAGGATCCGCTGTGTACTTCTTCCATGAATTGTCTGGCCTCTTGTCCCTCTACGCAGGTGAGCAAAGGACCGGAGAATCCCCGCCTGTAGATGTTATCGTCAAACAGGACGTACCGGGCGGCTTGTTTTTGTACCTTGCGAGCTGCCCACTTGCTTTTAGGGAGCTCTCCACCAACGATGTAAGCGCGAATTTAATTCATCCAGGGTTTGTCGCAACCGTATTCGGGTTCTTCATCTGTGTCCATGGGGACGGTCATGCCTTTGTCTGTAGGCTCAAGCGGAAGGTTCTGCGTGGGGGACTCTTCTAGTTGCCTTAGGCCTTCGGGGTCCTCGGCTTCGGCGACATCGTCCCCGATGACTTCGGGTCCGATGGCATCGGCGTCAGGTGCTGGCGTGGATAAAGGCGCAGGTTCTGTGTTTGCTTCAGCTTCCGTCATTTCGACGTCATCGACCCTTGTTTCAGTAGTGGCTTCAGTCTGTTTAGCAGTCCGTGATCGCGTCGATATAGCGAGCGCCATATCTTGTTTGATGCTCGGGAATTCGATGATCTCTACGGGGATAACCCGTTTCAAGGTTGGATCTTTTGGAGGAGCCGAAGCGGAGGCAAGGTTTGCCAAGGCGTCTACGTCAACGTTTTCTCCTCGGGGGATTCGTGTCAGTGTGAACTCTTTGAATGTCAAGGCGAGGTCCTTAACTATTTTTTGATAAGCTTCCATTCGATCGTCTTTGGTTGCGTACTCGCCATTGAACTGGTTAGAGACCAGTTGTGAATCGCAGAAGGCGTGAACGTGCTCGATGTTAAGTCCTTGGGCGAGTCTCATTCCGGCGATGATGGCTTCGTATTCTGCTTCGTTGTTGGAGGCTCTGAAGCCTAGACGGAAAGATTGCTCGAGGATCTCGCCTGTTGGTGATGCTAGGCGTATCCCTACTCCGAAACCGTTTTTGGAGGATGAGCCATCGACGTGTAGTTCCCAGATCCCTGGTGGAACCTCCTTCGCGGACTGGTCTTCTGGGAGTTCGATAAGGAAATCTGCTAACACTTGTGACTTGTTACACGTTCGTCCTTTATACTCGATGTCGTATTTGCTAAGTTCTATAGCCCACTTAGCCAATCTGCCAGACTGACTTGGACTATGCAAGACCGTACGTAAAGGGAAAGTGCTGAGAATCACGATGGTATGAGATTGAAAGTAAGGCCTTAGCTTTCGTGATGCCATGACGATCGAAAGAGCTAGCTTCTCTAGCTGAGGATATCTTGTTTCTGCGTCGGTGAGGGTCTTGCTAACATAGAATATGGGCTTTTGCTCGCTCCGCTCTTCGCGAACTAACACAGCACTCACTGCTGTTTCTGAAACGGCAATGTAGAGGAAAAGAGGTTCCCCGGTGCTGGTTTAGCAAGGATAGGTGGCGTCGCCAAATATTCTTTGAGCTGTTTGAAAGCTTCTTCGCATTTGTCAGACCATTCGAATTGCTTGTTACCTCGCAGCGTGTCATAGAAAGGCAGGCACTTGTCAGTCGAGCGCGAGATGAAACGGTTAAGCGCAGCGACTCGTCCAGTTAGTATCTGGACCTCGCGCTTGTTTCTTGGGGATGCCATTTGGATGAGCGCGTCGATCTGCTTCGGATTTGCTTCAATGCCACGACGAGTGACTAGGTATCCCAAGAATTCTCCTGATGTTACTGCAAACCTACACTTCGTGGGGTTTAGCTTCATGTTGTGAAGGTTCAGCTGTTCGAAGCATGCTTCCAGGTGAGAGATGTGGTCTTCTTCTTCGAGGGATTTCACGAGCATGTCGTCTATGTACACCTCCATTTTTTTGCCTAACTGATCCCTGAACATCTTGTTCACGAGCCTTTGATACGTTGCTCCTGCGTTTTTCAGGCCGAAGGGCATCACCTTGTAACAGTAGATTCCGCGGTCGGTGATGAAAGTGGTCTTCTCTCTATCTTCGGGGTGCATTAAAATCTGATTATAGCCTGAGAAGGCGTCCATGAATGTCAAGAGTTTGTTTCCTGCTGTTGCTTCCACCAAGCGATCGATGTGAGGTAGAGGGAAGCTGTCTTTCGGACATGCTTTGTTAAGATCTGTGAAATCCACGCAGACACGCCACTTCCCGTTCTTCTTTTTTACCACGACTGGGTTGGCGAGCCAATCGGGGTATTTGACTTCGGTGATTGATCCGACGCGTAGAAGCCTCTCGACCTCGTCGTTTACTGCTTTTGCTCGATCGGGACCGAGCTTCCTCCTTTTTTGTTTTATTGGCTTGAAGGTCGGGTCGACATTGAGTTCGTGGCTAGCCACGTTGATGTCTATTCCAGGCATGTCTTCCGCTGCCCAGGCAAATGTGTTGATGTTTTTCTGGAGGAAGACCACGAGCTTCTTTTTAATGTCTTCATCAAGTGTAGCTCCGATCTTGACACATATTTCGGGGTGTTGCTCGTCGATGCATATAGATACTACATGTTTGCAGGTGGGTCGCTCTTCTTCTACACGACCTTCTGCAATCTGTAATTGCTATAAGAGGTCAGTCAAGTTCTTGACCTGCTCGGGGCTGGTTCTCACTCTTTTTCGTGATTCTTGAGGCTCAGGGTCGTCCTTCTTCTTCTCGATGTTTCTCATCTTATGCTCAGCAAGAAAACAGGTACGGGAATCTCTCTGATTTCCCCATATTGTTTTTATACCGATGGGTGTCGGGAATTTGAGGCATAAGTGGTACGTTGAAGGTACAACTCTCATCAGGTTGAGCCACGGGGTTCCCATGATCATGTTATAGATTGCTGGATGATCGGAGACGGTGAAGTCGACCATCTTCTTTACGTTGCCAGCTTGGACAGGAAGGCGAATCGTTCCCATTGTCATGGTTGTCTCGCCAGAGAAACCTGTTATGGGTTTAGGCCTCCCTTTGAGTGTGGACAGATCGATCTTCATTCGCTCAAGTGTTTTCCTGAAGATGACATCCACCGAGCTTCCTGTATCGATGAGGACGCGAGCGACGTTGAAGTCGTACACAGTTAGGTTGATTACCAAGGGATCATTATGTGGTTGATCGAGGCCCTCGGTGTCCTTCTCGTCGAAGGTGATTGAGTCGCTGGAAGGCCTTGGCTTTGCGGGTGCTGATATGTTTGCGCAGACGTCAGCGCGGCGTTGGTAAGCTTCGATCGCAGTTTCATTATCAGCACAGTACTGCGAGCCACCCATTATCATATTGATAACTTCGCGCTGCTGTTCGTTTTCCATGCCGTCATCGCGGCGTTGGCGTCTGGGAGTATCTGCTTCTTCCTCGACGTTAGCGGGAGCTCTCTCCTCTGGCTTGAAATCTGACAAGCTGTTGTTGTTTTTCAAGGTGCCCTCTGTGAGCTTGGCTATGAGTTGTCGTCCTAACTCGCGACACCTTGCGGTGGAGTGACCACTTGCCTTGTGGAAATCACAGTATAGCTTCTCGTCATAGTCCTTTGACTCTCTAGTCCAAGTGTTGTTCCAGGTTTCTCTGCCGCGACCGCGCCCACGGCCTCTTCCGCGTCCGCGACCCGATGACTCAACCTGATAGTTATGAGCCCCTCCGGATCCTTCTTCGTATTGGACGTAGGCGGGGTTGCTTTTCTTAGAGACAGCGACCTTTGCCGGTTCGCTTACCTGTTTGGACTTTCCGCCTTTCCTGGCTTGGACTTCTTCCTCTGTTCAAGCGAAGTCAGCAGCGCGGTGGAGGGCGTCTTGGATTGTTATTGGCGTGTTGAGGCTCATCTCTTGCCAGAATGGAGATGGACACCGAAGTGCGCCTCGCAGGGCTTCCAAGGCTGACTTGTTGCTGATACCTTCAACCTTTGAAAGCGTGTTTTTGAACCTTGTCATGAAAGACCGAAGACTCTCGTTCTCGCCTTGCTTATTGTTCCATAGTTCTGAGTCGTAGATCTTCCGTTCCATGAAGATGTTGTAATGTTGAACGAACAACTCGGAAAGCTGAAGAAAGGTGTGAACTGAGTTCTTCTCCAGCTTGTAGAACCATTGTAGCGCAGGCCCTTTGAGACTTTCCACAAACAGCTTGCAGTAGACGATGTCTTTTTCCGTTTCCTTGAAGTTCGCTCTCCCCAAGGCAACTTCGAATTCCATCAGATGATCCGAAGGGTCAGTGGTTCCTTCGTAGATGGGTAACTTGATCCTCCCGGGATCGGAGATTTTTGTCTTCGCGATTCGTTCGTCGAAGGGTGTATTCCTCGCCTTTTCTAGAACCTGGGCGATGGCAGGAGCCTTTCCCGTTCCCTGATGCATCTGCGATTGGGTGAACTTTAGGTCTGAGGTTACCCGATCCATCTGAGCTTTAACTGCAGCGAGCTCTGCAGCGTAAGAGCGTTTGAATGCTCTGCGCTCCTGCTCCTTCTTGTACCTCTCTTCGCTGGAGTAGTTGGAGTATTCTGCGGTGTCCCCCACAATCTCTGTCTTGGAAGAGCTTGACGCGCTTCGAGTGTTAGGGGCGCGTGGTTCCTGTCGGTTTTCTTCTGGAGCTTCCGCCCGTGTACGCTTTGCGGGAGCTGGTTCCTCTCCGTCGGAGACGTCCACGACGCGTTCGGGAGACTTGTCCGTTTCGCGACGTGGAGGCGGTGGTGGTAGATCCTCTGGGTTCCCCCGAGTAGTGCGAGGCGCTGAGAAGTCGAGGCGTTGAGGGTCGACGCGCGCTCTGAGTCTCGTCGTGTTAGGTCTTTCGCGTTTTCTTCGCGAAAGAGCTTTCAGTTCCTTCGAGTTCTCTTCGATCATCTTGGCTTGCTTCTTCTGCTCAGTGAAGAAGTCTTCTAGCATCTTCTTCACCTCGGTTAGGTCATCACGAGCAGGGGTTTTTGCAGCGGTAGCCTCGATCGAAGGTTCTCTTTCCCGGTTGTCTCTGCGGGACGTGTTCTCTTCGCCACTCACCATCTTTGAGTTGTTACGTAGCTTTTTGGTGTAAGAAATTCTCTAAATCCCCTTGGTCGGCGCCAAATTGTGGAAACCGGAATTCGCACAATTAGATTTGTAAGGGTTTCGAGAGGAAGCAGAGATTTCTGAAGATAAGCTATGAAGAACAATGATGAGCAAAGAGAAATTAGGGTTTGTAATTGCTTTGTATTGCTTGTATGATGGAAATTGTCAATGAAAATTTACAAGTGTTTTTGCATTCCTATATATAACCCCCTAAGTCGGCTAAGCCTTTTTCCTAAACCCTTAGGGATTTCCTTTTTCGCCTATGTCGGTCGAGCCTATGTGGGCTTCGTTGCTGGGCTTTGACATGCTGAACCTTCTGGAACCCTTGCTGAAGTTCTGACGGGCGTTGAAGGACCCGAAGCCGATGGGAAAGGCTCAGGCGCCGATGTCAACTGCCTGGATGCCGATGAGGCCAGGCACATCGGCGTCATTGGGCAGTGACGTCGGCGCCACTGCCTGTCATCGGTGTCACTGCTCAGTGACATCGGTGCCAGGCAGCCTTCGTCTCTGCAACGCCTTCTGTTGGCTCTGTGACCTCTCCGACGCTGCATCATGGCTTCTCCCGAGACGAAGACCACTTCGAAGGTTCCTTCAACAGGTAGAAGGTTCAAAGGACTTAGGGGTTTTCAGGAGGTCTTCACCTTCTTTTGTGAGTGAAATGACCTAGGGGTTATATTATCTCTTGCTTGCTTGAAACATGCGCGTTGCTCATCATAACTTTGGAGGTCGAGGCTCAGCGGGTGAAATCCGACCCCAACAATGTTAAACCTTTATTACTATCTCATTATCTATAAACCTTATTTTTCTAATTTTAATTTTGATAAACATATTAATTAAAGAAAAATGAAATAGAAATATATTTTTTTAATTAGAAAACAGTTGAACCCGGTTTGATCCGGGTCAACCGGTTCGCCGGTTCCCGGTTTTTTGCCGGTCCGACCCGGTTCGATGCCGGTTCAACTACATTTGGGTTTTAATATTGAACCGAACCGGACATGTGACCGGTTCGCGGTTGAACCCGGTTCAACCGCCGGTCCGGTCCGGTTTTAAAAACATTGGCATTCATCGTAGAATTGTCTAAGTAACCGATCTTATAATTTTTTTATTATATAAATAATAAATCAGACGACTAAAAAGCCATAATTAGAACAAACAATAATTCCTTATTATATAATTGAAATAACAGATTAACAATATAGTAGCAGTGAAAGCACAAGTTTGACAAAGGGACAAAGGGAAGTATGCAAATATATCGATAAATTGACTCTGGATCGAGACGAGCCAAGTGTTAAATCACGCGGCATATTTACGCGCAAGTTCCTTTAACCTATCTGTATCAGCTCCAGTGAATCTATCCACTTCGTGTCCGTTTTTGAAGACAATTGTGGTCGGAATAGTGACTACCTCAAAATCCCATGCAATTTGTGCCTCATTGTAATTGTCAATTGTGTAAAATTTGATCCGATTCTTGTAAGACAAAGCCAGTGTGTCTAGTTCGTGGAGCAAAAACGGACAGTTTACACACCACTCGGCTGAGAACATAACCATCACCGGGAGTTTGGATTGGATGACAAGTGGATCCCATTCCGTATCTGTGAGCTCGTGTACTACACACCAATGAATAAACAGAATGTTACCTACTAAAAATATAACAATAACAAAAAACATATTTTATTTTACAAAATTTCAAAATTACTTTTAAGAATTTTAAAAATACCTATCTTCGCAATACCTTTAACAAAAAAAGTTATAACTTACCCGCCGTAAGCATAGTGGAATCTACCAACGGTACTGATGATGACGCGTAAGTTTTGATCAATGCATCTGATGGCTCTGAACACATCACAACATTGAACCCTAAACACACAAAGCACATTAGCACCGTTACTACCAAACGATAAATTTGCTCCATCTTTGTTTTCTGCTCTCTCTATGTATCACTAAACTCGTTTCAAAAGTGTTGAAAACAAAGCCCTGTCTAGTCTAGTTTTTATAAGCATCCAACATTTACATTAGATGTCTAGTCTAATTATATTATATTATATTATATTATTTAGTATTTTGAGTGTTCACGTTTTCTTCAAGATATTATATATTCACTTATTCGAAGCTTCCATAAAGTCAAATCCTTTATATAAAATGGGAGACTTACTAGAACAATCTTCTTAGATTTTGGTGTTACTCAAACAACTTTCTTAAATTTTAATTACTGGAGCTATTTTCGAGTCCGTTTTACCCTTTTTGCTTTGATAACAAAAAACGTATTTACGAAAATGCCATTAATGAAACGCGTCGCGTAAGCGCGAAAATTTCCCGCCTAAAAAAATAAGTCTACCGCTATGTGATGGTAGACTTATTTGAGTTCTAGTAGACTTATTTTTTTGTCCGTAGACTTATTTGAGGAGCGGTAGATTTATTTTTGAGCGGTAGACTTATTTTGTCTCCTTTGGTGATAGACTTATTTTCGAACGGTAGACTTATTTTCTCTGCGGTAGACTTATTATCCCGTAGCGGTAGACTTATTTTTTGCGGTAGACTTATTCTTCGAGTGGTAGATTTATTTCCGTAGACTTATTTTCAGCGGTAGATTTATTTTTGTTCGATGGTAGATTTATTTTGCCTGGTAGATTTGTTTCCTTTGGTGGTAGATTTTTAGTCATAGTAGCGGTAGATTTATAGTGACGGTAGACTTATTTTAGTAGCGGTAGACTTATAATTTGCGGTAGACTTTTTTATCGTGGTGGTAGATTTCTTTTGTGTTTAGTAGTGGTAGACTTATTGTAGTAGTGGTAGACTTATAGTTAGCGGTAGACTTATTTCGTATTTTCGGTCAACGAAACCAACCGTTGACTGGTAGACTTATTTTTTTAGGATCAATGGTGGTAGACTTATGCGTTTTTAGCGATAGAAGCGGTAGATTTGTTTTTACCCAGGTTTAGTGATGGTAGACTTATTTTCAAACTTAGTGACGGTAGATTTTTTTCCACATTAGACATTTGGTAGACTTATTTGTGATAGCGGTAAACTTATTGTACTTGGTGGTAGACTTATTTCCTGTTTAGGAATTTATAGTGGTGGTAAACTTATTTTCGAACTTAGTGACGGTAGACCTATTTGTGATAGCGGTAGACTTATTGTACTTGGTGGTAGACTTGTTTTCTGTTTAAGAAACTTTAGTGGTGGTAGACTTTTTATCGATCTTAGTGACGGTAGACCTATTTGTGATAGCGGTAGACTTATTGTACTTGGTGGTAGACTTGTTTTCTGTTTAAGAAACTTTAGTGGTGGTAGACCTTTAGTTCGCAAATTAAACCAAAAGTAATCCAACAGATAATAAGTCTATCATCAAACAAAAATAAGTCTACCATCAAATGAAAATAAGTCTACCATCAAACAAAAATAAGTCACGTTTTGGTCCAAATCTGAATTTTTTCCAGATCTGGATTTTTTCCCGATCTGGATTTTTTCCAGATCTGGATTTTTGTTTGATGGTAAACTTATTTTTTGTTTGATGGTAGACTTATTTTTTGTTTGATGGTAGACTTATTTTCTGTTTGATGGTAGACTTATTTTTGTTTGATGGTAGACTTATTTTCTGTTTGACGGTAGACTTATTTTCTGTTTGATGGTAGACTTATTTTTGTTTGATGGTAGACTTATTTTCTATTTGATGGTAGACTTATTTTTTGTTTGATGGTAGACTTATTTTCTGTTTGATGGTAGACTTATTTTTGTTTGATGGTAGACTTATTTTCTGTTTGATGGTAGACTTATTTTTTGTTTGATGGTAGACTTATTTTCTGTTTGATGGTAGACTTATTTTTGTTCGATGGTAGACTTATTTTCTGTTTGATGGTAGACTTATTTTCAACTCGATGATAGACTTATTTTCTGTTTGATGGTAGACTTATTTTATGTTTGATGGTAGATTTATTTTTTGTGTGATGGTAGACTTATTTTTGTTTGACGGTAGACTTATTTCTGTTTGATGGTAGACTTATTTTATATTTGATGGTATACTTATTTTTTGTTTGATGGTAGACTTATTTTTGTTTGACGGTAGACTTATTTTCTGTTTGATGGTAGACTTATTTTGGTTTGATGGTAGACTTATTTTCTGTTTGATGGTAGACTTTTTTTCCGTTTGATAGTAGACTTATTTTCTGTTTGATGGTAGACTTATTGTTGTTTGACGGTAGACTTATTTTCTGTTTGATGGGAGACTTATTTTCTATTTGATGGTAGACTTATTTTTGTTCGCTGGTAGACTTATTTTCTGTTTGATGGTAGACTTATTTTCTACTCGATGATAGACTTATAATTATACAAAAACTATATATATTATTATTTTTAAAAACACTATTAAACCCGGTTCGACCTATATCATGCAAGTGATGATAGATTTATATACAAGTGGTAGTAGATTTAGTATGTACTATATATTTTCATATATTTTTTCTATCTTTTCGTATGAACTCGTACTCGTGTTTGAACTCGTACTCGTGTTTTAAGGATTTTGTAATCGTTACAGAGACATTTCAGAAGTTATGTTTTAACCATACATAAATAAATGTTGTCAATTCATTCATTACACTACAAAAAAATGTTCATAAATGTCTACCATAATGTTTGAATCTCTTTGCAAAAAGTCTACCATAACAATTGTATCTTATATTACAAATCAGAACGTGTGTGTCTCATAAAAATCTACCATCTTCATGATCTTTTGGATGTTCTTTATAATATTCATGTGGTTACGCATTGCACGTACAAAGAATATCTGTAAAGAAATTCATGGAAATTAGAAAATTTTGGAAAATAAGTCTATCATCGAGTAGAAAATAAGTCTACCATCAAACAGAAAATAAGTCTACCATTGAAACAAAAATAAGTCTACCATCAAACAGAAAATAAGTCTACCATCAAACAGAAAATAAGTCTACCATCAAACAAAAAATAAGTCTACCATCAAACAGAAAATAAGTCTACCATCAAACAAAAAATAAGTCTACCATCAAACAGAAAATAAGTCTACCATCAAACAGAAAATAAGTCTACCATCAAACAGAAAATAAGTCTACCATCAAACAGAAAATAAGTCTACCATCAAACAAAAAACAGTCTATCATCAAACAGAAAATAAGTCTACCATCGAACAAAAATAAGTCTATCATCGAGTAGAAAATAAGTCTACCATCAAACAGAAAATAAGTCTACCATTGAAACAAAAATAAGTCTACCATTGAAACAGAAAATAAGTCTACCATCAAACAGAAAATAAGTCTACCATCAAACAGAAAATAAGTCTACCATCAAACAGAAAATAAGTCTACCATAAAACAGAAAATAAGTCTACCATCAAACAAAAATAAGTCTACCATCAAACAGAAAATAAGTCTACAATCAAACAAAAAACAGTCTATCATCGAGTAGGAAATAAGTCTACCATCAAACAGAAAATAAGTCTACCATCAAACAAAAAGCAGTCTATCATCAAACAGAAAATAAGTCTACCATCGAACAAAAATAAGTCTATCATCGAGTAGAAAATAAGTCTACCATCAAACAGAAAATAAGTCTACCATTGAAACAAAAATAAGTCTACCATTGAAACAGAAAATAAGTCTACCATCAAACAGAAAATAAGTCTACCATCAAACAGAAAATAAGTCTACCATCAAACAGAAAATAAGTCTACCATCAAACAGAAAATAAGTCTACCATCAAACAAAAATAAGTCTACCATCAAACAGAAAATAAGTATACCATCAAACAAAAAGCAGTCTATCATCGAGTAGAAAATAAGTCTACCATCAAACAGAAAATAAGTCTACCATCAAACAAAAAATAAATCTACCATCAAACAGAAAATAAGTCTACCATCAAACAAAAAATAAGTCTACCATCAAACAGAAAATAAGTCTACCATCAAACAGAAAATAAGTCTACCATCAAACAAAAAATAAGTCTACCATCAAAAAGAAAATAAGTCTACCATCAAACAAAAAATAAGTCTACCATCAAACAAAAATCCAGATCTGGAAAAAATCCAGATCGGGAAAAAATCCAGATCTGGAAAAAATTCAGATTTGGATCAAAACGTGATTTTACAAAAGTTCAACATACCCAAACGAAACCGGTTAGAATCAAGAGATTACCTCTCTACAACGCACGAAAACGAAACCCCAACACTCGCCGGAACTTTTCTTCGCCGGAATTTAAGTCTACCATCAAACAGAAAATAAGTCTACCATAAAACAAAAAATAAGTCTACCATGAAACAGAAAATAAGTCTACCATCAAACAAAAATAAGTCTACCATCAAACAGAAAATAAGTCTACCATCAAACAGAAAATAAGTCTACCATCAAACAAAAATAATTAGTGTACCATCAAACAGAAAATAAGTCTACCATGAAACAAAAATAAGTCTACCACGAAACAAAAAATAAGTCTACCATCAAACAAAAAATAAGTCGACCATCAAACAAAAAATAAGTCTACCATCAAACAAAAATCCAGATCTGGAAAAAATTCAGATCGGGAAAAAATCCAGATCTGGAAAATTTTTAGATTTAGACGAAAACGTGATGTTACAAAAGTTCAACATACCCAAACGAAACCGGTTAGAATCAAGAGATTACCTCTCTACAACGCACGAAAACGAAACCCCAACACTCGCCAGAACTTTTTTTTGCCGGAATTTCGAAACCTATGAACGAAGAACATATTGAAGTTCATAAATCCGAACTCAAAATACTCGTGAATGATAGAGAGGAAGATAACTCATGATTTGTTTCAAAACTAACCGTTAAAAGCAACGAATCTCGTCGCCGGAAAAGAAATCGCGATTTGAGTCGCCGGAGAGAGGAGTCGCCGGAGAGAGGAAGAAGATGATGAAAATGTGAAATCTAATTTTTTTTTTTTTTTTTTTTGGTTTTATGCTTTTTTGTTTTTCTCAAAGGATAATGACATTTTCGTTAATAAACGGTTTTGCCATATTTTAAAGGTTTTTGTAACCTTTTTTAGAAAAAAAATAAGAGATCAAAAATTTAAAGATTGTTTGAATAAACACCAAATCTGAAAAAGTCTTTCTATTAATTATCTCTATAAAAATCACTACATTCTCACTCTTTGTCATTCTTAGCTGTTTTTTGTCTTTATTATTCCCAATTAACACTCAAAATACTAAACACGAATTCCGTAAGACTTTTTTATTGGTTAAAGAATTTCCCAAACATCTTTCTTTTCTTTAGCAACTAAACAATTTTAGCTCGTGTATAAGTTTGCACAACTGAATAGTTCATGTATGCATGTGTTTGTGTTTGAATATGTATAACTCATGTATTTTCCACGGGTGGGCATATTTTCACTGTTTTCCCGTAATATTTGAAGTACTATATAGTAGCCGACCCTTGGCCACTTTTAAATAGCTAAGTAGTATATAAAAAACATGAGCGAATTGTCAATAGGTTTTAAGTCGGAAACTAAAAATCTGTGGATTAACAATAACTAAATCAACACATATTCCTTACACGTATATATCCTCTCTTTTTTGAAATCGTCCTCAAGGTCAATGATCAATCACTAACACAATGGCCTCATTCAAGATTTAATAACACTTTTTATAAATATTTTAGGTCTACGCAATGCATGGACCACCCAACCAATAATATAATATATGCGTGCAATGTGTAAAACCCATGAGTATTATTTTACATTTAAACATACTCAAAGTAATCTCATTAAGACCCATGGATTTGTAAAACATGTATTAGTAGACTCATAGATTTGTAAAACATGTACTAATGAGAATTTGTAAAAAATTTCACCATAACATATATAATATGAGTTGAAATATTTTAATTGATTAGTTATAATAATGTGTTCTTTAAAATCCTACATCCGTGGAAGTCCCCTTAATCGAGTGGTTTGACAAAATGGTTCATTAATGCTTCTACACCTATAAGTATGAAGTTCGAGTTCCGAATAATATAAATTGATGAAGGCAAAAATTTAAAAGAGATTTTCAGCGTAGTGCAAGGAAAGCATTTCGGAGTGGTCCTGCATATCAAAACTAAAATTATTTGTTGTATGACCGTCATGTGTAATTGTTCTCATAGTTTGTTATAATTCATAAAATCTAAACATTAAAAAAAAATCCTACACCTAGAAGTTTTTCTTAGTTATCTTTTCAATTAATGTATATATGATGTATGGAATTGAATGAGTTTTGGATTCTCTTAAGGATACGTTATGGAAATAGAAGGAAGATAAAAGTTCACGAAAGGTTTCTTTCTACATACATAAGATTCAATCTTTTTCAATTTATGTATGTACATGTTAGTAGAGTATAAAAATGATCTACAAATATTTATTATATAAACTATAAAGCATGAAGTATTCAACGCAAAAACATAAGCAGGAGCAGGATAATAATTTCAAAATATATACTTTGATTAAAGTTTATTAACTATTAGTGACGACCAACATTTGATATTTTGCTATCCAAGTTCGACATTCGGAATCTACATGTTTTTCTAACTTGAGTGGAATAAGTTTCAAAAAAAAAGAAAAAAAACTTCAGGGAATATTGAAAACATAATCATATATTGCGTAAATGAAAATATTCTTGCAATTTTCTTATGCCTCTCTTACTTGTATAATAAATTTGTGAAGAACTAAACCTATTCAAAAAAACAATAAGTCTCTTATATAATTCAAAATAACAAACAACATATATAGTAGTCATGCACAGTGCACATAAGCAAAAGTTTGACAAAGGAAACAGACAGCATAAATAAAATGACTCGGGACTGGACGAGACGAGAGGAGGCAAGGTAAACTAAAATCACACATATTGACACACAAGGTCCTATAACTTCTTTGTGTCAACTCCGTGGACTCTATCAACTTCCTTTCTGCCTTTGAAGAGAATAGTGGTAGGGACAGTATGTATATATGAATGATAACGGAATGAGATGCCTCGCTCCTCGAGAATGTTAAGTGTGTAGAATCTGAAGCGATCATCGTAAATCAAGTCTAGCCTGACCAGATCGTCGTATACCAAGCGACATCCTGGAAAGTTTTCACGTGTGAACAAAACCATCACGGGGCTTTTGGACTTGATCACAAGTGAAACCCATTCGGATCCAGAGATGTTTTGTACTACTACATACATTATTAATTGATAAACAGAAAGTTAAAAACGTCATAAAGTTAACCTAAAGCAATAGCATAATGATTCTTCCATAAATGCAAGATAATACTAATGCAAAACAAAAAAGAGAGGAAATTTATGAAAACATGCATTTCTTGTTAAGGCTATTGTGATTGTTGATGAATTTATTTGAATGGAAATAAGAACTTTTACTAAAGTTTTAAAAGGTGTCCATAATACTAACTAACCCTTCTTAAAAGACTTAAGTTTGACATATGAGCTTGTAGATATAGTCATATGTTTAGCTGTGGTGGTTTAGTTACCTTGTATCTTGTTCGATAACTGAGTTCTGTTTTGTGGAACTATGATGTGTGCTAAAAGCGGTTTTCGCTTGTGTTTTCGATGTTATGAAGTGCACACAATGGAAGAGCTGAAACTAACTGGAAACCATCTAAAAGTATCACGACCACTTTTGACATTTTCATCAAATTTTGATAAAGATGTGCACTGGAAACTCTTGAAGGAGATGCTTACTCAGGTTGTTACTAGATTCATTCTCTCGGTTAGATACTTGGAATTGGTTAGATTCATTTTGGATACTATCTACGAGTTTCAACATTCTAATTGGTTTTTTTTTTACTTTCTCTCTCAATATTTGGAATTCCCAAGGAACATAGGATATCTAAGCCTTACCATGACCATGTATTTGTTTTCTCCATTGTCGATGACCATATATGGTTCCGCAATTACCAGATTTCCGTTCCTCACAATGAATCAGATAAAATCTCACGAGGTGGCTTGGACAAAATGACCCTTGTCGAGGTTTGTAAACAAAAGAGTTTTTAACTTACACGAGTATTTCGCCTCTGGTTTCGATTGAAACAAATACACTATTGATTACAGGTTGGTCCACGGTTTTGCCTAAATCCAATCAACAGAATCGAGTTATGTATTTCAACTTATTCTAACAAGAAGCATTTTATTATAGTTGCTATTTACAAAAACCGAAACGGAAATCGCATCAACGAAACAAACAACTTCGATCTTCCTTCCATTAACTCGAGTTCGCTAGAGACCAATTAGCTTCACTTCCTCTTCTCGGAATGCTATTGATCTTCGAATAAGCATCAACTTTAAAGTTAGCTCCACATAAAACTCCTTCACTATCAATCCTCGGCATCGCCTTCATCTTATTCTTCGGATGCTCAAAACTCATCAAACCACTCTCACTATGAAACATACATCCTACAAAAGCATCACACATTCACACTTTTCATCACCACATTACATTAACTTCTTTGCTTGGTTTATCAAAATCGAATCTATTTTCCTTACCAGCCGGAAAAGGAGCAAACGATTTCGCACAACCTTGCTTAATAATCTTAAGATCATCAGACATAACAACTGATCCATCTGCTGCTATTCCCCAATACAAACTCTCTACTCCATCAGATCCCTTCAAAACATTTCGAAAACATTGTCATAAAACTTTGATTATCTAATGGAAATGTAATATTTTTGTTGGAGTTCTCGGGTTTTTTTTGTTTACCAGAGCTGCGAAAACAGAGGAACTCTGAGAATCGTAAACAACAAAAGCGAAACTTCCTTCAAGACCTCTAAGAACTTGATCAGCTGGATAAGGACCACGATCACGTAATGTTCGATAAGCTTCAATTACAAACATAGCTTCGTTTGATGTTTTTCCAGATAAACCATATTGTTTGTTCAAGTTACAAATATTGTTTAATGTTCCTAAGAACACACAGTAGATTCCATCGATTCCACAAAACACCCTGAATTTTTTTTGCCAAAAATAAACACCATAAAAATTAAAGTTATTAGAAGTTACGATCAAAATAAGATTGGTCGGAGAAATGTGTTTGGTCTGATAAACGATCACATAATAGTGCAAAAATGTAAAAAATAATGGTTCTGTATAAATAAAATTGTACTTAACGTGTTTGGTAAATGTTTTGATAAATATGTTTATTACCTTTGACGGAGAGAGTTGTCGGAACGGACAAAAGCAAGAACGGCGGAATCACTGAAGTTCATTGAGAAAGCTGTGTCGGGGTGATCGGAGAGGAAGTCGGAGAGGGTTTCACCGGGAAGTTTAGGGTTTTTGCCGGAGAAATTTGTGGCCGGACTTTTTAGTTCCTCTGGTGGATGAGCAAACGTTTTGTGAAAAATAGCCAACATTTTTTTTGGTGTTTTCTTGGAATCTTTTGTTTTGGAAATATGAGAAACTGTGATATTTTGTGATGAAGAACATAGAAAATGGATTTTTATAGGGTTTTATTGGAATCTTTATTTACAAGAAAAGTAAGAAAGTTGACGTGGAGATGACTCTATTTTTGTTTTTAGATAAGATTTTATCTCGTAGATCCCAAGGTGTTCTTATCCAAATCTTTATAGTAGACTAAATACTCCGTTTCTTGTTTTTTTGCAGCTCGATGTTTTGTTAATGGCCAACAAGAATCCATAAGTGGTTTCACTATTCAGAAAAAGAATAATTTATTTATTTGATAACCATTCTATTGCAAGTTGTGTTCAATATATACTTTATTACTTAGTAAGTAACACTTTATTTAAATAATCAAAATCCTTAATGCTCATTACAACCCCATCATTAGGAAGATAGACATTTAAGCTCATTACCACAATAACACTAGCATACAAAAACCAGTATATCGAGCATTTTATGTCTTTTATACTATTCTCTCCGTTATTTTTTGTTTGATGTTTAAGGTTTCTACACACAAATTAAGAAATCATTAATTTTTTATTTTTTTCAAAATAAAATATGTTTTATCATCAATTCCAAAATAAATCAACCAATAAAAAAACAATCTGCATAATTTAAACAGTCAAAAACTCAAAATCACAATTAATTTTGCATAGAAAATTGAAAACATCAATCAAAACAAAACAAAAAAATCACTCTAAAACATCAAACAAAAAATAACGGAGGGAGTAATATTTAGGTTCGGTTTAATCAGGCTAAGGTTGGTTATTTGGTTTATAGTTAGGTTCTAACCATGATTGAGAATTCCTAGAGTCTCAACGCCTATTACGCCTCCTTCTTGAGTTACTACATTGTGATAGAAGACTGCGGTATGAGTCAGTCAAGGACTCGTGGATGGTCGGATGTTGTAACAGATTGTTCCTTGGAACACTGCCAAAATCGAACCCGAAAGCATACACTAAACCGCCTTCCACCTCAACAAAAGTGTTCTTGTTTCTTACACAAACCTGCAAAAGTTTGAGATACACCATATCAAGAACATCAATAAATCGAGCTTTTCAGAGAACCATGGTTCAAATTGAAAATGTGCATTTTCTCAGACCTGAACTGCTAGATGGTTCTTAAGGCTAAGTACAACCTCAGGAATCGGCTTGTCCTCCATAACACCATGTCCTAGAGCGCCTCCACCTCGACCCCACGTGTATACCTTACGCATCAGAAAAGACTTTGTAATGAAATCACAGAGAGAGAGAGAGAGAGAGAGAGAGAGGAAACAACTCAACAAGTACAATCCAAGGTTTAGTAATTTACATCACCATTAGAGTCACAAGCGACGACATGTCTCTCACCAGCAACAACACGAAGTATATGAACACCTTTAGATTTAAAAGCCTCAATAGCATGTGGTTGGAGTTTATCCAGACGATCCCCATGACCAAGACAGTAGTGAAAACCATCTCCAAAAGAGTAAACCGATCCATCCTCGGTTACAGCCAAGACATATTGTGGTCCAGCCGAAATTTGCACAACCGGACCAAAGTTCTTAAGCATTTCAACTATTGTAGGTTCTTGTCTGTTCATTGTATCACCATAACCAAGCTGCCCATGTGCATTTCCTCCAACGGTGTACACATGCCCTTCCCTTGTCAGAAACACAGTGGAGTATATACCAGTAGCCACCTGGTAATATTGTTCAGTGTAACAATTTTAGAAGTATCCAGACAAGCCAAGTAATACTAGTAGCAATCTTCGAGTTAAAGGCGACGACTAAAGTTCTGGATGTAAACATCTAGACTGAATACTAGAACATAAGGATCAAATGTTACCTGTTTACAAGGAATCGTGTCCAAAGCCTCAACGAGTTTCGGACTACTTATGGGAAGGTCTGTTTCCAAGTGACCACAACCGAAGAAGTAATTATTCCCGCAAGTGAAAACCTATGACAAAACATCATAGTAAGCTAATAGTTCTTATGCGAATTTACAAAAAAGAACGGAAAGGAAACAACCAGAAGCAAAACCAACCTCTCCAGATTCGATTACGAAAGCAGCATTATTTTCACTAGCTGATACTTGAATCACTTGCCCAGGGAAAGATAAATCGTTAAGCCTCGCGTCACGCTCCAATTCTCCGCAGTGTCCGCTAGCTTCCGGCCATTGAGCAAGATCCCCAAACATACTTGAATCATAAGTGTATTCTACATGCCTATTATTGGTTACAATTGTTCTTTGTCTTCCTTTCTTCCTTCTCCTTTCAGTCATTTGCATCTAACCAATAGACAACAATAACAACAACAACAAAAACGCATTATAACCATATTTGTATACATTCCTAAAACCAAAATATAACAATCAAAGCCATTCCATAATCACCTATGCAATAAGAAATCTGGTTATTGGTTTCTTTTTCATTTGCATCTAACCAAGAGACAACAACAAAAACGCACCATATACAGATTTAAGACAACAATAACCAAACTTCAAAGTTACAACATTAACCAAAAACTCAAAGATTGCAAGAATATTTAAACATTTTACATTTTCTCTCGAGGGTTTCACAGTGGATTGCAAGTTTGGGTCTTTTATGAGCTTCCAACTCAAAACCAATTGGTCAATGAGTGGATTGGCCCTAACCCTTTTTATATTAGTATAGATCCCATCATATTAACGATGATGTGAGATATCTTAACAAACCATCATAATCATATTCGTACACATTCCTAAAACCAAATCTAACACAAAAACTAAGTTCTTTAACAAAGAAAGCAAGAATCTTTAAAACATTTTTACATTGTCTTTGGAGTTTTTCACAATGGTTTGCAAAAACCTCAAAACCCTTTTCCAGTTTCCATTGCATTTCGTAACGAGACTCTTCTTGTTATTCAGAGACAAACCCATGTAGATTGGATGCATAGAGCATAACCTAGACGCTGCGTGATCAGCTAATGATTTGAATTCTGAAGAGTATGATCCCCATCCGAATACTTTAGAGGTTAACTCGATGTTCACTAGATCAATCGCATCAAGACGATTAGAGATTAACACTTCCAAGATCAAATGATAAGGAAGGTATTGAAACGAAACTGAAGTTGGTGTTTCAGACATTTCTTTTGATTTTTCCATAAACCCTAAAACTTTTTCACAAAAATGAAAATAAAACTTTCGCTGATTGTGTGAAAAGGACGAGACTTTCAGAGATTTTTACAAGATGGAGAATGTGACCAAAACAATTAGCCCACCACATTTTGGGCTTATAATAGATTTTAAAAAAAAAAAACTTATATAGATAATTTTTTATTTGAATTTTTATTGATTTGAAATCGAGATTATATACGTAAAACAAAATCGAGATTATATTAAAAAAAATCTACAATTAATTAAATCACAAAAGAAAAACCAAATATGGTTAAAACTCGCATTAACATTTTACCGATAAGGTTTGCACCAAATTTAAGACCAATCGACCCGAAAGTATTCAATTTTTTTTTTTGAAAATACGGATTTCAAAACCTTTCGAGGAAAACATAAATTTTTTAATAACGATTTCCGCACAGAGAAAATCATTAATCTAAACATAATTTGAGTAGTTCAAAAATGATATTAGATGATGCATTGATGGTTCATGGGTTTTTTTTGTTTTGGTAAATTGTAAATATCATAAAATATGAAATGTTTAGGTAGTATTACATTAAACAATAACTAGTAAAAGTAACCAAAGCAACAAATATTAAAAAAGGTTACAATCAATTTGGGCATGATTTGGATTTACATTATCACGCATATTTACGCACAAGTTCCCATAGCTTAGCTGGTCTAGCTCTGATGGTTCTATCCACTTCAAGTCCGTCTTTGAAGACAATTGTGGTCGGGAGAGCGCGCAGGTTAAAATCCGCTGCCGGTTGTTGCTCCTCGTCAGTATCGAGTGCGTAGAATTTGAACCGATCCCCGTAAGCCAGGGCCATTGCGTCTAGTTCGGGCCTGAAAAACACATATTAAGAAATTATTTTTATTCCAGAACATATTATTTAATATGTAATTATATATATATATATATAAACAATTTAGCCTATAAAAAAGGTTACATGATACTATTGGTTACACAATACTCAGCAAAGTAAAAAATTGTATAGAAGTGTGAGAACACTGGAATATAAAAACACTTCTAAAACATCCTACTATATATAGAGAAAGAGAAGAAGAGGAAGTACCTGTTTACAATGAATCGTCGTTAAAACCTCAACGAGCTTGGGGCTACTTATTGGAAGGTTCGTTTCTAATTGACCACAACCAAAGAGATAATTCTTCCCGCAAGTGAAAACCTGAGATAACATAGTAAGCGGATAGATTTTATGCGAATTACAAGAAAAAAGTTTGAAAGGAACCATAAGCAAAACCCAAACCTCTCCAGACTGCATTACGAAAGCAGCATTATTCTGATACTTGAATCACTTGTGAAGAGAAGGATAAATCTTTACGCTTCTCTTTTCGCTTCAATTCTATGCAACATCGTTTCCATTAAGAAAGATCCCCAAACATACTTGAAACACAAGAGTATAACTTTGAGTTAGAGTAGTTGTTCGCTACAATGGTTTTGTCTCTTCTGGTCTTTATTTGCATCTAACCAAGACAAGACAAAACAAAAAACCCATCATTTGTAAAACCAAAATCTAACAGTCCAAGCCATTCCCTTTTTTTTTTTTTTCTGAATTATCCTTTTTATTTCTTTTCCTTCTCTTTTTTCTCTCAAAGAGAGTCATTTTTGAACCTTACAACATAGATGCTAATGAAGCAAAACCTACCACTCACAGGTGGATTCAGTAATGATTCATAAATATCTAGATTAGATAGTACAATCCGAAAGCAAATACACAAAGGATAGCTAAATTGGAGCAAGAGCAATAGCAATAGTTAGACCCGAAAGATGGGATGGGGTAATTGTGAATGGTTGGAAGATCTCAAACCAAATTGATAGAAAGGTAGTGTCGGAGCTTGGAATCCTCTCCCTCTCTATACCACGGTCCAGACCAGTGAGCTTCATTCGAACGATAACCTGAATCTCTTTTGTAATAACCATTCCCTTTAATTACTAATGCAAACAAAACTCTCATTCTCTACATTGTCGCTGGAGGGTTTCACAGTAGATTGCAAGAGCCTCAAGACCCGTTTCCAGTTTCCTTTGCATTTCGTAACTAGTTTCTTTTGAACATTCAGAGACAAACCTATGTAGATTTGATGCGTAGAGCGCAACCTAGACACTGCGTAATCAGCTACTGATTTGAAATCTAAAGAGTATAACCCCCATCCGAATACTTTAGAAGTTGATTCGATGTTAACTAGATCGATCTGATCAAGACGACCAGAGATTAGTATCTCCAAGGTGAAATGATAAGGAAGATTTCGAAACGAAATCAAATTAGGTGTTGTTTCAGACATTTCTTTATAAGACCCTAAAACTTCAAACACAAAAATCTCTCTTTTAGTTTTGGTTTGTGTGAAATGGACGAGACTTTCAGTGATTTTAACAAGAGGATTTAAATGACCAAAAAAATATGCCACGACAATGTTGTCCTATAATAGATTTTGTTGATAAGTGATTTACGTTTCAACTTATATCAAGGGGGGTTTCCACTCTTTTCGTTTGTTTCAAGAAAAGATCGGTCAATTGTGTAATAAAATTTGTTATATATTTACATATTGAAACAAATAATTATAAAACAGAGGATATGCTTGAAAAATGTTATATCGCTACTATCTACGGATTCGTCATAAAACAAAATTGATCATAACAATTTTGTTCACGTATATTCATTGCAAAATATGTCGATCATGCATGTCCATCCACTTTTCCTTTTGTTTTGTAGGCTATCGAAAGAAGATGTCTACACTTTTTTAAACTTCATAAATGCATATAAAAATATAAATTTATTATATACTTTATCGGTAAAATTTGCGATTAAAAAGATTGCAAAATTTTTCATTTTCAGTTGTTTAATTATAAAAAATTGCTTGTAAATTCTCCGTACTTTACTTTATTTTATCAGACAAAAGAAAACAATAAGATCTCCAGCTCCAAGAAACATATCAAAAATTTGTTCCCCAAACATTCAACACCATGTGTGTATAATTGTTGTTATGTGATGTATAATCAAAAATCAAGTTTCAACAGTCATAGGGGCACCAATCCGAGTAGCAGTAGTCTTAACACATTGGTTCCAAATCCGCTTGCTCCTAGGAAGAATCTCATTAGCAATATCCTTTAGCTCATAAGTTGAGAAAACCAGATTCATCAACCCTTCGTGACAATCTCTTCCAATCTTCAAAATGTCCTTACAACATTCCTCGGATACGGCCTTGTTGTTGACTAATCCTTCGGTCATTTCGATCCCGCATTTCGAGCTCAATCACTACAAGAAAAAACAGATTTTGCTACTCCCGAATCAGTTACAAATCGGTGTCAGTTGACGTAATTGCCACTAGTGTACCACCGAAAAATCCGTGGCAAATTGTTGGTAGCAAATTTGATTCGGTGACAAATCAGTCGCAAATTTACGACTTTTTTGTTACTCCATTCCATTTATCAGTAGTAAATTTGTAACAACTGTGGGACAGAACTATTCAGTGGCAAATTTGCGACATAGTTGTGACAACCTATATATTGCTACGAAATTGTTACTAATCTGTATAGTCGCACAACTGCGACGAGTTCGTAGTCGTAAGTTGGTTAGTTATTAGCAACGAGTTTGCTACTAAGTTGCCCTTAACATGAACAATTTTAGTCATATATCAGTAACAAAATAACTACCTCTTAGCTACTACCTGTATGTAAAAGCAGTGTATAACATTGACATTACTCGTTCTAAACATTGCTAAAAACAGAAAACATTAATTACACAAAAACTAGTTTAAAACATAAATTCATAATACAGATTTAAAAGTCATACAATCCAAAAAGTAGTGCATTAAGATAAAAACATGAGATTAAAGTTTGTTTAGCCGAAATAGATCATCAATAGAAACACCAAAAAATCATCTAACACTATAACTAAACCAAAATATTGTTTCATCACATAGAGAGTTTGAGATCATAGAGTACTAAGTTAAAAGCTTAACTTAGTGTAGCCGGTGGATGTGGTGAGGTCGTAGCAGATGGTGGGTCAGGTGCGGTGTTACCTGCTGCTGAGGTTGGACTCGCTGCAGCTGTCTGAGCTTGGTTGAGGTACTCCACGAAGTCAGTCTTCACTACAAGAATTTGATCACATAGCCACAATTTTTTTTGTAGCTATGCTTATGTATTTGTAGCAAATTTATGGTTTGCTACAAATTTCGGTCATGACTATACGTTTGTTGCTATGTTAATTGTGTGTCTAATAGTAGCAAATTGGCTACAAAATATGTTAATTGGTGCAGGTTCCATGGGGTTATGGGTTACCTGAGATCATCAGGGCTAAGTTTCCTCTTTGATTGATCACCGGAGAAGCTGAAACTGGAAGAAGAATTCTAGTAAGGATTTCACAAAGTATCTGATAATCTTAAGAGACAACAAGGAGGAGATGAAGAGGGTTACCTCTAATCATTGAAGCAACGGAAGAACAATGGTTTGTTCATCAAATAAGTCGTCATGCGAAATGAACAAAGTCTGAATTTTTTAGAATTTCAGAAACTTTAAATATCATAGGAAAATTATCCATAATAAAGAGAGAGAGTCGAACATACCTTAGCTTTGTGGAGAATCGGTGACAGAGGAATCATCTGATTGAAGACAAATCACATATATAGTTGATAGCATCACACGCCCAAACGAGCGAGGGTGATTGCAATTAATTTGCAAGAACCTTGATGAAAATTCGATTAGAACATCTTCAAATCAAATGATTATTAAGTAAGGTTAACATATTATCTCATCACAACCCTATTTTTCACTCATCTCTCCTCTAAGCAAGAACACTCACACTAAGTTTACCTACGCTTAAACAGGAGCACAACTTACAATACGAAAATCTCAAGACCTTCACCTGACCACCGTATCTAAAGAACTAGAAATTCGATCCGGTACAGTGACATAGATCACAAAAAAACATAGAGACTAATTAAGAATACACTTACAGATCAAGAACGGGTCTTCATCTTCCTGTATATCCAGTGATGTTCTAAGCACAACAATTTCCCATAATCAAATCTGACGAATCCTGAGATTTCATAAAAGAAAAACTAAATGTCACGTTTCACTTTCCCAAATTAGTAAAAGCTTAAAAAACAACAATCTCTATAAAATTTCCCAAATTTAGTGAAATTAAGACTCTTTATGATCGGATTTCGTGAAATTAAGAACCCTAGCAAACGAGTCGGGTGAGTTCGGGTTTATCCGAAAAACCCGATCAGCTCACTTTGTTTCTCCTGATTCAAACAATAATACAAGTGCAAAGAGATGAAACCAATGCAATAAAAGCATAAAGAGTTCAAATACCTTAACTTAACACAAGTTTTGATAGTGACAAGCCAAAACACAAGGAAAAACTGATGTTAAGTAAGACCTCAATTACAACACCATTACAACACCGGTTAGACAGAGAGTGACGGGTTTTATATGAATCCCTCACCACCAATTATAATTCAATCCGTTATACAAGGAAGGAGAAGAAGAACCCTAGAAACCATGAGAATATACTATCCCTATACTCTATGTCTCTCTCTCTCAATTACATACATGGATCCGTTGAACCAGAAGAAAGAAGAAACTTAAGTGAAGAAGAAGAATCAGATCTGCATCTCTCGATCTCTTCTTATTTCTACAAACTCAAGATTGCTTAAGGCCTAAAACTGAGTCTACCAAGCCTGGCCCATCACTTAGAATAAGCCCACATTCCAACAGGTGTATACACTTGTGTGTATGCATACGGATGACTTCGGTTTACTTTCGGTTTTCGGATAATACCCGTATCCGATCGGTTATCCGATCGGTTTTCCACGTTTTCACCTACTTAAGTAGGCCAACATTCCACGTTTCTACCTACATTTTCTTGTTACGCTTTTGTCACGAATTTGGTATAAAAATATCGTCGCAAAGTAGTTGCAAATTTGTAACTCTATTGACACTCTCATTGTTTGTCGCAAAATTGTCACTACATGTATATTCAGTCACACATTTGCGACTCAATTTGCTACTAAAATAGTCAATCGCAAATGTGCGACTCTTTAGCTACTAAATTTCTGTAGTCACAAAACAGTCACAAAGTAGTCTTTCTTTCGTAGCAAAAATGTGCGACCAAAAATTCGGTCACAAATTTTGGTGACAAAAACAATGTTATCTTGTAGTGAATTTGTCTGAACAATCTTGAAGAAATCTGATGCGTTGTGTTGTCATGTGGCTTAGGAGTTCATGATCGTAAACCGCAGCTGGTACGTCTTCAAATTGTTGTGGAGATGGACTGATCTCTTCTTCTTGAGCTAGAGTTTGATAATAAGCCATTGATGTGGCTATGAGAAACATTATGAGAATTGTTTTCTCCATTTTCTTCTTCTTTCTTGTGATGGAGAAAAAAGATTTGGTGAAGGAGGCTTTTTATGTTTTAGTGTTTAGTAACGATCGAGTAGGTTTTTATTTTTATAGTCATTAAAGGATTGATTGATTTTGAGATGTTACATATGTTTTATTTGTTGTCTTAAATGTTGCATATGTTACAAATTCAAGTCAAGACATTCATCAACTTGGACTTTGTTACATATGTTACTTAAGATTGATTGGTTTATTTTTCTTTTCCATCATTAGCGTAGGAAACGTTTTACCTATGGATGCATGGTCAAATTTCAAGTGGACCATCTATAAAATAATCTTATTATATAATTTTTTTTTTGTAAAATTGTAACTCACGAGATCTTGCCACGTGTTATTGCTAATGAAGAGATCAATAATATACCGATTATTATTATACAAATTTTCAGTTTAATATTTAATATCGCGCATAATATGTGGAGCCTAATCTAGTTGGTTTATAAAAGTAACAAGACCTAGTCACATTTGGCCTCGGTCTAAGCCTGAATTGGATGAGTACAAGAATCTACAATTTTTTTTTTCCAGACTTTACGATCATGTACTATCCAAGGAAAAGAAATGTGAAAGCATACATACTTGCCAAAGCAGCTCGTAGGAACTCTGTTTTCTATAACATTAACACTTCAGTTCCTATGTGGTTTTCAGATACTTTATTAGGAGGTCAAGCAGTCGAGATCGAGATGGAAAAATTTCAGAATCTTGTTTCGTCATCTTGACCGTTCAGTTTCCGTCGATCTCGACCTCTTAATTTAAAAACTTCGTAGTCTTTTATATCTTCTTCTTTGATCTTTCCTCCTTCTTTGTTTTCTTCTTCCTTGGTCTCTGTTTCTATTTTCCTCTTTTAATATTTTTACTTTATATTAATTAAGTTTTGTTTGGGTTTTTTAAATTACAAATGAAAAAAAAAACGAACGTCAGTCTCATACTAGACTAGGTTTTTGATTAACGATATTAATGTGGATTTTGAGCATGGATCATTGATGGATTCGTTCAAATTCACCTATATAATATTTTTCCTTCTGGGTTTTCATGTGGTTATCTATCAACTACAAATATGATCATGGCCATGAAAATATTGAATAACTCCGACATATATGTACGGATTCGGTGATGATGTGATGACAAAACTATGGAGATATACAACTACTACAGTATTCTCCACCGAATCGATGACATTTGGCCGGGTATAAACACCACGAATATGACTCTACGATCGAGAGGTCGAGATCGACCGAGATTGAACGACAAGATTACCAAACAACATTATAGAAATATTTCAGAAGATTTGTCAATATCAAAGATTAGGAAACTTAATATTTAAGTATAAGTTATATTTTCTATTTTATATATGTAAGAAAATTGGTGAGTAAATTATGTTCTTGTATAAATAAGCCTATCGGCTAATGAATAAAATTTACTAAGGTTTCTTCCAAAATCTATTATACTTATATATTTTTTAACCATGAAATGAAGTGTGTTCGTGACCACACCAAAAAAACCTAGTCAAATCTTTAGCTATGTTGAGTTGGTTAGCTTGTATCTTGTCACATCAGTCTTTAACAAAGATGTGCCGGTTTGATCTAATCGGATTATTAAAATCCTATTTTAATTTGATTGAGAACACAATTTAGATGAGTTCTAATAACTCTCTTAATTATTTATTATAATGCCACACATATATAACAAAAATCAATGAGAGATCATATTGACACACATCTTTGTTAGAAGACTTGATAGAGAAAGCAACAAACACACATTACACACAAATACAAATAAAAAGAGACACTACAAATTCAAGATGGGACTATAATATACTCCACGGATTACGGAGAGAGTGGCAAGGCGGAATCGAATATCCTTGACTTGATTATTAGATCACTTATTTTAACCCAATCGGAAAGTTTTTCGTAACGAATTACTTCTTTCCCATCTTTGAAGATAATGATGGTCGGAAAATAGACTATCTTGTAAAGATTTGCAAAGTAGGGCTCATCTGAAATGTCGGTTCTATAGAATGCGATGTTGTTACTGTTGGTTTTGGCCAATTGACCAACTTGATCCGCCATTTAATCACATCGAGCGCCGCAGTAATTGCCGTTGAGGGCTTCCACTGTGAGTAGTGAGATCTTACCCAGAAGTTTTTCAATTTCAGCTATTTCTTCAGTTACCCAATTTACTTGCCCTACGTACATATATTATACAGTACATCAAATCAATATATAATTAAAAAATGATAATTAACAAGAATATATATGAGATGGTTAACTATATACCTTGGCTAAGACCACTATCCACCAAGTACATTAGCATTACTACCAAACCATACAAAACCCTTTTCTCCATTCATCGATTTTCTCAATCTTTTTCTCTTGCTCTTGTTTTTATTAGGATGTGTAACTCAGAAGCCTATGTTGTCTCGTTTTATAAGCAACAATAAGGTCAATGGTTTTACAATTCACCAATCAGACACCATCTCTCTTCTGATCCTTAGCTGTTTTTACTTAATTTTAATATTCCTAACGTGAAATTCATAATATCATGCTAATATATAAAAAGTCAATGGATGTTAACAAACTAGATGTAATTTAAAAACCGTATAAGAATATTTTATTTGTATAGAATCCAAACACGGATTTCGAAATACTAAATAAGAAAATATTTTCATCAACTTCTTTAAGAAAAATACCCTAACATTTTACACAATACATATGGTACGAGTTTATTTTACGTAAAGTAGATTTACAAGCAATGCTTGTCCAACAATTTTGGATGTCCTAAGCGAATTTTTTAAAAAGTGCTCTTTTTATACGTTTCAAAATCATATCAGTATACATAAATTCAAACAGTTTGTAAGAAGATAAATAAAAATAGTAAAATCAAATTTTACTTTTTATCTAATCTAATATGAAGTTTTTCACATAGCAAAATCTTTGCTATCACTATTTTATTCATACAAATATTGAAACTTCAAATTTATATATTATCATAAACTTATAGTCTAAACAATTAAATCCAAAACTGCAACAAATCAGCTAACGTCAACGGCGGTATAAACTTCAAAAACTAAATTGTTAGTTAAGTTACGATTTACCAATATGTAATCACAGATTTTTTTATTATACATAAATTAATTCACTTATTTGACCATATCCACTATATCTTTAATTTGTGTTAGAGAAAACGATAGAAGAGAAAGCTTGTAAGAGAAACCTAATCGTCCGTCGTTTAGGGTTCTAATTTTGTTTTTAAAATTAGAAATTAATGAGTTTAAAAAGAAATTAAGTAATGTTTGTTAAATAAAGGCCCACAAACATTAAAAAATACATTACATATACTACTTTTGTAGAAAGGCTAATAATTTTTTCTTACATAAAAATATTAACAAAATTTTAACTACAAAATGCCCCTATGTTAAAGGACCCTAAGCGGTGGCTTCCCTTACTTATGCTTTGGGTCGGGTCTGTCTACAAGTAATTTTTTTTCTTTTGTCATCTAATTTACAAAAACTGTTATAAAGACGGTTTTATCACGAATAATTCAACTTTTATAGATCCACAATAGGCAATATTAGCTCTATGTTGTCTCGTTTTATAAGCTTCCATAAGGTCAATGATTTTACAATTAACTAATCAAACACTATCTCTCTTCTGATCCTTGCTGTTTTTACTTTATTTAATTTTCCTAACGTGAAATTCATAATATCATTCTTATAAATATATAAGTCAATGAATGTTAACAAACTAGTTGTATTTTAAAAATATAATAAGAATAATTTATTTGTATAAAATCCAAACATAGATTTCGAAATACTAATTTGTTTAATTGGAGAATACTTTCGACATGTGTTTTTTTTTTATAACTCACCACCATATCTTACAGACTTACACAATAGACAATATTGGGTTACTTTACGTAAAGTAAGTGAATTCCAAGAGATTTATTTCACTTATTCGAAGTTTCCAAATAGTCCAAATGAATTTGTATTAACATATGGAAATCACCGCAATTTCACTATTTATCATTCTTAATTTAGTCTAGACATGTATCTAAAAGGGTTAAAGCCCACTTTTGACATCCTCATCCAATTTTGACATAGATGTGATCTAACTAGATTATAAAACCTTAATTATATCAATATTAATGATCCTTTATATAATCAAGAATATAATTTAGGGGGTGTTATTGTTTGATGGATTCTTTAGGATTTTTAGAATTTTAAGAATTCATTGTTATTGGTTGGTGTATTATTAAGAATTTTGAGATTATGTGTCAAACTCTCCTTTTTTCTAACATTTTTGATTTAATTAATTAAAATTGCTAACTCCTACTATAATCATATCCAAACACTCCAAAAATAACTTAATCTTTATACCCAAACAAACTATAACTATTATTAACTACTACTAAATTCCTATCCAAACACTCCAAATACACTAATCTCTATATTTAAACAAAAATTAAATAAGTTTACTCATCTTATATTATTAAAACTGATATATATATATAAAATCTCACTACATAAATACTATTTTAACACACTATATTAATTTGGATATTATAATGCGTATTACCAAATAATTTTGAAACATAATGAAACTACCCGACCCAGTTTTTTTTTTTTAACATACAACTTTGGTCTCGGACTAGCATTCCCATTAATGCTATCCTCAACAACCAAGTAAACGACACAAGAGACAGCGGATAACAACATAATCAATTAAACCAAGCATTTCAAGTCTCCCGGACTAACGCACCGACCGTCGGAGAAGTCTCGGCTTGCGAGGCGAGAGTGGGTGTGGGGCTCAGGACAGGGCGGTCGGGGCGTTATACATAAGTTAACTACTAAATAAATACTAAAATAATAACTAATTTATAAGATCGGAAATAGGTGACAAGTTTTTTGATTATATAAGCAATCTTCCGTTTTTGTATTTTTAAATCATATACCGTATCTTTAAAAAATATGTTGTGTTGGTTTCAGTTATTTTAACACAAAATATTAATTTGGCTATTATAATGCATATTACCAAACAATTTTGAAACATGAATTAACTACTAAATAAGTACTAAAATAATAATTAATTTATAAGATTGGAAATAGGCGACAAGTTTTTGGTTATATACGCAATCTTCCATGTTGTATCTTTAAATCATATATCGTATCTTTAAAAAATATGTTATGTTAGTTTCAATTATTTCACGGGTGGAACATATTTTATAAAAAAATGTTGTAAATTGAAATATGTTACATTGATTTTAAATTCCGTATAATAAATCTATCAATAACTACAATTGATTATTTAATTCATATTTACTTAATAAATATTTTATCCCGCGCAAAAGGCGGGTACTATTCAAGTTCTAAATGAAATCTCTTGTTATTGGTTTGATGATTGTTAAATTATATTCAAAATCTATTGTTATTCAAAAAAATTAGTTTTTGTGGATTATAAGAATCTATTAAAATCCATGGTTACTGGTAGATGAATTTTTTGTAATTTTGTTCATTAAACAAGATTTTAAGAAGGGAAATTGGCACCAATAATAGGTTTTATGCCAATAATTAAGGATCTAATAGTACATAAAAAATAATTAAGTGAATAACATTCAAATTAGATAAAATGTCTATAATACCCTTAATTAATTTACATCTTTTATTAAAAACGAAATTATAACAAATATTAAAAAAAAGGAAAACCCTAATATAATTTATTTATTCTTCTTCTTCCACCGTAGCCTCATTCTTCTTTCAATTGTGGTTCTTTTTCCTTCATCCTTCTTCTTCCTTTTTTTCTTCTTCTTCTACTTTTTCTTTGTTCTTACACAAATATCATATATATCTCTCGTGATCTACAAAACAAATTCTCAATCATTTTGTTTTGTATCAAAGTCGTGGAACCAAAAAAATTCCAATAATAGATTAAGATGATGTTTTTTTCCTTAGTTAAACTCCACACTATCGTTTTCGTTTTTCGTTCAATTTGAACCGATGATGGCGATCATTAATATAGCTAACTATGTTCGAAAATCAAGTAACTAACTGTTTTTTTTATAATAGCTAACTATGTATGTTTTTTAATTATATAATTATAATAGGTAACTACGTTATGAAAAAGTTAACTATGTTTGTTCAAATAAGTAACTATTACAATATTCATGTAGTCAATTATTTTATGAAATCACTAATATGAAAATAGTTAACTAAATAGTATGAGATAGTTAGCTATCTTTTGAGATCAATAAAATATGTAGTTTCGACAATAGTTAACTATATATTAAAATAGTTAGCCATTATAGTTAACTATATATATATATTAAAATATGATTTTTGCTGTTTCTTCTAATCCAATTTTATTTTTTGCTGTTTCTTCTAATCCAATTTTATTTTGTTTGCAGGCTAGTTTACTTGTATTATTTCAGAGATAAAAAGGTCAATTTTCAAGAGATAAAAAATTTAATATTTTTAGGGATTTTGTTTTTAATACTTACCTTAATTTAATTGTATGAGTAATTTTGTCCTCTATTTTTTTCTCTCGGCTATGTACCTAATTTTATTTTTTGATATGTTAGTTACCTAATTTTTTCCCATAAATATGTTATTCAGCTAATTCACCCTTTTAAGAATACCTTGGAAAACTATTGGATTCTTAAAATTCTTATAACAAAACTTTTGAAATACACAAAAATCTCTACAAATTTAGTAAATTTTTTGATTTTATAAATCAATCAATATTATAAAAATCGAGCTCCCAATAACCCCCTTAGACGAGTGTCTAAACACTTAAATAACTCTCTCATTATCAATAATCTCTACTATGATATCATGGATAGATAAAAAAAAATTCATTAACTGATCATATTAAGTTATTAACACACTTATATCATTATATGATCTCATATTATATATATAATAATACACTTTTATTAACCCACTTTACACAAAAATGCATATAGGGAAAGTTTTGATAGATGAAGCAACAAACTCCCTTTACGCAAATATGCATATTAAGAGACGTTACTGTGATTCAAGACGGGAATATAATTTACTCCCCGGATTGACAAGGGAGGGGCGAGGCGGAATCGGAGGGGGACGGGGCGAAATCGAATATACCTGACTCGAATATTAGGTCATTTATTTCACTCCAATCCAAAAGTTTTTCGAAACGAATTATTTCTTTTCCATCTTTGAAGACTATGACGGTCGGAACATTGAGTACCTTGTAAAGGTTTGCAAAGAATGGCTTCTCCAAAATGTCAGTTGTATATAATAGAAGCTTGTTACCGTAGGTTTTGGCTAATTGAGCCATTTGATCCTTCAATATAGCACATGGAACACCGCATAACGAGGACGTTACGGTAACCACTACGGGAAGGTCGGTCTCGGCCAGAGCTATTTCCAAATCTTCAATTTCTTCCATATTCTCGGATGGAGGAGCACAGGGGGGGGGGGGGGGGGGGGACTCGGAGGGGGCCGGGGCGGAATAGAATACATCTCCCTTCAATATTAGCCTTATTAGGTCATATACTGCACCCCAATAGAAATTGTTTTCTAATCGCTTTATTTCTTTTCCACCTTTGAAGACTATGAGGCTCGGAACATTGACTACGTTGTAAAAGTTTGCAAAGGATGGCTTCTCCGAAATATCGGCTTTATAAAATGTAATCCGGTTACCATAGGGTTTGGCCAATTGATCCACTTGATCATCCAATATAGCACATCGAACGCCGCAGAACGAGGACGAGAAGGCAACCACCGTGAGTTGTTGAATCTTATTCAGAAGTTGTTCCAATTCACCTACTTCTTCACTTATTAATTTCACATCCCCTACATACATCGAATCAAAATAGATGATGAGCCAAATAAATAATTAATTAGAATCTATGTAAGATGGTTTAAGTATACCTTGACTAGAGCCATTATCCACCAAGTAAATTAGCATTACTACCAAACCGTACAAAACCCTTTTCTCCATTGATAGATGATTTTTTCTTTCTCTTGTTTTATTAGGATGTGTAATTGAAAAGCCTTGTCTCGTTTTATAACCTTCAATAAGGTCATTATTTTAAAATTAACCAATATATTAATGACCAATAATTTTTTTCGAAATACTAGTTTTTAAAATTTGGAGAATATTTTCATCATTATTTTTTCTTAAATCACCACCATATCTTACATGATACATAGTATTGGTTTACTTTACGTAAAGTAAATCTATGAGTGAATACTTTACGTATTTTTTAGAGAACCCTTGCGACTTCGATCCCCATACGATATTTTAAAATCCATATTTAGTAACAATGATTTATTTTTTATATGTTTCTGATCATTAAACAAATGTTTGATTTTGAGATGTTATGTATGCTTTTTTTATAGTGTTGTATATGTTACTTATGTTAAAACGTTACAAATACAACTCAATCAAGTTGGATTTCTTTTTCGATCATCAGTGTCGGAAACGTAATGGAAGGTCAAATCTCCGAGTGGACAGTATGTGAAGTTCGTACCTTCACAAAATCAATAATCTTTATTATGATGTCAAGCATCTATAAAATTTTGTCAATGACTGATCATATCAATACACTAAACATAATATGATCATACGACTTTTAACTTATTAACCCACTTTTCCACAATATAGGCAAATGTTTGATAGAGGAAGCAATAAACACACGTTACACACAAATACATATAAGAGACATGAGTGATTCAAGACGGAACTATAATTTAGTTCCCGGATTGAGAAGGGAGGGGCGAGGCCGAATCCGAGGGTGACGGGGCAGAACCAGATATCCTTGAGATGAATGTCAGGTCATATATTTCACCCCAATCGGAAAGTTTTTCGTAACGAAATATTTCTTTTCCATTTTTGAAAACTATTATGGTCGGAATATTGAGTGCCTTGTAAAGTTTTATAAAGAAAGGCTTCTCCGAAATGTCTGTTACAAAGAATAGAATCTGGCCACCGTAGGTTTTTGCCAATTGAGTCATTCGATTCTTCAATATAGCACATGGAACACCGCACAACGAGGACGTTACCCTAACCACAATGGGAAGTGTGGACTCGACCAGAGTTTTTTGCCATTCAGCTTCTTCAATCATCAATTTCACTTCCCCTATACGTACATACACATCGGCTCAATAGATGACAAAAAAAGGAGATAAGTTAATTAGAATCTAATGTGAGATAGTTCATCATACCTTGGCTAAAGCCACTATCCACCAAGTATATTAGCATTAATACCAAACCATACAAAACCCTTTTCTTCATTGAACGACGATTTTTGCTTTCTCTTTATCTTTCTTTTTGATTTGGATGTGTAATCTACTTGATTCAAAAGCCTATATGTTGGCTCGTTTTATAAGCTTCAATAAGGTCAATGTTTTTAGAATTAATCAATAATTGATGACCAATAAACAATGTTACTTAGCTGTCTTTACTTAGTTAATTAATATTCCTAACGTGAAACTCATTATGCCATTGAAGTCAATGGATGTTAACAAACATTTCTTCAACAAAAAAAAATGTTAACAAACTAAATATACTAGGGTTGGACTCGCACGTTGCGCGAGTTTGGCTTCTTTTGATATTTTGTGTTATTTTCCTGTATTTTCTATCAATATCATGTATAACATGAATTAGTAAATATTTTATGTTAGTATATATATTTTACATTTTTTTACACATTATAATATCATATTTTCGATTATTAATTTGTCATTATAAAATTTTGTCATTATAATAGCTGTTTAGTTTTTGAGAACTTATTATTTTATCTATTATTGCATAATAAATTCATCCAATCTTCAAACAAATTCTAAATATAACCAATATATTTACTTTTGTCATTTTTTCACCAAACACTAATATAATTATAGAAAGTTAATTTATACATAATTTTTTTTTACGTTTTCTTAAACATTTCGAAAATAGTTTTTGTTTCTCTACATTTTTAAAATCATTGATTCAAATATTGAATTACATAAGCTCGCCGGGGAATGCCTTTTTGTAGAACTACGTACATTTTTACATAAAGATCACAAATTATTTTCTTATTTTAGTGAAATCGTTTAATATCCTTTAGTGAAATCATACATCCTCTTTTTTTTTAACAATCGGCTAAAACTCAATTACGATACTTCAATAATTAACATCATTGAATCTATTTTTTTAATTGTTTTTTATTAACATTTCTACTCAACGCTCTTATATATAAATTCGTAATATTTTGATTATTTTCTAATGACCATAAAAATAAAAGTAATTCATTATAGTAATTTTTAATTCGAAAATAAATACTCAAATAATCTTAAAATATGGTTCGTATGATGCATTTATTAAACTTAATGACAAAAATTTGATTTAACTATTTACAATTTTATGTTACTTTGTTTACTTATTTGTAGTAGAACATAACTCAAGCAATGTGTGATTTTTTTGTCTTACACCAATTTATACCTTATATCTTTAAAATAATAGTATTATAACACTTTCATATTTTTCTTTCATACTTCCATAAAATTATATAACATTATAAATAAAATTGTATATCCTAAATTTTCATCTTATTATCTCATCTTTAATTAGATGGTTCAGTATGCTTTTAGTGAAATAATATATATTCGTTATCTTTATATCAACAACCTCTTATATTAACACGTTCATCCCTCATTGGTTCAAATATGCTCATGTATTTCTTTAACGAATAGGTGTAAGTGCGTTCATGACAAAAAAAAAAACCAATAGCCTCTTAACAATTTTCTGACACTCAAGATTCTTTTTCTTTGATTATTTGATGTCGCTAATATCTTTATTCACTTTTTCTTATATGTATATTCATTTTACATATTTCTAATTTTTGAAATTGAATATATAAACTTTTATCGTTATCATAAATTCATAGTAAATACTCAAATATTAATTTCTACTTTTATAATTTATTGACTTATTTTTTGTTTTCTAATTTAATTAAAAAATTAGTAGCTATAAGTAACAATAAATATACATAAACATGAACTAAATGAACTTAAAACTAAAATTAATTGTTAATTTTTTTTTTTTGCCTATGTGGACACCTTAGATGAAGAGAAGACTCCCTAATTATATATATGATTTTAAGAAAAAATTTATAAGAGTATTTTTCTATTCTTATATAAGAGTATTTTTTTTCTTTTTTTAAATCCAAACACTGATTTTGAAATCATATATATAATTAGGGAGTCCTCTCTCCATCTAAGGTGTCCACATAGGCAAAAAAAAAAATTAACAATTAATTTTAATTTTAAGTTCATTTAGTTCATGTTTATGTATATTTATTGTTACTTATAACTACTAATTTTTTAATTAGATTAAAAAACGAAAAATAAGTCAATAAATTACTAAAAGTAGAAATTAATATTTGAGTATTTACTATGAATTTATGATAACGATAAAAGTTTATATATTCAATTTCAAAAACTGGAAATATGTAAAATGAATATACATATAAGAAAAAGTGAATAAATATATTAGCGACATCAAAGATTCAAAGAAAAAAGAATCTTGAGTGTCAGAAAATTGTTAAGAGGCTATTGGGTTTTTTTTGTCATGAACGCACTTACACCTATTCGTTAAAGAAATACATGAGCATATTTGAACCAATGAGGGATGAACGTGTTAATATAAGAGGTTGATGATCTAAAGATAAAGAATATATATTATTTCACTAAAAGGATATTGAACCATCTAATTAAAGATGAGATAATAAGATGAAAATTTAGGATATACGATTTTATTTATAATGTTATATAATTTTATGGAAGTATGAAAGAAAAATACGAAAGTGTTATAATACTATTACTTTAAAGATATAAGGCATAAATTGGTGTAAGACAAAAAAAATCACGCATTGCTTGAGTTATGTTCTACTAAAAATAAAACAAAGTAACATAAAATTGTAAATAGTTAAATCAAATGTTTGTTGTTAAGTTTAATAAATGCATCATACGAACCATATTTTAGGATTATTTGAGTATTTGTTTTTGAATTAAAAATTACAATAATGAATTACTTTTATTTATATGGTCATTAGAAAATAATCTAAATATTACGAATTTATATATAAGAGCGCTGAATAGAAATGTTAATAAAAAATAATCAAAGAAAAAATAGATTCAATGATGTTAATTATTGAAGTATCGTCATAGAGTTTTAGTCGATTGTTAAGAGACTGAAGGCTTTAAAAAAAAAAAGGATGTATGATTTCACTAAAGGATATTGAACGATTTCATTAAAATAAGAAAATAAGGTGAAACTTTAGAATATAATATTTTATTCAAAATTTTATTTTCAATCTTTGGAAGTAGAAAATAAAAAAATTGAAAACGTTGTAATATCGTAATTTAAAATAAATAAATAAATCTTAAATTTGATATATATATATAGTATAAAATTAATGGTCACATTATTCATAAATTATACAGCAAAATATATCGAGAATAATTTGTGATATTTATGTAAAAATGTATTTAGTTCTACAAAAAGGCATTCCCCGGTGATCTTCTGTAATTCAATATTTGAATCAATGATTTTAAAAATCTAGAGAAACAAAAACTATTTTCGAAATGTTTAAGAAAACGTAAAAAACAATTATGTATAAATTATCTTTCTATAATTATATTAGTGTTTTGTGAAAAAATGACAAAAGTAAATATATTGGTTATATTTAGAATTTGTTTGAAGATTGGATGAATTTATTATGCAATAATAGATAAAATAATAAGTTCTCAAAAACTAAACAGCTATTTGTTTAAAATCAAATACCAAATCGAAAGAACTTCAAAAAAAAGAACTAAAAACAAATAAATAATTGAAAATATGATATGATAATGTGTAATTAAATGTAAAATATATATACTAACATAAAATATTTACTAATTCATATTATACATGATATTGATAGAAAACATAGGAAAATAACACAAAAATATCAAAAGAAGCCAAACTCGCACAACGCGCGAGTCTAACCCTAGTACTTTTAATTGGAGAATATTTTCAGCAATGTCATAACTCAGTAGTTTTTCTGTTTGCTTTTTATTGTCTCTATATACATTTTCAGTTAGTCGAATATGAAAGATCAAAGATTCTCCATACTTTCACTAGTTCGATCAAACTCGAATTTATTGTACATATCAAGACTTTTATCTCCAAACAATCAGCGCCATATATATAGATAGTTTATTTTGTTAGCATCTTAGCAGCACTAGTCTTAACCCATCGGTTCCAAATCATCTTGCTCCTAGGAAGAATTTCATTAACTATATCCTTTCTCATAAAGTAGAGAAGCTAAAATTATTAATTTTGTTTTTAAAAAAAACTCGGAGCTCATGGTGTCCGTTAAACCGGACCACCCGAATTATTCATCAATCCTGCGTGACAATCTTTCTCAATCTTTAAAATTTCTTCACAACATTCTTTCGACACGGGCTTGTCTTTGTTCAATCCTACTGTCATTTCTATCCGGCATTTCGAGCTCAATTTGTCCGAACAATTCCGGAGAAATCGGACTCGTTATGTCATGTGGCTTACGTGTTCATGGTCATAAGCTATAGCTAGAGGTACGTATTCAAGTTGTTGTGGAGGTGGACTGATCTCTTCTTCTTGAGCTAGAGTTTGGTAAACTATTGATGTTGCTACGAGAAACATTATGAGAATTGCTTTCTCCATTTTCTTTTTTTGTTTTTTTTCTTGTGATGGGGAAAAAGGTTTGTTGAAGGAGGCTTTATATGGTTAGTGTTTGTAACAACTAGCATTTTATGTTTCTTTTCTTTAAAAGATTATCAGATTTTGAAATGCCACATATGTTACATAGGTCTAAATGTTACCAATGTTACGTACGTTACTTATAAGTATAATTAAAGTACTAAACCGAAAATATAGAGAAAACTTGTTTATGCTACACTAGTTTTAGCCATGTTCATTTTAGATTGGAATATACAACTTTACTATAACTATCCAATATTTTCGGGTTAAGGCAATAGACATAATTCAGTTGGATCGCAATAGTTTATCCCAAGTAAATGTATACGAGCCCAATAATTTTCCTAAAATTATAGTTTATACTTTTTTATCTTATAAGAACAAATTTGTAGACTCTACAATGAAAGATTCTACTCGCTTCATAAAGATCCACAAATAACTACGCTTACAATGAATTGTTTTACGCTTAACACATGAGGTGATGAACTGCTCTACTTATACCATGATCGTAACCTTAATTCTATTAATCTGCATAAATCGCATTTAAAAAAAAATTAAAACTTAAATGGAGAAATATGAATAAATTTTTGATCAATCAGCAAACCCAGGGAGTTGACACCAATTCAATTTATACGTTGATGACAAAAAATATTAATTTTTTTTTGTAAAATTCAATAAAATCACTCAACATATTCAATAATACACACAATTTAGTTATCCGATGTAGCATGTTTGTTGTCTGACACATGAAGCTGTGGCTTTGTCACACGGCCAAACAATGTTTATTTACCTGACGCAGACTTATGCTGCGACCAATCGTAACGATTATTAAAAAATTAATCGTTACAACATGAAATTTAACCAATTTTCATGTTTTTTTATTTTTTCCTTACCAAAAGTGTGGTAGACTGGTGGTTTAATACTTCGGGTTGGATGCATTGTGTCTCTAATTCAATTATCCTTGGAAGGAAGAGTATTCTCAAAAAAAATAAACTAAAGGCATATTCCGAACCCACAAAGATTAAGGCTTCGATCCGAACTTCGAGGTTATAAAAAAACGTGAAATCGGTGTAGTTTTTAGTGTGTTATCCGGCTCTGGACTAGCTGACTTCAAGGAAACTTGGTAGGGTGAGCCACACCGTTCGCTACCGTAGTTTGTGAGGTTTCTTCTTCGTACTAGCTCATGGAATTGCTCTTCCGACTGCTCTCACGGGACGCTAGGAGTATGTGATCGAGCGTTGGCAAGATTTTGCCGTTGACAATGCTTCTTTGGACCTCCTTTGAATCGGCTTCTTTGACTATGGTTTTAGGCTCTTGGTTCTTGAAGTTTGCTTTGTAAACGCTTCTCTACATTCTGATGCGGGAAGAACATTAAACATCATCATCATTTTGTCATCATCTGTTACCATTAGTGGTGTTGTTGAGTGGCAGCCTAAAAACTTTGATGAACTCATGCTTCCATGTTTTTTAACTTTTTTTTGCCATGAATTCATATTAATAGGTTTATAATTCATTTTTTTAATCGTCTAGTACAATCATCATAAGATTAATTGACTAATCCTATTATGATGATATTCAACTACCTATATTCTATGCGATTAAGGTGAATAGCTTCCACGTATGCCTCCATGATGCAACTCTCCATGTACGACATCCCCACGATGGACAAGCTCTCCCCGATGAACGGCTCTGCATGTACGACATCTCTCATGATGGAGAGACTCTCCCCGACGAACGACTCTACAAGTACGATCTTCAACGATGGACATGGTCTCCCTGGATGATGGAACCTCTGAAAAGCGTCTTTCCATTAATCTGCAAGAAATTGTATTATTTGGGACTCGAACCCCAAACTTGGTGTGAAAGCCTTTAAACCCTTGACCACTGAGGCAAAGGACTTCCACATCATTCATTTTGTAAACCTATAACTTTTTTCATTATCAATAAAATATTTACCATTTAACAAAAAAATAAAATAAAAATAAATAATGTTGCGGTTACGACACTAATAACAACCATCACAATGTTTGGTCGTAAGTTTTATGTTCTTAATGGGCCTATAGTATAAGTCGGTTATTAAAAACATTTAAAGCCCATATTGATACAACTAGGTCACTGTAAAACCCTAGCAACAACACTCACGCCACACTTCATCTTCTTCTTCCTCCATCAAACTCAAGAATCCAAAAAACCAATCAAAGATGGTGAAGAAGAAATCAAATGTTTCAAAGCAATCAAATGTTTCAGGTAAACCAAAACATTCTCTCGACGCAAATCGTTCCAATGATAAGAAAAAAACCACCCAAGGTCGTACCTCAGCCACAGTAAACCTTCTTAAACTCCGCAACAATAAACCAAAGAGAGACCGTAAGGGTAAAATCCAAAGCCACGAGTATCAATCTAAGGATTTACCCAACACAAGAATCCAACCTGATCGAAGATGGTTTGGTGGGTTTTTCTAAAGTCTTGATTTTTATTTTTGTGCTCTGTTTTGTACTCTGTTTTGATCGAAGATGGTTTGGTGGGTTTGTGTATAGTGAACACACGTACTGTGGATCAGAAGAAGCTTGAGTTGTTTAGAGAAGAGTATGATAAGACGAAGGGGGAGAAGAATAAGTTCAATGTGATATTGAAAGAGAGGAATTTGCCTTTGTCTCTTTTGAATGATAACAAGAAGGTAAAGGTTTTAACTTTACTTGGATTGGATTATTATCAAGGTATTGAGTTTTATTGTGTTTCTTGTTTGATTTGGTAGCAAGCTAGAGTTCATTTACTTGATATGGAGCCATTTCAAGATGCTTTTGGTAGGTTGACTAAGAGGAAGAGACCAAAGCTTGTTGCTTCTGATTATGAATCTTTGTTGAAGAAAGCAGCTGAATCTCAGGGTGAGTTGGTTTTGTTTGAGCTTGTTTGTATGTGAAATGATGTATACATGATGTTGTTGTTGTAACATGTTTTGTTTGGTTTTGGAAGATGCGTATGAGGAGAAGAATGGTGCAGCACCTTCTGGTGAAGGAGAAGAAGAAGATGGGTTTAGAGATCTTGTGAGGCATAATATGTTTGAGAAGGGACAGAGTAAGCGTATTTGGGGTGAGCTTTACAAAGTTATTGACTCCTCTGATGTAGTTGTCCAGGTATGTCTCAGTTTCAAGCTTCTTGATTGTGAAGGTTATGTCTTTGGTTGTATTCTCCTCTGATGTATATTGTGTGACAGGTTTTGGATGCTAGGGATCCACAAGGTACTAGGTGTCATCATTTAGAGAAGACTTTGAAAGAGCATCACAAGCATAAACACATGATTTTGTTGTTGAACAAGGTTGGTTAGTTTGTTTCATCTTTTGGAAAATAAGTTGGATGTTCCTGTTGTGAAAAATGCTTACTGTGTATCTATGTGTCTTTCGTGTGTTTGGTTTTTAAGTGTGATCTTGTACCTGCTTGGGCTACAAAAGATTGGTTGAGAATATTATCAAAGGAATATCCAACTCTAGCGTTTCACGCAAGTGTTACCAAGTCATTTGGAAAGGTACTTCTATCGATTATACATGCCCTTGATCGCTACTGATCTATTGATTTCTGTTTTCATTTTTTGAAAGTCTTAATTAGCAGTCTATGTTATTCTCTTGATATATGTTTGCTATACGATGGTTTATTTCCCCAGGGATCGCTTCTCTCAGTGTTGAGGCAGTTTGCTCGTTTGAAAAGTGACAAGCAAGCAGTATCTGTGGGATTTGTTGGGTACCCAAATGTTGGGAAATCATCTGTTATCAATACATTACGTACTAAAAATGTAAACTTCTTTGTCCTTTTTTTAATTTTCTTATTTAGTACCAATTAACTTGGATCACTTATACTCCTCTTCTGCCTCTTCTTTAGGTTTGCAAGGTTGCTCCAATTCCAGGGGAGACCAAGGTTTGGCAATACATCACACTTACTAAAAGGATTTTCTTGATCGATTGTCCTGGAGTTGTATACCAGAGCCGTGATACTGAGACTGATATCGTCCTCAAGGGAGTGGTATGTTTATTAAACCGATGAATGAGTATTTCTTTTGGTCACCCTCTGTTTAGTTCTGAGCAAGTAGTGCAATATGTCTTATGGATCCATATTTATCGATATATAGGTAAGAGTTACAAACCTGGAGGATGCATCTGAGCACATTGGAGAGGTCCTGAAGCGTGTCAAGAAGGAGCACTTGCAGAGAGCTTATAAAATAAAGGACTGGTAAGAAGAAACTTCACTTTTCTCATCTTTTCTTCCTCATGCCTACATTTGGCAACAAAAGTTATAGTTTCGTTTCGTTATTTACAGGGAGGATGATCATGACTTCCTTCTTCAGCTATGCAAAGCATCTGGCAAACTGTTAAAGGTATGCGTTTCCCATTTTCAATACTCTTTTTGAGTTTATTGGCTGTGAAATTTTGTTCGAGAAAGCTTAGCGGCTTTTCTGTTTTAGGGCGGGGAGCCTGATTTGATGACAGGAGCTAAGATGATACTCCATGACTGGCAAAGAGGTCGTATACCTTTCTTTGTTGCACCTCCTCAGCAAGACAAGCCTTCAGAAGCAGAAGTCGAAGCGGAAGTCGTCACAGTACCCGGTATTGATCCGGAAGCCATTGCAGATAACAGTCAAGCAGCTGCTGCATTGAAAGCCATTGCCGGCATTATGTCTACTCAACAAAAGAAGGATGTTCCTGTCCAACCAGATTTCTACGACAAGTCAGATCTCAAGGATGATGATGCAGCAAAAGAGTCGACTGGAACAGATGATGAAGACGATGTGTCGGAAGATGGAGATGATGAAGACGATGTGTCGGAAGATGGTGTGGAAAGTGAGAATGATTCTGATGAAGATGTTGTATCAGAAGAGGAAGAGTAATATGAATGTCACACTTGCAAAATTTTGGTTTTGTTGCTTATTTAACTCAAAAGTGAGATTCTTATAAAACCAGTTTTATAAAACCAATCTTATAATAACACTCTTATTATTTGACCGATACCAAAGTTGAGAAACATGAAGAAAAGTTACAACAATTTTCTATGGTAAGGTAGATAATACAACAACTTGGCTCTTCATGTTCTCATAGTTCCTTTGTCTGATTTATGCTCATCATGTGGTGGAAAGTAGCCACCAGCGCCTTGGCCACCAATAAAACCTGAACCTGGATCACAATTTCCACAGGCAACACGACCAAAACCATAGCCAAGGCTTGTGCCACTTCCAAATTTTCTGCCTCTATTATGCTTAATCACTAGTGGATCAATCATGGCCATAACTCCTTGTTCAAGTACCTTAGTTTCTAACTCGGGAAGATTCTTATGAGCTGTCTCGCTCAAACTAGGCTTAACAACCTTAGAGTGAGGTTTTAGCTCATGTAAATTAGGATTGGCTTTGTTGTCAGGTTCTAACACCATCATAGCTTCACCATGGTGTGGCTTCATTACCATCGCTAGGGGATCCATAAGGAGCCTGTGCGCGAAAGTTGAAGTGAAGCATAGCAAGAGAACAATAAACCCAAAGCAGTTTCCCTTTCCCATAATTAATTTTTATTTCTAAGTTGAGTAGATATGTTTCCTATTTATAGATTGGAGAAATGAACACATAATGAATGCTCTGCTGAAAAATGTTCATAAAATATGGGATTAATTGAGTCATGAGCATCGCATGACCAACAAATAAATATGTTAAAAAAAACTTTCAAGATTCTGTTTCCAAGTAAGGAACTTAATCAAGAAATCGTCTCAAAACAGAACAAGAAACTGATTATTTTTATTTTGAGTAGAAATAACAGAAAAGAAACAAGACAACATTCAAAAATGACTCGAGCCAAGCCCTTCCCGAGAATCATATAATCACAAGAATTTCTGGACGAGTTCCCTCATTCTCTCTGCTGAACTATTTCCGATGAGAAAACCAATTTTGTCTCCCCTTTGTAAACATAGATGGTGGGCATAGCTACTATGTGGCAACTTAATGGGAGGTCTACTTCTTTGTCAACATCAACTAGGTAGAATTTGAACCTTCCTCTGAATTCCGAGTCTAGTTGGTCCAATATGGGGATCATGGTACGACAGTGTCCACACCAGTCGGCTGTGAACATAACCATCACCGGGACTTTGGATCCGACCACTAGTGAATTCCAGTCGCCTCCAGTGATACTAGGGACTATCACAATGGATCAAAAAGAGAGTTAACATGTTAAACCAATGTTGTTTTTGTAGCCCCTTTTTGATATATATACATCAATGGATAAACCGAGAATTAAAATCACTTTTAATTCGTTTATGTATAGGGATGAGAATATGAGATCCATATCCGGATCGGAAAGTAATTGTAATTAAAATAACTAAACAACATTTTGAATAATATTCGTAAAACTAATTATGATATATATATATATTCTCCTTCCTATTAAAAGACAAGTCACTTTAGCTAGCCTAATTAATTGTTAGAATTTGATTGGTTTAAAATGATGACATGGATTGAAAAATGATGACATGTCTTTAGATTAATTGTGACATGGCTAATCTTCTTAAAATCATTGGCCATGTCACATGTATGAATCCGTCCACATGAACATTATTCAACTATAAAATTTGAAAGCTCATATCTGGATTTAGGTACTACAACATGTTTCTTTCACACATTAAAGATTCAATATTTTCGACATCATCCGGAAATCAACTTCATGATCCACCTTTATAATCTTATCTTCTGTAGAGGTGGAATATTTCCAAGACTGTTACTTAATGTGAACTCAAGTGGCTAAAAACTCTCCTATTCGCATTTAGCATTTCTCACGAGTCACGACGAGCAAATGGACTTTTTTATTGCGATAGTCAATCCACTCTTCACATTGCGGCTAATTCAGTCTTTCGCAAATGTACAAAACACATTAAAATAGGCTTACACTTTGCCTGGAAAAGCTCAGTTTTCCTCGACATGTTGCTTCTTTACACCAGATAGCTGATATCTTAACTAAACATTTTGTGACAACCAACATTTGACTTTGGTATTTGGCTTCCGCATTCATGACTCTACATGTTCCAACTTGACGAGGAGTATAAAAAATATTATCATAAAGCGTAAATTGAAACCAAGATTCTTTTCCTTTTCTTATAACTAACTTCCTTACTTGTGTAAATATGTGTCTAGTTAAACCTATTGGAAAACAAAAACTTCTTATTAGTTCAAATAACAAACAACATATGTATATATCTAGTACATAGTAGTTTACATAAACAAAAGTTTGACAAAGCAAACATCAAATACATAGAAATGGACTCGGTGGTGAGACAAGGCAAGGGAAAATCACATATATTTTTGCACAAGTTGTTGTACCTTACCTGGAAAATATCCCTCAAGAGTATCCACTGCGTATCCGCCTTTAAAAACAATAATGAACGGGCTAAAGTATATGCCATAAGAGATACTTGGCTCCTCGCGACGGTCGACTGTGTAGAATTTGAACTTGCCATTGTAATAGCCTTCGTCCAGATTTTCCATTATATTTTGTAGCCTCTCGCAGTGTGGTCCACATTGCTCGTCTGTGTACAAAACCATCACCGGGACTCTTGACTCCATCACAAGTGAATCCCATTCCGATTCAGTGATCTTGTGTAGGACTACATAATATCAGTGGATAAATAGAAAGTTAAAACGCTATAAATCTATAAATGCAACAAAATATTAAAGCAAACCAAAACAAAACGAGGAAAATTACGAAAACATGCATTTCTTGTTAAGGATATCATGATGATAGAAACTTTATTTTCATGGTAATATAAGGATTTTCATCACTATCTATGAAAACATCTAACAACACCCATAGTTTTATTAATTTATGTGAAGAATATATCTCACATCAAAATTGAGAATAAAATTGAACCAATATATTAGAGACATGTATACGAACCCGTTCATTGTCAATTGATTTGAATTGAAAACATATGAAACTTGATATAGTATCAGAGTCCCAACACACTGTTACGACAAAACTAAAATTGATTTAGTCCAAAAGAGATGTGAACTATTTAATCCGAAATTGGTCCGATCCGGATTTAATCCGACGGATCTAACCCAAAATGTATCATGTAATGCAATGTTTTTAAAACCGGACCGGACCGGCAGTTGAACCCGGTTCAACCGCGAACCGGCCACATGTTCGGTTTGGGTCAGTATAAAAATCCAAATGTAGTTGAACCGGCTATTGAACCGGGTCAGACTGGCAAAAAACTGGGAACCGGCGAACCGGTTGACCCGGATCAAACCGGGTTCAACTGTTTTCTAATTAAAAAAAACATATTTTTATTTCATTTTTCTTTAATTAATATGTTTATCAAAATTAAAATTAGAAAAATAAAGTTTATAAATAATGAAATAGTAATAAAGATTTAATATTTTCTCTAATATAATCATATTCAGTAAAAAAAAACATTTTTCAAATAATTATAATCTTTTTAAAATTTTAGGAAAAAAGATTAGTTATGTATTTAAGTATCATCATTTTTTATTTAGTTTTGTTATAGGTATTGAAGTTTTTTTTTGTTTTTCTAAATATTTGTACTAAACTTAATATTTTGTTTGATATTTGGATAGTTATGCATATACAGTAGAACCTCGATAAATTAATACTCAATAAATTAATAAACACCATAAATTAATAAATTATCTCGGTCCCTAGTCGGGCCAATGTAAAAATCAACTCAATTTGATAAAATGATAAGATAATAATTGTTTTTGAAACTCCTATGATGAATATGGTCTCAATAATAGTATAAATTAATAATCATATATAATTATGTATATATATATATATATGATAATGTACTAAACAAGGTTTTAGTGATTTTTGTTTTAACTTAAAAATGAAAATCTCATTGGACCTTATCTTCTAATTTAAGTGTTACATCAAAAACTTTTATAATTGTTTTTTCGGTCTTTACCATAAACTTGTAAAAATTATAGGCAAAATAATTGATTCTTTATAATAACGCTTTCTAAATGTATTCATCAACATTAGGGATAATAACTATGATTTTTTCTAAATTTTATACATAGTATACCATTTTAGTTTGATCGTCTATTATGATAATATCCACTCTATTGCGATAATCAAAAATTTTAATCAAAATTTCTTCAATTTGCAAATAGATTCATTAAATTCCATAATATAACATTATTCGGAAAAAATTTAAGAAAAATCTTACCTAAAATGGATTTCTCTGTATAAATTAATAATTATTAATTTATCGATAAAATAATATTCTCTCTAAATTAATAAATTATCCCGGTCCCAACATTATTAATTTATAGAGGTTTTACTGTATATAAAGAACTAATTCTATAGACTAATATTTTTAAAATATTATTGAACCCGGTTGAATTCCGGTTAGACCCGGTCGGACCATATTAACCCACGACCCAAAAAAAATCCGGTTGGGTCGCCGGTCCGGTTTTAAAAACATTGATGTAATGGGGTTTTCTCAATATATGTGGCTAAATAACTCAAATGGTTCGTATCAAAAGTATGAAGGGATTTGAATTAATATATAATGGATCTACATTTTGTTACAAAATTCATAAATACTTCGAAATTTTAAATAAAAAAAATTAAAAATCCTATTTTCGCAAATATCTTTAACAAAAAGAATGGGGTTAACTTACCTTTGAGATTAGCAGAATCGACCAAGTCATCGTTAACCGGTAGTGATGATGACACGTAAGTCTTGATCAATGCATCGGATGGCTCTGAACACATCACGACACTGCACCATAAACACACAAAGCACATTACCATTACTACCAAATGGTTAGAAACTCTAATTTGCTCCATCTTTTTTTTTCCTGATCTCTCTGTATATCTCTAAACTCGCTTTAATAGTGTTGAAAAACAAAGCCTTCTCTACTCTTGGTTTTATAAGCATCCATGATTTACATTAATTAATCACAACTACTTCCTTATCTCACCCACTACCATATATATAAATCTTACTTAGTAAATGTCACATTATATGATCTCTTCTTCGAAGAAACTTTTATAAAGATGAGTCACATTCTCACTCATTGTCATTCTTAGCTGTATTTTATCTTTATCTTTATCCAATTAGCACTTACAATACTAAACACGAATTCCTTAACATCTATTTTTATTTGTTAAATCTTTATTTTCTTAAGCAACTAAACAGTTCTATTTGGTGTACAATAATAGAGATTACCTTTGAGTATATAATAATAACCCATGGGTTTTACACATTGAAGGCATATATTGTATTAGTATTAGTCCTTTGATCAATCACAATTTCTCAGTAAAACAAGGAAAACAAAGGTTCATGCATAAAATTTGAAAGCCTGGATTTGGATTTGTGAACTAGGATAGGTTTCTTTCTCGCATTAAAGATTCAATCTTTTCGACATCTTCGGGTGTATCAACTCCATGAGCTTCATGATCCACCTTTATAACCTGTGACAACAATCACCAACATGTAAAAACCTTAGCCAAGGTTCAATTCTTTGGGATGATTTATTGATGCTTGTTTTTTTCCTTCTGATAGTTACCTTCATTTTGTAGCCATTCTCAAGGACTTTAAGCTGTTCTAGATCCTCTTCTAACTGTAATGGCGTTGGTTGAAGCTCCGAATATACTTTCAGAAACTTCGAATCAAAGCTCTGAGAACAAGTAAAAACAAACATAGCTGAGATTATATCCTAAGAGATAAGCGAATTACGTAAAGCGTAAGAGAAACTACGCTTCTTGGTACCTGAATTCCAAGATGAAGCATGTACGGGAAATCTGGATTCACTTTACCACTCCTAAAACATTAGTAATCAAGATTACAAAAAGAACGATTTGAGCATCGTATACAATAATTCACTTTACTAATACTCACAAGTAAAACAAAACACATTACTTACTTGTTATAAGGAATCAAACCCCTGGAGAAATAGATAGCATATCCACGATTGTCCACCACACATTTAACTCGGTTAGGATCAAGTCCGTCTTCTGGTTTCAATGATGTCACCGCTGTACTAAACACTGCATCTGGTGCTACCTGTAAATCACAACCATAGCAACACTATTCATTAGCATTCCAATCGAAGATGCAGCGTATAAACAATCTGACCAAAGCGTTTTTACGAGACCTGAAGTGCTTTGACTACACCATCTATAATCTCAGGCTCAATAAGTGGTTCATCTCCTTGAATATTAACAACAACATCATACTTCTTCTCTAACTTCTCCAGTGCTTCATTGCACCGTTCAGTACCTAACGCATCACCCAAGCTTAAGCCAGAAACGCATACTTCCAAAACAAAATCAGTGAATACAAGAAAACATAATACATACCATTTCTACAAGACTCTGAAGTCATGATAACATCAGCACCAAATCCACGACAACAATCCGCTATCCTTTCGTCATCCGTCGCTACAACTGATAAATACAAAAAACAACCAAGAAATCAAACATCTTGTACTCTCAACTTAACGAAACAAGAATCAAACCAACAATATTAGCTATAGCTTTTAACCGAAAACAAGCAATGTAACTTCATAAGAGAGATCTTAGATACACAAAGTCTACATTAACAACAGTCAAAGAAATCATACATCTTGTAATCTCAACAATCATAAGTTAACGAAACAAGATTCGAACCGAAATTCAAGTAAGGTAACATCATTAGATACATAAAGTACAGATTTTTAATGTCTATAACCATATAGAGTAGAGATTCAAAGCCAGCATTACCAACATGATCAAGCGTAGTAGCTAATTTAGACCTCTCCCAAGTCCTCTGTTTTCAAGAAAACAAGACAAACCAAAGTGAGAACACACACACACACACACACACACACAAGATCCATAGTTACAAAGATGTGAAATTCACCAAGATCAAACATTGTATATACAAAAAAGCACGAAACTTTGAATGTACATGATTACTAGAGCACGTAAAGTTCGTAACTTTAAGAAAGAAACTAAGCTAGATCCGAACCTGGATCATGGGTTTGCCGAGGATTTGAACGAGAGGTTTACCCTCGAATCGAGAGGAAGCATAACGTGCGGGTATAATTCCGACGACCCGGCTCCGGAATTTACTGGATCGAGTTAGATATGCTCTTGCGCCGATCGCTGCAGCGATTGCTGTACCGGCTAAGATTCCGTGTATGATCCATGTTTTCTGAGAAGAGGAAGATGATGAGGATGATGAAGAAGAGCACATAGCCATTGATTGATTAAGCAATCACCGTCTCTGTTTTTGCTCCGGCGAGAGTGAGAGTGAGAGAGAAACAGAGAGATTGAAAATGTCGGTGACTAAAAGAACCGGTTTAGTCCGGTTTAATTAGCTATTGATTCATTTATTGACTATGTCGGTAAGTACATAACTATGGAATGTGAATAACATTTTGTATGTGGTTTAGATTATTTAATACAAAATATGAAAATAATTATATGGATGATTATATCATCGATAAACAAAAAATTGTTTGTGGTATAAATCAATTAATACAAATTATGAAAATTACGTTAATAATTTTTTAGCCAATTTCCAAAAATACCACTTTTTTAAGTTTTTTTTCCAAAATACCAGTTTGAAGTTTTTTTCCAAAAATATCACATTTTTTCTAAAAGTTCCAAAAATACCACTTTTTAAAAATTTATTTTTAACATTCAAAACTAAACCCTAAACCCCAAATCAAAACCCTACCCCCTAAAACTATACCCTAATTTTGGAATAGTTAACTCAAACACATGCCATAAAAGACTTTGTTGATATGTATAGGGGCCCAAAATTTTGAATTGTAAGCCTTAAAAATTAACTTTTAAAAAAGTGGTATATTTGGAATTTTGGAAAAATGTGGTATTTTTGGAAAAAACAAACTTTAAGATGGTATTTTTGGAAAAAAAACTTCAAAATGTGGTATTTTAGAGAATTCCTCTAATTTTTTTTCATATGCGGAAATATCATGAACAATTTTATTTGTATTACGTTAAAATGTAATTTTATGTAAATTTGAGAATAAAATTAATATATATTTATTATTGAACTACATATTTTATAATGTAAAAGCATTAATGAAGTTCTGGATCAAAATAATAATTTTGGTAAATAATTTTAGTGGACAAAAATTTGTAAAATAAATTAATAAATAATTATAAAATCTGTAAAATATTATAAGAACTAGCATGATAAAATGGCAAACTTACCAAGAGCTGATAGCTCAACCGGTAAAGATCTTAGGCAAAGCCTAAAAGTCGCTGGTTCGAATGGCTCTTGGGACGAAACTAATATTATTTGTTGTGGTTTCGGGCCTGGGGGGATTATGGGCATCGGCCCGAAACCTCTAAAAGAAAAAAAAAAAAGCAAACTCGGCCAGTCACCAAAGAGTCAAAGACAGAGTGTGATCAAATCTAAAATAATTCTTCGTTTTAAAACCAAAAACATTAGTTAGAGTTTTTGCAAAGAACAGGTCAGATTGATGTCATATTATCTTTCAAACTATTTTGGATAATTTTGAATAAGAAGATATAAATTTGAAACCAAACCCTAAACTTAGAAATCCACACTGCTTTATCCCAAACAACAACACCAAAAATCCAGGTTTCATAACTAAATATAAAAATCTCTTTAAATCATTAGGTTTCCACCTAAAAAGTCAACATTTTGAAACCTCACAAACTTATTTCTTGCAAGAAAATCAACATGAGCTCAGAAGAAGATGTGTTTAGTTTCATTACCGTTCTTGGCCTAGCCGTATTCATCGGTCTTTGCATCTTACTCATTGTTCTTATAGCAACTTCAGCGATCATTCTTGTAATCTACGTAATCATAGATTGTATTCTCCGACCATTCTTAGGAACATGTCTCGACCTAGATCTCGAAATCGGAGTCCAAAGAGGCCAACATCGAGCAAGAATTGTTACGTACCACGCGATAATTCCTACCGATTTACGCTTATTGAATTCCGAGAAAAGAAAACAAGGGTTGAGACAAAGCGCGATTGAAACTCTACTTCCAAAGTTACTTGTAGGACAAGGTAACAACCATGAGGAAAACGAAGAAGATAGGTTAAAAGAATGCGCGATTTGTCTCAGTGGTTATGTTGTGAATGAAGAATGTAGAGTATTTCCGGTTTGTAGACATATGTATCACGCGATTTGTATCGATGCTTGGCTTAAGAATCATCTTACATGTCCTACTTGTCGTAAAGATTTGCCAGATTCATGACAAAAGCCCTAAAGTCGTGTAAGCTTGTAAATAGATATATCATATATACACTGTCTCTTCTTCAAGAGGTTTTTAAATTGAAACCCACTTGCTAGTCTTAAGTAACTCACAATGATTCACTTCTGTTTGGTTTGTAAGTTGCGAATTTAGTCAGAAACACAGCATAAATCTAATTATATAAAGTGAATGTGTGACGTGAATACGAGAAATAGAAAAATGTGATTTGCTATTATGATTAAGAGTTTTTATCTAAAATATTTTTCAGTCAGATATATTTTAATATTTTCTGTAAGTTTTATTTGATTTTATGGTATCTATTATTTATTTATTTATAAAAGATATTGTTTAGGAAAAAAAAGATTGCCAATTTAGGTATATTTACAATAATTTTGTTTGGAAATTGCTTTTTGAAACATCTTGATATTGTGTTTGTTTTGTGAAAATAATATTTATTATTGGTAGAATTTTTCTATTAGAGTGAGTTAGGAAATTCATTAATTGGTGCTTAAATTGTTTTCTGAAATACTATATTTTGTGCATTATTTTGAAGTAATGAAAAGAATAATTAATTAGCAGCAACTACAATGAAAACAACCATTTAGTGCAAGACGTCTATCATACAGTTCTCCATCTTCTCAGATTTGTACGTCCATGACTCATAACTCATCATTTTGTCATAAGTTATGACTAATAACTATGGGAATGGCTCCATGTCCATGTTTGTCCATAATGCAACAATTTCGTTTATGTATCTGATTTTCAAAAAACAGAAAACATAAACGAAATTGTTGCATTATGTTTATCTTTTTGCTTTGCATCTACCTCTCAAATGATAATTTTACTAACTTTTAATCACAAGGAGGAGGGACGAGCGTAGATCTTAATATTTAAATACATTCCGGTCAAAAAATACTTTTATGTTTGTTTAGTGTTCATAATATCTCATCTTTTTAATGTGTTTGTGTTTCTTTTGGTTTGTTAAAACATTACAGAAGATGTATCCATAGAGTAGGTATGATTAAAGAGCAAAATAAGCAAGAGTAGAAGCATCGAACAAGCCTAAAACAAATTCATTGCACATGTAATTTAAGAAACCTGAAAATTGTAATGAATCCATGAGAATTAATGATGACTTTGATGAGGAAATGAATGATGAGAATAGAAAAAATGATGGGAACGAAGAAGATGATGGGAATGTGAGTGGATAACTTCTATTGTTTAAAACTACCTTTAAAAATTTTATTGGAAAGGGCTAAGTTTTTTAACTCGCCTCAGGTCTCTGGAAGTCTGAGAACGGCACTGGAAATATTTGGGAGAAAATTGTTATGTAACCGAAAGGGCAAAGGAACGAATCCGCGGAAAAGCTCCAGAAAAGTGTATATCTATATTCAATTTGGTTTAAAACGTGTTTGGTTTGTTGTAGACATACGATTTGGCAAACCACAAGTAGGAGGCTAAACCAATGGTGCTAAGACAAGCGAGTAGCCAATAGAAGTAATCTAGATGAGCCTGGTTTAAGTCGTTATCAAACCAGCTCGTTTTACCAGACTGGCTCGTAACTTTATCAATGACTGATATGATGAAGCTGCTTAGGAAGTTTCCAACCCCGAATATGCTTAGATTCAGAGCCATACCAACGCTCCTAAGCTCACTAGGGACTTGGTCGTAGAAGAACTCTTGCAAACCAACAATTGTGAACACGTTCGAGACTCCATCGATCACGTATTGTGGAACCAACCACCACACGGTAATCGGTATGGTGACATCGTCCCGAGTGGCTTGGAGCCTCTTAGTCTCGACTAATGCAGCTATCACCATAGCAAGAATGGAGAGGAAAATCCCTGTGCCAATCCTTTGAAGCATTGTAATTCCTGATGGGTTTTGAGTGAAGGATCTCGTGATTGGGATGAGTATACGGTCATAGATTGGGATGAAGGCGACAACTGACAAGTTTATAAGACATTGGAGTGTAGCTGCAGGGACAACGAGTCCTGGTAAGATTGACCTGTCCATTGTAGCTCCTTGCTTTGTGAAGAAAGTAGTGGATTGTGCATATACAATGGCATATATTAAGCAAGTCATCCATATGGGAAAAAGCCTAAGAACCGCTTTTGCTTCTTCGATTTCACCCAAATCACACGAAATCGCCGCTCTATCCAAGAATCTGTCAGTGTCAAAGAAAATTGTCAAAAGTTCATAATTTCCATCTCAAAACCAATTGGTGTATGACATACATATAACAGATTAAAGTCAGTATCCCCACTATACTTATGGATTTGGAATTCTTAACAAGATTCAAAGCGGTATGCATAATGTGGCCTCACCGATTATAAAAAGAAAACAAAACCTCTACTAAATTATGTTACCTAAATTGCTTGGAACTCGGGTGAGTCAGGAGAAGGAGAGTATCATTCGGGTTAGCTATATCGAAATCGGGTTGCCTTCTGCTCTTTACTGCCTCCACGAAAACACGACCGACTCTAGCAAAAGGGTTGTTCTTTCCTCCTCTTTCAGTACTAAAGCGGTAAGAAGTAGTTCCAAGGAGGAACAAAAACATAGCAAGTAGCATGGAAACACTTGGAATACCAAATCCCAGGGACCAACTTAGGTTCTCTTGGATAGATATAGAGACCAAACGAGTCATCAATATGCTAATACAGATTCCAAACATCAACCAGTTGAAGAAAGAACTCTTGTCTTTTGCCTCTTTTAGATCATTTCCATCGAACTGATCCGCTCCAAATACCTTAATACACGGTTTGTAACCGCCTTGTCCTATGGCTACAAGATATAGAGCACAGAAGAAGAGAGTCACTTGGAACTGAGAAGCATAAGAGACGACTTGATTAGGACCTTTATATTGAGAAGGAACCATGGCTGAAAGAGACAGCAACCCAAGTCCCTATTTGTTTCATCACGTTATTCTAAAATCCGCATTAATAACACCAAAATGAAATGTGTGAAAGGAACTTGCTTGCATACCAAGATATATATAGAAGATGAGATGATGATAGTACGGAAACGACCTAGAAATGAGTCCGCTACAAACCCCCAAAGAAGAGGAAGAAAGGACACCGTTCCAATCCAAACGTTCACATTGGCTGCAGCTACAGCTGTTGACTCACCCAATGGTCCTGTCAAGTACGTTATCAGGTTCGACGATATCCCAAAATACGCAAATCGCTCCGCCATTTCTACACCTATTAAAACAAGAGAGTGGAATTAGCTCAATATGAGAAAGAACTAGTGAGTGAATAACACAATTTCATTTACTAACCGATGATGAGCCTTGCCGATTTCCATCCACCGGAGTTGACGGTTGGATTGCCTAGCTCATTCGCAGCAGCTCCGGTGATATACATTGTGTTTGATTTGTTTACAATACACACAAATGCTTCTTGTTGGGCTAAATGATGAACACATAGTTCATTATTCTATTCTGTTTCTGTTTCTGTTTCTTAAAGTCGTGGGAACATGTTCAATATTTAGACGTTTCTTGTTATGTACACTAAGCAGCCATGCTTTAGAGCATGATTATTGGTGATATTATGGGAGTATCACTGAGCTAATTAGATTAAATAATAATTCTTGGGTTTTATTTCAAGTCCATATGTATCAGTCGTGGTACGGGAAAATGGACACGTGTCGTCGTGGGATTGGTGGGAGAAATTATTTTTACGATTTGTAATTTACGTTTGCGAGGTTATGAACCATAATAAATTTGTGTTTTATAAAATCTTTTATATTTATCTATAATAATTTGATTATTCTTTGATTTTAATTTTTAATTTTTTTTATTATATTTGTAAACATAAATTAGTTTTTTTTCTTCCTAAAATATCACCAATAAACACTAAAAAAAACAGAAGTATCATATTGAATCTCAACTAACACAATTAATACTTAATAATGTTAGTAATACTCAAAACAATATCACCAATAATCAATGCTCTCAATGTCTGATCAATTATAGCTCTTGTGCAATGCAGTTACTGCATGCTATAATTCTGTTCGGCTAAAAATCACTACCACTATGTTTGGTTAAAGATTCATTTCGAAAGAGTAAAAATCTCTTCAACTTTGTTAATCAAAGTAGATTAGTATAATTAACCCCTCATTAATATAAACCACATGTCGTTTCTTTATCTTAAACTATCAAAATCTTTAATTAAAAAAATAGTAGTAAACACTAAACATATTAAATTAATCTAACTTTTAATCCTCCGTGTTAGATTCTTCTTCTACACCAACACCAAATCTGCTTTCTCGACTTCTTCAAAATCTTGATTAATTCTGAAAAACGCAGCGTCCAATATTTGCTAGAAATTCTTTGATGCTACTAAATATCCCAAAAAAAAAAACAAAAGTGTTATCATGTTTATTATACAAAACAACCTGTTGAAAAAAAAAACACAAAAAACCCCTAATTATTATATATTAAAAAAAAAAAGACTAAAAAAAGGTCATAAAATTTTCATTAAGCCAAAACTATACATATGAGAATATATTACTTCTCAAGTTTCTCAATAATAATCCTTATAAAAAAAAAGATAATGTATACTAAATAAATAAGAAAATTCTTTACTTCTAAATTCAAAGATAATTTAATAAATCCAAGAAGAACAAAAAAAACAAGAAACAATGGTGAATTTTGGCTCACCTTTTTCTCTTACGGTTCTCTGTGTTAGTAATCTCTATGTTAGCTTTGTTCAGTTCTTCAAGCTCCTTAACACCTAACTTAACGAATTCTCCAACAATTGTCTTCTTAAAGCTAGCCACATCAGTTCTAAACTTCGTAGAACCGCTTTGGCTAGTTTCTTCGAGATCTTGAACACCACCTTTAACAATCGATGCAACAGGAGCTCCATCTTTATAAGCATCACAAGCTTTCACTATGTCGAGAGCTCGTACAAAGTAATGGCTACGAACAAACTCTTCAAAATGCTGCACACATTCATCATCACAACAACAACAAATTTAAACCGAAAAGTTGCAAGAAACTCGATTATTTGGCGTTAAGAGATGGTTTTTATATACCGTGGGTGGTCTTTTCATGCTGTAAACCATTGTCCTTAACGACAATATGAATACGTTTTCGCTGTAAGTTTTAGACTGAGCCTCGCCACGAGGAGTTCCCTTTGACGGCTCCCAGCCAGGCTCGTTAAAGTACGGTTTTTGGTTCAAGATGAGTGCTTGGATTGAGACAAGAAGCTGTAACATTGTTGACTCCTTTGGAAGCCATTTCTCTCTAGAGCTACCGGACCAAGTACCGAGAAGACTCAAGCATACTTTACCACATTCGTAAAGATTCGGGTTGATTCTAAGCCCACCGGAATGGTAATGAACTTTCTGTTAAACAACAAACAGAGTTTCTAGAGTCATATGGTTTCAAAGGAGAGAAAAACAGAACATAGATTGAGAAAATTCCTGAGGACATACTGGTGGCACTGAAGGATAAGTATCCGGGAAATGGATATCGAAAAAGAAAAGACCGTCATGGTAAGGAGTTCCCTCGGGTCCGATAATTACAGCTCTCATTAGATCCATTCTTGATTCATACGCTCTGACAAATATCGTCTCTGTTTGCATAACAACAAGTGAAGTTTAAGTAGAAATAGTGTCGAATCTCGATACCTTTGATCTGCATAAGTATATACACAAACCTGGCAAATCTTTCTCGAGCATCTTCCAATCATTTTGAATCCTTTTCACCCAATTCTTTGCGTGCTGATAAGATAAACGACAGACTCAGGTTAACGGTACAGTACAATACAAAAGAACGATTAAAGGAACCAATCTCATGCAGATCAAGAGTTTCATCATCACCTGCTTTGAAGCTTTCCCTTTAGAAGAATAGTGATGATCTGAACAATCCTCAACAGTATCAAACCGTTTAAAGTTCCTCAGAAACTCTTCCTTAGCTTTCCTAACATTATCCTGAGCTGAAGAAGTAACATCAGTAACATCAACCACCACATTATCCTGAGCTGAAGAAGTAACATCAACCACCACAGGTCGAGAAGAGCTAGCAGAAGCATCGTACTCAAACGTGCTAGAAACAGGCGTGGTCGGCATCATCATAACATCAGGAAACTGAGGTTGTACCATAGAAGAAGCAGATAAAATCACAGGACAATACATCCCCTGATTGTTCTGACCCGATACAAAACCCCACGAATGGTTTACGTTTCCATTCGAATTCATAGACTGACTTCTCAAACCGATTCTACTCGCTTTCGCAGTTCCTTTACTACTCGGATTCCAACCTAAAGGCTTATCCACAACTTCTACATTACTCTCAGTACCAATACCGCCTTGAAACATCGAAAAACCATCAACATCCATCGATTCATTCACGTACTGACTAAACGGATTATGATCATAAGTTCCTGGACCGTCATTACTCATAAAAGGACTAAATTGTACACCTTTCCCTTTGTTCATCGTCTCATCAACACCAAAACTACTTCGGCATTCATATTGTTCCACATCAATCACTTCAAACTATACAACAACAACAAAAGCATCAAACTTTACCATCAAACCAAAGAACTATAAAACTAATCAATTTCAGCTTAAGGAACTATAACAACACAATCAAGAACAGTACCAAACAAAACCCTAAATCAAACCCTAAACCCTAAAACACATCAATGATCATACACACAACAAAAAGCTTCAATTTTTACAGGTAAATCAGTAAACCCATCAAAAGTAGATAAAAATCAAACCTTTTTTCTGGGTTTACGAGTTTTAGAAGCAGAAGCAAACATAGAAGAAGGGATTTCAACAAGGTCAGGCTCCATTGATAGACGATCTTACCAAAGATTAGATTTTTAATTTCAGTTTCAGAAACTGAAAATCAAATATATATAAAAAAAAAAAGAGAGAATTTTTATTTTCTCGGTATTATAGGAAAAATAAAGAATCAATTTTTTGTGGACTCTTCACATTCACAACACTAGTAATGAAAGATTTTATCATAATCACTTTTTTTTTAAAAACGAAGAGTGTAAATTTTCTTCTTAATTCTTAATTAGTAATTTAATTATGAAATTTTCTTTATTTTGGGTCCCACTAAATCGAACGATTAATTTTTAATGTTTTTTGATGATCTGGTGAAATCGATGGTTGGGAAATTTACGGATTTTTAGTTTTTACATTTCGGATATTAACAAAGGAATTTAAAAAGAGAAGAGTTTAGATAAATTTGAAGAAGATTATAGCACTAATCAAGAAAATATACAATTGAATTTTTTTTTGTTAAGAAAGTAGAAAATTTTGTTATATATAGAAGGGTATACATTGAAATTTCACATTTGAGGAATAGTACTAATACTATAATTTAAAGTAATAAACAAATTTGTACTTTTGCTTTCTTTGATAAAGAAGAAATTTTACTATATAGAATGGTATACATTGGATCTAATATTTGAGAAATAAATCTTTTTACAAATGGAAATGAATACTTTTAAAATTTAAAAATACTAATATAAATTTTAGAAGTTTTAAAATTTCTATTTTTTTGTTACATAGTTACTAATTGCTATCAAATCTTACGAATTCAAAGTCAAAAATTGTATTTAAGACTTATATTAATAAGAGAAAATTAAGATCAAATCAGACTTGAGAAATAAATATTTTTACAAATGGAAACGAATGAATTAAAAAAAAAAACTATTATAGTTTTGGGATTTTTACAATTTCTGTTTTACATGTTGCTATCAAATGTTACGAACTCAAAGTCAAAATATTAAGTAACTGATTTTTCTAATGAAAAATAAGTAAACTACACTAATAATTGGGGATTGTTTTGCATAGTTCATATAATATTGGAGATACGAAAACAATAGCTCATATCATTATCAAAATCAAGCAAAACTTTATCTTAATAATGATTAAATCAAAACCAGAACAAAAATTATACAAAGAAAAGATTAATATAAACCCCAAAATTAAAACCAAACTCAGTCATGTCACAAATCTATGAAGTTTCATAGACAAGTCTACGTAACCCTTAACTACTACACATCCATCATTATTCAAAGCCACAAGGTCGACTCTAGACTTGTGTTCACTACGACTAGAACGAGGAGGCAATTCAATCTTCGCGCGACCCATAACAATAGTACCATTCGATGTTCCAGGATCTATAAATGAAGCTCCTCTAATCAATTCGATGCAAAGATATTGATGTGCAAGAGAATAGTCTAAAGATATCACAAGTTGTTTATTAAAACAAGTGAAACCTTTGTAACCTTTCACCACAATAGTTCCCTCGTCTTCGTCTCCTTCTTCGTTGTCTATCCATGCCATAACTCTATAGTAACCTTGTTCGTAAGGTTTTCTTTCATCGGTTACAAAACCTTGAAAGATCTTCAAGATTAGCTCTACGTTTTCGGACTTTCTTTGTTGAATTTTGTTTCCCTCACTAATCATTCTTTGTTTTTGGTTTTTCTTTGTTTCAACCTCTAAGTTAGAGATTGAGAAAGAGTAGTTAGACATTGAGAAAAGAGTAATTTAAGATTTTAGCCATGGTTAAAGTTTGTATGAAGAAAATCTTTGTATATATATATATATAGAAAGAGATTTGATAGGTGGAAAATTATTCCCTTTTTTTCCTTATAATTCCTATATACTTAAAAAGAATGTTTCGTAATTTCTTTTTACAAATATGATTAATACAAAAACTAACATTGTGAAGATAAATGTGACTAACGAGTTGAAATTTCTATTTTACATGTTTGCTATCAATTCTTACCAATTCAAAGACAAAGTTATTAAGTGATTGATTTTTCTAATGAAAAATAAGTAAATTACACTAACATTTGGCGATTGTTTAGCATAGTTCATATAAATATTGGAGATAAGAAAACCATAGCTCATATCATTATCAAATCAAACAAAAACTTATATTCATAATAATTAAGATCAAAAACCAGAAAAATTCTACAAAGAAAATATTAAAAATAAACCCCAAAAAACCAAACTCATCATGTCAAATATCTATGAAGTTTCATAGACAATTTTAAGTATCCTTTAACTACTACACATCCATCATTGTTCAAAGCCACAAGGTCGACTTTAGACTTGGATTCACGACGGCTAGTCCAAGGAGGCAATTTAATCTTCGCGCGACCCATCACTATAGTACCATTCGATGTTCCAGGATCTTTTCGCGAACCTTTTCTAACCAATTCAATGTAAAGATATTGATGTGTAGGAGAATCTAAAGATAACACAAGTTGTTTATCAAAACTGCAAAAACCTTTAGAACCTTTCACCACTTTAGTTCCTTCTTCTTCGTCTTCTTTTGTGTGTATCCATGCCATAACTCTATAGTACTCCTTATCATTACAAGGTTTTCTTTCATCGGTTATGAAACTTTGTTTAATCTTCAAGATTAACTCTGTGTTTACTGGTTCTTTTTCTTGAATTTTTTTACCCTCACGAATCAATCTTTGTTTTCTTTTTGCTTCAACAATCTCTAAGTAAGGAGACATTGAGAAAGAGTAATCGAAGGTTTTTGATATGGTAAGGTTTTTAAGAAAGAATCTTAATATATATAAAAAGAGATTTTTTAGGTGGAATATTATTTCTTCTTTTCCTTATAAATTTTATATATAAGAAATAGAAGGATTTGTAATTATATTTAGGATTACTTCCATATTTAATTGCAAAAAGAAAAAGAAAAGTTACGAAGGTAAAAAGTTGGCGACTGAGGTAAATTGGAAAATTCACCTTTTTTTGTTGCTCTGTTTTTTTTTTCTTCCAACTAGTGAATTTAATTGAAACCAATAGAGGCCAATAGCCTTACAAATAAAAGGCCCAAGGAGAGCCCACTGCCAAGAGATTTACCTCTCTAAAGCCAAACCTATTTAAAGCACAAGAGTGGATTACAAAACACCACTACAAGGCTTAAGAACACTAATCAAAAACCAAAAAAACAGAGGAGAATATCGATCAAAGGTTGGGAACACTCTCATTCTCAAAAAGCACCTGCAACCATGGAGGATTCCCTCGAGCCACATAGGATTGACTACGATGATCCCTAATAGCACTATGAGGAATGAGATGTGCACCTTTGTTCGTTGAAAACTCCTCAACTTGGACTCTCCATTCACTGAAAACACTCGAAAGATTAACCAAACTTACCACCTGAGGGACAAAAGAAGGCCAAGCACTCGGTCTCAGAATTGCTCCCATCAATTCAGGTGTTGGACCAGCAAAAATAACTCTTTCCAAGTTGTGCTCCTTCATACTCTTAATAGCCCAAGACATACATTCTATTTGTGCCTCAATACTTGTAGGCATATTCGAGACAAGTCTTCTACTATGCAATTTAACTTCTCCCTTTGAATCTCTTAGCACCCAAGAAAATCCTGCACTTAGTGAGACTTTTGACCATGAACTAGCAAAGTTGCATTTAAGCCAATCTCCTGTGGGAAACTTCCATCTTGTGTTCCTCTTCTTCACCACGTCTTCTATGTTTGCTAAATCTTGTTCCACTTGTTGAGCTAAGAACCATTTCTCTGACTCATCCATATACTTCTTTCTTGTTTCTTGCGGCCAGTAACGTTTACCCTAAAAGAAAAGAGAGTTGCGATTTTTCCAAACATACCAAACAATCCAGGGAATGGATCTTCTTATGTGTTGTGGTATATTAGCCTTCTTCTGCAAATTCAAAAGATAAACAATATTAAGATAAATGGAACCTCCTTGGAACCCATCTATAAGGTCTGGAACATCAGACATAGCCCGGATTTGTCGGGCCGCTGGACAGAGGAAGAGCATATGATTTATGCATTCTTTTTCAAAACCACAAGTCTGGCATCTCTCATCCATCTTTATCCCTTTTGTGAGGATTTTGTCCACCACTGGCACTGCACCACTCAAAATCTTCCAAAAGAATGTTTTTATCTTCAAAGGAGCACTCATTTTCCATACTTTTTCCTTTATACCATTGACAGAGGGCATAGCCGTTGCTTCTAAGATTAGAGTCTTATGCTTCTCTTGGTTTGCTAACCAATTCCCTGATTTCACCGTGTACTCACCACTCCTGTTGTGTTTCCAAATCCAAAAATCAGCTTGAGAGGTCACTGGTTTCTTTCTTAGCATCAAATCAATATCTTGTTGGTAGAAAAGTTCTTGAAGCTTGTCAATATCCCATGTACTTGATCTAAAGTGTAACAGGTCGCTCACTTTCAAATCAATATTCACAAAGATATTCTTCATCAAAGGTATCCTAGTAGGCTCCTGTCCCAGCCATGGATCACACCAGACTCGGATTGATTCTCCATTCCCAATCAATTTTGTCAAACCTTTCAAAAGAAGAGTTCTCCCATGGATTATGCTTCTCCATCCAAAAGAGGGTCTTATTCCTTCAGCAGCAGTTAGGAACTCACCATTGCTCTGTTATTTATTACATTAATGTTGTATTATGTAAATTCAGAAGAAGAAAAACATCAACAAATCTATGTCACTAATCAACTTCTTTTGATTCATCTTTAAAACACCGTTAAACTTTAAAACCCTCTAATCATTATCAAACACTGATAAATCAAATCCATTTGAATATTATATTATAAGCTATCTCAAGCATAATGCAAAATGAATGATATCAAAATTAACTCACTTGGTTCTTGAAACCAAGCTTGACAAGGGTTAAAATAAAGAAGAAGCATAAGATAAATAGAAGCCACAGACCACAGTGTAAATCAAGGAGGCGTTGCCTCCGAGTCGGTCTAGATCGAGCCAGATGGTACGCAAGGCCTCCACACCATGTGTGGTCTAGGATCATCCATGAGAGAAATTCCTTTAACCATCATCAACTCTCGAATCTGATCGCTTTTCGCAAAATCTTTCTTACTTCTTGCAATTTTCCTAGCTTCAATCATTTGTAAGAATTCTTCTTCTTGTATACCTGCTCTTGCTAATGCCTTTTGTCTCATCTCGTTCAAAAACTCTGCATAGCTTAGAGTAGTGAGCAAACCAAGCACAACAAGAACTTCCCTAGCTACTTTCTCGACCTCGACAAGTGACACAACCAACGACATCTTCTCCTGCGTTTTCTCAAGCTTGGTGATTGAAACGTTGATGAATCTCAAGGCGTCTTGGAACACGCCAGTAAGTATAGGAGTTGTGCTCAAGTCGTCCGACATTTTCGCTTTAAACTCGGTTTTCAGCTTCATGATCATGTCTTTAGCTTCTTCAGTTTCTTCATACTTTCCATTGTCGCCGTTTAATGCTTCTTGATATGGAGACACAGCTTCAACAAGATCCTCCAATGTCTAAATAAACAAAACATGACACTTTAGTTACTAAAAAAGAACCATGACGGGTAAATAATATCCGATTTTTGTAAGCAATGTACCTGATACACATAGTAGAAAGAATCCGAAGAAATCTCGAGCTGTGACTTTGTATAGTTCAAAGGAGAGCGGTAGTGTGCACTCATCAAGAAGTGTCATATTTAAGTAGTAAAGAATTGGGTTGGTTACATATTTCTCCCTAAAAATGTTACTAAATTATTTTTTCCTAGACTTTTTTATTTTTTTGCTGATAGAAAATTACACAAGCTAATTATCTCTTTAAAATTGATGAAATGAAATTGGTTAAGCTAAAGCATTGATTAAACTGTAATCACGGATTCACCATTAATGAAACTATAGTTGCGTTTAAGAAAACACGTGTTTACCCTGACCAGTTCATTTTATACAAACCCAATTTCTACAGGGTTGAGTCTAAAATCCTAGACAACCCTATGATTTTTGAATAAATCGTTTTGGAAAAAAATCGACTGGCTGTGTATTTCTTGTTATAAGTACCAGTAAAACGAGTTTTCTCAAAAAAATTATGTATTCGTTTAATTACATATAAAAATCGATAAAAATTACACGAACTAGTTATCTCTTTAAAATTGACCAAATACAATTGGTAAAGCTAAAACCATTGATTAAACTATGATCACGATTTCTAAGAGTTGAGTCTAAAATCCTATACAAACCTTCAATTTTTTTAGTAAAACGAAGAAAAATTAGGGGTTTTGAACGAGGATAAAGTGCAGGCGAATCCAAAAGATAAAAACTCAACATGCAATAAGCGTTAAAGATGAGAGTACCTACTCTTCGGGTTCTAGCTTCGTGACTGCGAGAACTCAACAACCATGAGGCATTTTGACGCGGCTGAAGAAAACAAAACATAGTCACCATTACAGGGAGATTGCATATCCATTAACGCGTTGCCTAAAGAATTAAATGGACTACTTTGAGATATGGCATGCCTCTGCGCGGTGTTTGATACACATTGTATTTTATTAAACCATGAATGTGAAATAAAGTTGTATCAGAGAATGTGATTTGAGGAAATTCTGTGTTATTCATAAGGTCGAACAAATGTGTGAATACCTTTGGAAGATCCCAATAGTAATACAATCAAACAATTTATGTCACTAATCAACATGTTTTTGATTTCGTCTTTTAAACACTTTAAACTTTAAAACCTTCGGTTCGAAGACACAAAAGATGAGCTTCGATCCATTTCGTACAAGCGTATTCACCGTGTTCTACGATGCATTCATCTCTTAGCTTCTTAGTATCAGGACAAGCACAACATATTCTCTTCTTTGGTTTTGTCTCTGTCACCATAAGCACATCTTTGCTTGGCTTCTCCAAGGAACACACACTGTCTTGAGCCAATGAACCACTCATCCCTATAGTCATATTCTCAAAATGTTACGCGACGAAAACTCAAAACTAAATGCAACAATAACCAAAGAGCAATGACAAATTGGAAACAAGAACATTGGATATATTAAACACATATTTTGTAACCTCTAATCACCAACATAGCTAATTATGAATCGATAATAATTTAATCAGGCAAAAACCCTATACCCCAAATCATGAAATCGAGTGTAACCATTACATCAATAACAATTCCAAGAAGCCAATTTAGCAAAATTCTAATCAGTTTAAGGCAAACAATCAAAGAAAGAACCAAACACAAAGAAACTACATAGATTAAGGAAACAAAAACTGACCTTTGAATCTTTGATCGATCGGCTTAAGGAAGAATCAAGAAACTGAGAATCTTCTTGTGACAAAGAAAACGCTAAAGAAGAAATGTAAAAGCTAAAAACACAAAAGAACCTTTAAATTAATGGGCTTAAAATGGGCCACGTTATGCTCATATAACAGTTCTTTACACAAAATGATAGATTGGTAACAACTAACAACAAGATTGTTTTTACAATTAATAATCAACCAATTAAGTAATGAGTTTGAGATTCTTATTTTTGATGTATTGAGTTCGAATAGATTTACAAAATATAGTAAAAAAAAATCTATAAATTAATAGATTTTTCTGATTCAAAGTTAGCTTAATTATCGATACAACTATCGGATTTCCGACATTATTAATTTACCGTGGTTGCAAAATGAAAGAACATAGACTTTAAACTAGTAACAACCTTGTATTTGTTTGTATATAAATTTTTCACAATCAGTCAACCAAAGATTGAGATCTTTCTTTCGCAATGAATTTGGATAAATTTACCAAATATAGTAGAATTTCCATAAATTAATAATCGATAAACTAATGAAACTTTTCCGATCCTTGGTTATACGAATTATTGTATTTTTGTCATTTACAAAATACTAAAAAACAAAGACTTTTGATCATCTTTCTGAAATATGTGGATACAAACTATTAAATTGTTTCACTTTTCCTCTTTTACCATCAAATCTTGAAGAATCAAGATCAAACACTATTTTATATATATCATCATTTTGCTTAGACCACAAGTTAAACCAAAAAAAAAAAAAAAAGAATCAAAAACATCATATTATTAATCATACTTTTCTCTCCAAGAATAAACAAGAAAGAAAACCCAAGAAACTCCCAAAGCAATATCACCAAGAGCTTGTTTAAGCCATTCATAAGCGAGATCTTCGATTTTCCACTCGAACAAAACTCTCCAAAACGCCATTAAAACATAAAGAATCACAGAGCCACAAGCAAAAAACCCATGAAACTCTTGTTCTTTAACATAAGAAACCATAAACAAAACAAAACCAATCACAAACAAAAGCAAACCAGAGAAAGATTGTGAAATCTTGATAAGTAACTCATCATGTGGTGTTGAACCTTTTAGTTTGCTTGCAATCTCACTTCCTGGTCCAAATATTGATGCTTTCTCTGTATAGAACATCATTAATGTTCCACTAGTTAACGCGATCATCGAATGAAGTATACATATAACACGAAACAAAGATGGATTTAATGTAGTAGTAGTAGTCATGAAGAAAAAACAATAAGTCTTTATTTTTTCATAAAATGAAAGATATTGAATTTTGAAAGATGAATAAAAAGGAGAAAAAAAAGTGAAATGTTTGGTTCACGAGTTTGTTGTGGAAGTATCAAGATTGAGACTTTTTGCTTGTTTGGGAAATCAATGAAGAAGCCATGAAGGAGGAAGAGGAAAGGTATGGGACTTTGGCTTTTTTGAGATATGATCTGATTTAGGGATTTGGACTTTGATAGATTCCATGATTTTTTTTATAGTAATATAATTAAATTCTTTGGATTTTTTTATTTATAAGGTTTTTGGTTTAAATGTGGGTCACTCTTTGGATAATTTCATTGAATTTTTTGTTCTTTCTAGAAAATGTATAGACAATTTCAAACCCCACGTTCGAACTAATTATTCTTTGCTACTTATTTACAAAAATTGGAATTTTTATTTTCTTATATACAATAAAAGATAATTTGGTTTGTTTTTTTTAACGTCTGTTTTTATTATTTGATTACAAATTATGAGACCTGCTACATTGATGATTCTACAACGAGCATGTCTTTCGTCTTGTTCCACGCACGCCATACGGTTTTACCTTATTCCAAGCTGAAAATCTCGTGCTAGTTTGTCTCAATTAATTTACAAATATAATAAATCGCATTTTCTGAAATTCGAAATTCAAAGTTCAGATCTTCTGATGTAGAAGTTTTAAGTGAATAGAAAACATGATACGATTGCGATTGGAAAATGCATAATAGATATTGGAATTTGAGGGGAAAAAATCAGTTTAGGATTTAACGTTTGTTTTTGGATTTTTTTTACTATCAAATATTACATCGGTTGTAAACTAATTTTTGTTTAGTATAAAAGAAAAATGTTGAACTGTAAAATTTATTTTATTCACTTTTTTATCAAAATTTGGAGGTGGAGAAATTGAAAGTTTAAAAAAAAAAAAATAATTGAAAGATTCTACAAAAATAAAAATAATTGAAAACTTGAAAGTAATAAAACTTTGTGGGGTCGAATAACATATCATTATGGACTCGGTTTATGGAGCTATGTGATATAATTAATTTTATTTAAATATTTAATAAGATAAAATTGAATGTAAATTTTGGATTTGGATTTTTGTACTTCTATTTATCCAAAGATATTTTTCTTCAATAAGAAAATAATTTTCCTGAGTCGACATACACTGCACCAATAGGAAATTTACAGAAATATCTAATTGAATCTCCCTTTTTGTTTTTTTGTGAATCTGAATTATTGTTCTTTTTGGCTTTATAAAAAACTGTAAATTTCTACGAAAAAATCTTCGAAAATATATCTCCAAACGTCTTTTTTAGGACATACTAGTTGATGATAAATAATTATATTTAATTTAAAGTAAAGCAGGTAAAAGGTTATATAAATACCGCATTAAAAGCTAATAATTACCTACATGACTATAGTTGATTAAATTAAAGTAATGCCAAGTGGAAAATAGTACCTATGGCCCCACTTCGACGTTAAATATCCATAGCCGACAAAATCAAATCATGTAACTACCGGTTTAGCTTCGGTTTAAGTTTGTACCGGTCTTAATTTCGGTTCAATGGTTAAAGGAGCACAAAATTAACTTAAACTAACATAAAGAAGCAATAGTAATGGTTAAAAGAACTTTTATATCAAAATTTAGCCAAAGATTTATCAGTTAATTTAGTTTAAGACAACAAAATTTCAAAACCAACTTTTAGATCACGAGATTGGTTTCTTCTTCTAACTACTTAAAACTGTAATAAAAATAAGAAAATTTTGCATAAAAAGAATAAAATCATACAAAAGAACAAGTGGAAGAAAAATCACTATCTCAAGTTTCTGTTACCGGCTGAAACTTTCCGGTGACGTTTTTTTCCGCGTTGTCCCGGAATCTTCTTCCCCGTCGTGGCTCGACCGCCAACTAATCTTCCACGTGGCAAAACCAGTGGCTCGGGAAGTATCCTAGTAGAAGCTCTAGGTGGTCTCATGTTCATCAAAATGTCTCTATGATAAACCTTTTCAGCAACAAAACAAAAACATCTCAAATGTTTTCACACAACTCTTAAACCGAAAAAGGCGAAAACAAACGGTAATTTCATCTGCGTTTACCTGTTTTACGAAGTTGCGTCTTTCGCAGTCCAAGAACATATTGATACTCCAATCAACTTTTTCTCTTATCTTGTCTCTTGACATTGCAAAGCTTAGTTGATCTCTAGAAGTAAACCGATCTACTTCGTTGAACCAAACACACGTGAATAGATTTGTTATCGGTATGTGTTCTCTTATGATTGTACAACCTTCAGGAACATCTGCAAAACGATTCCAAAAACACCCGATTAACAAAAGACATACGAAAAGTTCGACTTTGTGTCATCTTCATAAGCTTAAAACCATTACCACTTGTTATTGGAAGCTTAGCTTCGGTATACGGTGTTAAACCTTCCTTCTTGTAGAACTCTATTTGGTAATCAATTGAAGCATTGTCGTATTTTCTTGCGGCTTTATTCGCCTCAGCTTCTACGTACACATCAAAACGTCGGTAATGTCTCGAGATTGCGATACTGGAATTCGTTCTCCACAAGAACCTGAACATTGAAATGACAAATACAGCTAAATGCATTGGCCTGAACAACTAGTGAGAGACAGAGACAGAGACAGAGAGAAGTCAGTCTATCTACCTTTCGAGGATTTGATATGGATCTACAACAAGCTGGAGCTTCGCATCAACCCATATAGAGTACCGGACATTTGGGAATAATCTATGCAATAGAAGCTTCGGTATCTGTAAAAACGAATAAACGTTTAACACAATTCGTCGTAAGGAAACATTCAAAATCTTTGGATAGTTACGCTCAAATCATTTAACCTTTCCATTGCGCCTTGCGTCAGTGTAAGGGACATTACGCACAACAATGATCCTCCACAATCCCACTCTCTTATTATCGTCTGTGTAACTCGAAGTGTTCTTGAGGTATGAATCCGTTTCTTCATCAACAAACATGTAGAAAGGGATGCTCTTCCTCGCCATTTCACTGATATTCACCGGTTCTTGAATTATGTCATACTTCCCTGAAAAAAAAAATCGATGAGAAGTACGAACATCTAAACAATAGAACATCTAAACAATAGAACATCTAAACAATAGAACATCTAAACAATAGAACATCACACACGGAGTTTCTCGTCTAAGAAGATACCAAATATCGCAGATGCAACAATCACATCATGGAACTGATCCAACTCAGGAAGGATATCCTCATCAATATCAAATCCAGTTCGATGACCCGGCTTTGTTCCTTTAACAAATCTGCAGTAACAAAAAAGCAGGAATCAGGAAAGTAAAGCTCAATGGCAGATGAAGTAACCACGGAGCTTACCCGCAATGAACCGTCATGGACTCTTTAATGTCAAAAGAGTTACTCCTATGTTCAAGAGAAGGATAACCTCCAAATTCAGAACCTCCTTGACTTTCTTCGCGTTTTACAGGACTCTCGTCATGAATATACGTCAAATTCTTAAGCACAGGAGATTCAAATGGATGCTTTGGCATACTCGCTAAAGCCTCTTCTGGTGATAAATAACATACCGGACACGCTGAAACAAAACGGAAAACGTAAATGTGCAAGCTCGTATATTGAAAGAGGAAGGATACAATCGTGCTTACGACGTGGTCCAGGTCTTCTAAGTCCAGGTGGAGGAGGAGGAGGAAACGAAAAACTATCGCAAGGATGAGGCAACGGAATTGAAGGAGGAGGATGGATGATATCAACATCACTTCCTCCAATACCATTCCACAGAAAAGAATCACCAACTCGATCTTTATCACCATTACTCGTATAGAAAGACGTCAATTCTCTACTTATAGGTGTTCCAAAATCCATCGTCTCAATACGCTGACGAATATTCGGACTATTACTCTCTATCATACACACAAACACAGTCATTCATCAAATCAAAAAACCGAAAAACATCGAAGAAAAAAACTCGAGTTTTCATTTACCTTTGTTGATAGTGTAAGATCCTAAGACAAAGACAACAAATGCAAGACTGAGTAGTAGTAGCATTGCAACTCGTCTACGACCTAAGTACCAACAACATAAGAAGGAGAGAGATCTTTCCTTCTCTTTAGAGCTTGAAGTAAGCATTGTAAAAGAAGTAGATACAACAAACTCAAAAGCTTAAAGCTTGAGTATATACAATGAGCCATAACTCATTGTCTCTTAAACCCTTCTCATATATCCTTCCTCACAAAGTTACAAACCTAAGAAACATAAAACAAAACTTTTCAAAGATCCGATTTTTAAACATTTGCAAACAAAAGGAACAAACTTTAAATCAAATCTCGATTCGATTTTCACTACCCATCATTGGTGATTGTAAATTGAACAAAACCCATGAATCAAAATCTAGCCCTAAGCAGAAAAAGGACACTTTTTTTTTTTTACAGATTTTGAAGAAAAAGTTGTTACCTTTATGATTGAATTGAATCCAAATTTGTGTGTTTATGGAATTAACACAGAATCAATAAATAGTTTGGTGAATTGTATCGATCTGAGGAAAAAACATACAAGTGTGTATAATTTGGATTTGGATTTGGATTTGGATTTGTCAACGATTCAGTGTATTTCTGATTTCTCTTACGTTACTTTTGAGGAGGTTGATTAATGGAATTTAAAAAGTTTACTGGGCACAAAAATAAATAAATAATTTTTTTTTTTTTATTACAGTGGATGATGTGTTGTGTTATTGAGTCTTTCTCAAAAACGTGTTAGTTCTAATCATTCGAAATTGTTGTTTCTCTAATTTGTTTTGACACTTTTCTGTTTATGAGAAACTAAAATCGTTGGATTATGAAGAGTCTCCATTAATTCATAAAGATAGATTTTAAAAAAAAAAATATTGTTCACATAATTGAAGAATATTGTATCAAAAAAAAAAAAAAAATAGACACTTGATTATTATGTTATTTTTTTGTATAAATGACTAATAATGTTTTTATTAATTATATATAAATAACAATGGAGATTATTTTACAAATTGTTGATTGTATATAGTTTTTTTTTACCATTATGAGTATAGGATTTATTAATTATATATAAATAACAATGGAGATTATTTTACAAATTGTTGATTGTATATAGTTTTTTTTTTACCATTATGAGTATAGGATTTATAAAGATAGTTTTTTGAAAATATATTGTTCACATAATTGAAGAATATTGTATCAAAAAAAATTAATAGACACTTGATTATTATGTTATTTTTTTGTATAAATGACTAATAATGTTTTTATTAATTATATATAAATAACGATGGAGATTATTTTACAAATTTTTGATTGTATATTTCTAGAGGGTCATGAGAATTATAGTTTTTTTTTACCATTAAGAGTATAGGATTTATAAATTCTTGTAAATGTGTTTGTGTTAGTAAGACGTAGAAATCATATTATTGTAAGTGTGTTCATGTTAATGACCTAGAATTCATTTTATTGTAAATGTGTTAATGTATATGAGCAATTCCAAGCCACTATCCTCGAGCAATTGTTTATTAGTTAGAGCAAAGCAATGCCAAGTTGTTTCAGTAAATCATTTTTAGCAATTAGATCAATTCCAAATCCGTATTACTAAAGCAATTGTTATGAGTTAGAGGAGAACAAAATTTACCCTGACGAAAGCCGTAGTGACCCTATTGGAGCGGTAAGGACTTCCATTGATACGCTCCCAATGTTTTTAAATAAGTGTGAATCCACTTTGGTATATTTAGTTGTGTTAGATTGGGATGTTAATGCCTCGAGGCTTGAGTTATTGAGAAGTCATGGTGTAGGGCGTTGTGAAACATGTGGTCGAGTTTCGATAGCGTAAGCTTTTGAAGATTGAGAAATAGAAAATAGTGTCAAGATTGTGAAACCGTCTCGCGGATAATAAATCGTTAATTTCTCAAAACACATAATTGTAAAACAATCAAGTTGATAAACTAGCCATCCGCAGCCTAAAAGTTCACAATATACAAAGAAACATAAAGATAAAAAAGAAGACAACTTGAAAGACAGACCAACACCAAAAACTACAATTATAACCTCTTTTATTTGGTAGTCCGAGTATGGAGCTAACATATCATAAAAATCATGACTCAAGTATCGCTATTTCACCTCCCAGCGTCGTCCACATATTCGACGAAGGACTGACAGTTTTTAGATGGCTAAGAGAACATTGAACGGCAAAGAATTGATGTGTTTGGACTCAAACAACAAGTAAATGCTTATATCATTTCTGTATTCAGAGTTGGAAGCTATGTTTTGAGCAATGTACCATATGTAATGGTTGATCATTGATGCATGTATTGATGAAATGTTGGTACATATAGTATATAGCCGTTCTCTAAAATAATACATGTGATCGTTGTAAAAATTATATAGCTGTTTCTCTGAGAGAATGGGACCAATTTCTATCTATTTATTTTGTCTAAAATGGAGAAGACAAGTCTATTAAATTCGGTTGTAACTTGTAAGCATAATGTGGATAAACTCTTCTTCAATTATTAGACAAACAAACATATATTTGCCTGACGATGAAAATAATAATATGTTATTAGTTTGTTTTAAAAAAAAAATGCATTACTAACGAATTAATAAATTTGTTATCAACTATAGTTTTATTTCGAATATAATATTCACATTTGACATCGGTTAATAAAATGTTATACAATGCTAGACATGGGAACATTATAATTGTAGTATGAAATAATATATTTTTCAAAAATCATGAATTCGGTGTAAACTATAATTAGTTGACCACTCATGCAATTATTGTTTTTATTTTTAAAATAGCAAAATTAGATCATAACACTAATGCATCTTAATTACGGAAGATTGAAAATGGAAATCTCTTTGTGACAAAAAAATGTTATTATTGCTTCATTTAAAGTTTAAACCATAACGTACCTATTTAAAACTTGATAAAATTAGTGTACTAATTACATGAAAATTAAAAGCGAAAACGATTAGGCTTTTGACGTTGCTTTAATTCCGTTTTATTCTACACATCTCTATTAAAAAAATAAAAACTCTAATTTTACATTAAGATAACACAATTAAAAATAGAAAGATTTGATTAATTTTTTTTAATTAAGATTAGAAGTGTTTTTGACTCATCACATCAAGAATGTCTTTCACATTCTCATTCCCACCCAACAAAATAAAAACTTAAAATGTTTTTAAAACTTTTTTAATAAATACTTATGTCAAACTAAATAACATTTTTTTTTTCACCGAACGTATTTATTATTTTTAAAATTTAATTTTTTTTTACTAAATATTAATTTTTGGAGTTTCCAATTTTACAACCTTCTCTGCAACAACACACATGCGTCTCTCAAAAATCTCTCTTCTCTAGATCCATTTCTCTCTCAAATCAATCAATACTCTGTTTTGATTCCTCTTCTTCTCTCTGAATTCACTTTCTCAAAATCTCCATTTTAATACAAAATTTCTCAAATTTCTCTCTCTCTCTCTGCAGTCTGTTGAATAAAGGTACTTCCTTTATGCAGGTTCTTCAAGAATCAAGTGTTTTAAACTCATGGGTTTTGGTACTATATTCTTGATCTATACACATTTCGTAATTTGAGTTATAAAAAAACAATCTTTTTATTCTGGGTTACTACAGTGTTGTTCTAGGGTTCTTGTTGTTGTTTAATGGGAAACAAGATTTGATTTTTAGTTTTGAGGAGATGGGTTGTGTTTGGTGTAAACCTTCTGCAATAGAAGATAGTAGTAAAGATAGTCCAAGCAAATCTTCTACTGAGTATAGAGTTTCAAGACCTAATGTTACTTCATCTAGAAGAGAAGAGATTGTTAGGGTTAAAGAAAGGTCTGATGTTGTTAGTGTAAGACCTAAGCAAGGTAGTAATAATAATAATGTATCTATGCATATGCGTGGTGAGAATTTGAGTAGTAGTAGTAGTAGAAGAGAGAAGAAGAAGATTGAGAATGTTGTTGCAACTTCACATTTAGCAATTGGTGGTATTAGTAGTACGATAGGTAAAGCTAGTGAAAGTGAGTATGTAGCTGCTGGTTGGCCTCCTTGGTTGGCTTCTGTTGCTGGTGAAGCTATTAAAGGATGGATTCCACGACGCGCAGATTCTTTCGAGAAGTTAGACAAAGTAATACATTCTTTAATCTATCTACATTTTGAACTTATTTGAGTTTACTTGTATTGGTATGTTTCCTTATTTAGAAAAGCGAGTTGTGTGGTAAATGAAATACTTGTTTTGTTTTGTAGATTGGTCAAGGTACTTATAGTAATGTATATAGAGCTCGAGATCTTGATCAGAAGAAAATTGTGGCTTTGAAGAAGGTTAGGTTTGATAATTTGGAGCCTGAAAGTGTTCGTTTTATGGCGAGAGAGATCCAGATTTTGCGTCGGCTTGATCATCCGAATATCATTAAGCTAGAAGGTTTAGTTACATCAAGAATGTCTTGCAGTTTATATCTTGTTTTCGAGTATATGGAACATGATTTAGCTGGACTAGCTTCACATCCCGCTATTAAGTTTTCCGAATCTCAGGTATTTTTTTTAGTTTCTATTCGACATTTTCATGATTTAGAAACTGCTGTTTTAGTGCGATTATGAGGTGGAGTTTTGTTTTCTCTTGGTTATTGTATAGGTTAAATGCTACCTGCAGCAACTATTGAACGGATTAGACCATTGTCACAGTCGCGGTGTACTTCATCGGGATATAAAAGGCTCAAACCTTCTTATAGATAATAGCGGAGTTTTAAAGATTGCTGACTTTGGATTAGCTAGTTTCTTTGATCCTCGTCAAACACAGCCTTTGACTAGTCGCGTGGTAACTCTTTGGTACCGTCCACCGGAACTTTTACTTGGAGCAACTCGCTATGGAACTGCAGTTGATTTGTGGAGCACTGGTTGCATTCTCGCGGAACTCTATGCAGGCAAGCCTATAATGCCTGGTAGAACCGAGGTAGATTTGTAGTTTTAGTTCAAATGTCTTTAAGCGTACACTCTGATTTCTATGAGACTAGCTTGATTCCTTATGAGTTCACTCTGGTAATGCTTATGGTGTTACAGGTGGAACAGTTGCACAAGATTTTCAAGCTATGTGGCTCGCCTTCCGAGGACTATTGGGTGAAATCGAGGTTGCCACATGCAACTATTTTCAAGCCTACACAACCATATAAACGCGTAGTGGACGAAACATTCAAAGAGTTTCCTCAGCCAGCATTAGCTCTTCTTGAAACTCTGCTTTCCGTTAATCCCGATGATCGTGGAACTGCCACCTCAGCTCTCCAGAGTGAGGTAATGACATTTCTCAGCTCTGTTCTTATGCATCTATGTGTATAACCCTTGGTTGATGCTTTTGTAACCTCGAATCATCGTTCTTTATGTTCAGTTCTTTTCTACTAGACCTCTTCCATGTAATCCTTCAAGCTTGCCTAAATATCCTCCTAGCAAAGAACTCGATGCAAGAATGCGGGACGAGGAAAGTAGAAGGTATGATATCATTTTCACTCTAGAAGCTATTGTACTAGTAGTTCTTTGTAAAAAGCTCGAGTCGTTTACGGAAAAATAAACAAAAACTTGAGTCTTTCTCTTCTGTGTTTGTAGACAAGTTGGAGGAAACAAGGACCAGAGACACCAAGAAAGGAGAGGAACTAAGGAATCTCGAGCAGTCCCGGCTCCTGATGCAAACGCGGAGCTGGTTACATCAATGCAGGTACAAATCTGATAATTTCCTTTCAATGTTAAAGCTTTTCTATTCAATGTTTCTGACCCTCTCTCGCATTTACGTACTTGCAGAAAAGGCAGAGCCAATCTACTAATAGAAGTCGAAGCGAGAAGTTTAATCCGCATCCTGAAGAAGTTGCGTCCGGTTTCCCAATCGATCCACCAAGGCCATCATCGCAAGCATTTGAACCAAACAGAGAATCTCAAGGCAACATTATAATACCTCACAAGAGAGCTTCACATTCTGGTCCACTATCGCGTAGATCCGCTTCCGCAAAGGGTAGAAGAAATTACCAAGATTCTCAAAAGGTGGCTTCATCGATCACTACTGATTACTCAGCAATCCCTGGTTTCACTGCAACAAGAACAAGCGTACCGCAACAAGAGACTTACAGAGGAATGACTCGGCTTCCAGGTTCTTTCAAAGAAACCTCTGAAGAAACAAACCAAGAAGAGAATGGTAGAACCAACAAGAAAGACCCGATTCTCGTAAGTAATCCTAATCGTCTACCTCTCTTAAACTACCACCAATGTTACTATTATTTAGACACTACTGTTTTGTTCTGTGGTTGCAGTTGGGTTATGGATCAAAAGGGCATAAGATTCATTATTCAGGACCATTGGTAGTTCCATCAGGAAACATGGATCAAGTGTTAAAAGACCATGACTTGCATATCCAAGAAGCTGTAAGAAGAGCGCGTATCGATAAGGCTCGAGTAAGGAAACTTCAAGCTGAAGAAGCTTCGAGCCAACAAGTCCCAAACAATCATACCTCATCAGTTTCTAGCCGTTGATCCATCAAAGAGGCAAAAGTATATGAATGATCAAACCAAAAACCTTCTCATTTGCCTTCAAAAAAACTTTTAACACGGCCTAGTTTGAGTGAAAAATAATGTATTTTATTGATTCAAGATTATATATTATCATAGAATCAAAATCTTGTCAAGTTTTTTGGTTCCATTGTATTGCCAAATTGAGAAAGATGTAGAAACATGCTATATATTACTATAACCACTGGTAACTAATTTGTATCATTGCGATACAAGTAATACTATATTAGTTTTTACCAAAGAGTTTCCACTCAGTTTTTTTCGTACCGTTACATCTTACATTTTTACACTATTCTATAACCATCAACATGAAAGGTATCATGTGGTACAAGTAATACTGCTTTTTAGATACTAATCAAGGTACCAAAAACGTTACCTAAAAGTGTCTCTTTCGGGTTTTTTTTTACCGATCCTTCTTACATTTTTACACTATTCTATAACCCTTTACCGTTTTTTAAGGTAGATAATTTTGTATGGTTTTACGATAAGCCTCATCAACACTCGGTAGACCTGGACACGGGACGGGTACTCTGATATTTTAAATTACTCTTGATCCGATCCGATTCTAATGGGTATCGGAAAAAACTTATCTTTACCCGATTTGCAAAAATCGGGTACCCTAAAAAACGGATACCCACCTTTGACCCTCCGGGTACCCGACTTTGTTACCCTTACCCACACTATTATAATATAATTTATCGGCAGAGGTTAATATTGCAAAAAAATGAAGAAGTCATTACAAAATGACATAATTTTATTAAACGGTATTAACCCGGGATTAACCGGTGCATAATCTGAATGAGCCAAAGCAAAGTTGAGGGCAACTTCTGTCGAAACAGCAGTCTTGATATTGTTTAAATCTTTGAACATGTTCAAAATTTATATTTAGATCTATAGAGAATCATTTCTTTGTGTGGTTGGGATCTTTGTTTGAACATTTGGATCCATTGTTTCGAATATGAAGCTATTCGGAAGTGGTGGAGAACTCTGTTGGCTTGCATAGATTAGAGCATCACGCAGCGCCAAAGTCTATGTCATTAAAGTTTTGTTCTATACTTGAGAAGAAAGTTGAGTGGTTGAAAAGTATAATTTGAAAACACTAATTAAAAAATATAAAATTTCAAATTTCAAATATAACTGGTATAAAATACGAATATTTATAGAATGAGATATTTATAGGACGGGTAACAAATCCAATAAAAGCTATATAAGAGTTGGGTATCGAGTATCTTTGTAGGACGGGTAACGAAATGAGTAGTTAAAAAAAAAGATGATACTCGATATCCGACCCTTACCCGCGGGTGATTGGATTATCGTACCCTTTACCCGACTCGAAAATTACGTGTACCTTATTTTTTAAGTTGGCTACGGATAAAAAACGAATAACGGGTATTTGTGTCCATGCCTGCTTGGTAGGGGATCACGAGACAAAAAATCAACTTCCCACCTATAAAATATAACTACTGAGTCTACTCTTATGACAAAATTAAAGGATCTTGTCTAGTTAAAACTTTTCAAGAAGTCAAATTTTGCTACCTCACTCTTTCTTTTTCTCTCTATATATAAAATCCTACCATTATTGTCTTTTTAACTTTCAATAACCAAGAAAGAAAAAAAAACACAAAAATGAAGATCAAAACACTCTATTTCATTTTCATTACTCTGTTTTGTTCTTACACGATTTCTTCATCTTATGGTTATAGTTTTGAGTTCATTTACTTTGGTAATGGAACTGATCTCATAACATTCAATGGTGATGCTGAGTATGGTCCAGAGATTGATGGTATGAGTAAATCAGGAGCTTTAGGATTAACTCAAGATAAGATCAAATACTCTCATGGTCAAGCTCTTTTCATAAATCCAATACCATTCAAATCAAATTCTTCTTATGTTTACTCTTTCAAAACTGAATTCACTTTCATTATCACTCCTCAAAACAAAGCAAACCCTTCTGGTCATGGTCTTGCTTTCATTATTGTACCAAATGATAAAAACGACGACGTATCCGGTTTAGGTTACCTCGGTATAGTAAACCGGATGAGAAATGGTAATCCTAAAAACCATTTCTTTGCTGTTGAGTTTGATGTGTTTCAAGATAAGTCTCTTGGTGATATTAATGATAACCATGTTGGGATTAACATTAATTCGGTTAACTCTACGGTTTCTAAGAAAGCCGGTTATTGGGTTCAATCAAAAACCGGGTGGGTGTTTAAGGAGTTGAAGCTTAGTAGGAGAGGGTATAAGGCTTGGATTGAGTATGAGAACTCTATGGTTACGGTTACGATTGGACCGAGTATGGAGAAACCGAAGAGGCCATTGATCGAAGCGCGAGTCGATCTTTCGAAAGTGGTTCTAGAGAAAATGTATACTGGTTTTGCTGGTTCAATGGGAAGTGGTGTTGAGCGTCACGAGATTTTGGATTGGAGTTTTCAGAATAGTGCAAAAAACTGATTAAACCGGTTTTGGTTTTGGTATTGGTATTGGTTCGGTTTATGTCGAATTTTGTATCTGGTTTTATAGCTTCGTGACTTGTCTTGTGATTCCAGCTTGTGAGTTGCGATAATAATTGAAAGCTAATAAATGCCTAAGTTGTATTGATGACCTAAAATATTGTTTCTCTACTCAGATTTTACAATAAATGACCTCTATCCATAAATTTGGGGGCAATAGAGATAAATCTATAAGAAGATTATTTACATTGAACCATTCTCTTTAATTAAAGGGTAAAACCATTCTCTTTAAATGACTTTGAACTAGGCATGGGCATAAAAATCGAACCCGAATAACCGAATTTGTACCCGGCTTGAAAAACCCGAACTTGTATCCGATCTGAAACTTTACAAGTATCTGTATGGGTGTAAAATTTATAGACCCGATAGAACCTATACCCGAAAGGACCCGACCCGAACCCGAACATGTACTCGTAAGCTCATGCTATATATGTTTTGTTACATTTTTAAGTAGTTTGGAATTTAGATTTAGTATATTTTGTCACATTTTAAGTAGTTTGATATTTAGATTTGGTATTTCAAATGTTTTGAGTTGTTTTTGGTTCAAATATTTTTCATGTTACATGTTATTTTTTTAGATTTCAAGAGAAAAAACAGTTTAAAGCACAATTGAATCTAAAAGAACAAGAACAACTCGAACCTTTATCCGAGAGAACCCGAACCTGTACCCGATTCGAAACTTTGTAGGTACCTGTATGGATGTAAAAATTATAAATCCAATAGAACATGTACCCGATAGAACCCGACCCGAACCCAACACGAATACCCGTTTGCCAAGGCCTACTTTGAACTATGATATACTCTAATAGTCAAATACCACTAGCCACCAAAACATGAAATGTCGATAACGTTTTGAGTTCGAACACCAACAACAAGAAAACAAGCTAATTTAACATGTTCCAAATAAATCTTCTTTCATATTTTACTCAACCATCATATTAGCCAAATTAGAGAAATTTTTTGGAGTGAAAATTAAAGAATGAAGATTGGCATATGAACATTCCTAATAGTTCATAGCGTGAATAATGAGGATCGATTAGAATCAGTGTGTGATGACTAAGGTGTTGCCTCTTTGTAATACTTAGCTACTCTGTTTGCTGTGATTTGTTTTGGATTATTGGTCTTATGATTTATTGTAAGCATTATATTATCAAGAATTATGCAAAAAAGAAGAAGATTAAAATCGCTCCTAAGAGCACCTCCAACGTGTTGGTATCACACAATAAATAGCGTGACTTTGTATTTAATCGGATCAGAAGTGCAATCAAATATGGTGTGACACTTATTTTTATTTAATAATATAATTAAATTATGATTTATAAATATACCACTAATATTTTTGTACATTTTTATTTTATTTGTTGTTTCTCATTCAATGATATAAAATTTGGAATTATAATTATAATTTATGTAAAATATCTATATTACACTTATCATAAATCAAACTCATTAGCATTCATCAAATTATTAAAAATAAAGAAAATATTAAATTTAATATTAGAGTGTAATAATAGAGAATAACTTTTAATGTAAAATCTGGTATTGTAGTTGGAGATGAAATTATTTTTAATACACTAAAGCATTAAATTTGTTATAATTTTAACATAAATTTAGCCAGATTGTTGAAGTTACTCTAAATAAAAATATTTACACAAATAAGAAGATTTCCATATACTCCAACAATCACATATAAATTTAGTGATAGTTTACGTTAGTAATAAATTTTGGTGTATACACTCATAGGAGTTTATGTTAGTAATATTCACACGAGGTGGAGCGTACCAACACACTATAAAGTAATCCTTATTTTCTCTCAACCACTCTTATAAAGTTTTGTGCATTTCTAAAACAGATTTTGTCACCTATTGCAATAATAATTCAAGATTCCTTGTCCTTTTTTTTCACTATCTCCAATTATTTCCTCGACTTTATCACCTTCACATATATACTAGTACCACTACTTCAATCCTTTTTATTCACTTCTATTACTTCCCAAAAACAGAAAAGAAAATGAAAATGAAAATGCAAATACTCTATTTCTTCATAACTCTCTTCATAATCTCTCAAACCAATGCTTACAAATTCAACTTTGATTACTTTGGTAATGGCTCTGATCTCTTCACATTCCATGGTGATGCAGAGTATGGTCCAGACACTGATGGTCTAAGCCGGTCTGGAGCTATAGCCTTAACCAAAGACAAAACCACTTACTCACATGGTCGAGCTATTTACATAAACCCAATAACATTCAAACCAAATTCTTCATCTCTTTACCCTTTTAAAACGTCTTTCACTTTCACTATCACTCCACACCAAACAAACCCTAACCCTGGTCATGGTCTTGCCTTCTTCGTCACACCAACCAACCAAAACAACGTCGTTTCCGGTTTAGGTTACCTCAGTCTTGTAAACCGAACCAGTAACGGTAATCTTAATAACCATTTATTTGCAGTTGAATTCGATGTTTTTCAAGATAAATCTCTTAAAGATATTAATGATAATCATGTTGGAATCGATATTAATTCGGTTGATTCGATTGTTTCGGTTAAATCCGGTTATTGGGTTATGACAAGAAATGGTTGGTTATTTAAAGATTTGAAGCTTAGTAATGGAGATAGATATAAAGCTTGGATTGAGTATAGTAATAATCTTAAAGTTATCTCTGTTACGATTGGTCTTGCACATTTGAAGAAACCAAACCGGCCTTTGATTGAAGCAAAATATGATCTTTCTAATATTCTTCTTGAGAAAATGTATACCGGTTTTGCCGGTTCGATGGGTCATGGTGTTGAACGTCACGAGATTTGGGATTGGAGTTTCCAGAATTAAAACCGGTTTTGTTCGGTTTATGATCGGTTTAAATCGATGTAATAAATGTAAGTGTAATGGGTTTCGGACACTGTGATGTAATCTTGTTGTCTGATTTCTAGAAAGATTTTAGTACTATTATGATATTATTATCCTAATTTTTTTTTTGTCGTATATTATTATCCTAATAATCTTCTATTTTAGCTACTTTGAGTTAAAGTTCTTGGAAATGATCATTTTATCTATT